>CM077790.1:7339295-7392375 GCA_039737535.1 Lagodon rhomboides | reverse complement strand
GTAGCCTTGAGTGATATTAATTGTGGCACAATGGTTAATCAGATTTTTTCCCCTTTGCCTTCTTCAGAATGATGTTTGCCTCACCCACATGTATCTTTTTCCTCATATAGAGAACACCAAGTGATTCATGCCCTCCCATCTGCCATGGAATGAATTTATATCTGTTTTTGTATTTACTGTGAATTAGCTATGATGATCAAGTTACAGTAAAAATATGTATTTATTATATAATGGAATTAATGGCTTCATTTCCTTTACCTTGAACAGGAATTCATCTCTAATACTATCAAGACAGACAATTGGATTGGTTTGAATGACAGAGAAGAGGAGGGGACCTGGAAATGGATAGATGGAACTCAACCGACTGTGGCGTAAGGCAAACAGTACATGTTCAACATCTTATTTGAATATAGACACATGTATACACCGATCAGACATAACATTATGACCACAGATGGTTTTGTACTGTAGCACATCTAGTCCTAACTGAGTAAAGTAAAAGAGAAACTGATGGTAGGACAGCGCTTCCACCAGCAGAGCCAGTTCAAAGACGAGTGAAAATATCTTTTCCATTGAGAAAAGCCTTCGGTGCTCTTCTTGGCTCTTCTTTCAATAAAGAATCACTCTCCAATTATGAAATAACTAATGCTAGAGCAGCAGTTTAAAATATTTTGTGATCACAATGAGAGAACTTAACAAGTCCTCCAAATTAAATGATGAATACAATATGTTCTTTGATGAGACAAACAGCAGTCTCCTCTACAATGGCTTGATATTTTGTTAGTCCATGTGTCCAGCTCGACGACCTACCATTGCAGAGTTTGTTGCTCTATAAAGAAGTCACCTGATTTTGCTCGAGGGTCTTGTTAATGTTGAATGTAAACATATGGCTTTTTGGGGAACTTACTGAAACAACTAATGATGGACAATCTCCTCAGAAAACACGACACATGAACCATTATAAAGTTGTAGAAGTGACTTCCTAACAATGCGGGACCCATGAAAATATGATTTCTCCGAGGCTGATGGAACCTCTGTGATGAAACGTTGTGTCAGGTCTGTGTTCATGTCAGAGATAAACAGTGTCATGATTCTCTCTGTCACTGCTCTGACAGGTACTGGAGAAGCGATCAGCCTGATAATGGTGGTGGGGATCCACGGTGGGGTGAGGAGGACTGTGTACACGTCAAATATGGTGTGAATGCCAAAGAAAGCTGGAATGATATGCGGTGTGATAAGTCTCTGCAGTGGATCTGTGCCAAAATGCCTGGGTATTTACATGAGTAAAGCATTTATAAATACTTTGACAATGAAAGTGAAATTGCATGAAAGATTATGTAAATGTCAGAGAGAGACAGAGGAGACAACATGAAAAAGGGTGGAGTCCGGGAGTTGAGATCTCAGTGTGATTTTATAGAAAAGCTGAAATTGAATTGCTTGTAATTACATGTGAATTAGCTAATACTTAGCCTGAGCATTTAGCATTTGTACCCCTTATTCTATCATAAAGACAGGCTGTTAATAGGCAGATAATAATAATAAAGTTGCCACAACTGTTGTACCTTTGTTATACTGAGTGAATATTATCCCCGACCACTTCCGCTGTTGCTGAGGTCAGCAAGTAAGTCCTCAGTTCCTAAAACTGTTTCTTTGAAAGAAAATTAAAAGGAAACAGTATACTATTCATTATTTCCTCATATTCTTTCCTTTGCTTGTTTCCCCAAATTTGACTCATTTAACTATACAGTTTTTAGGAAAATGAATGAGATGGTCAGCTCAAATTACGTTATTATAGTATTGTCTGGGTCATCTTGAACAGGATTCCTGGCATGTTTTGCCACATAAAGTCATATAAAAGTACAGTTCCAAAGACATTTTAGCCTGGGCTAAGGAAATATGGTCTGGCAAGTGCTTTCCTACATCCAGTGCTCTTGTCTTGGTAATGACCATATCCGTCTGAACAAACAGGTCTTTTTTTCCTTTTTGTTTTCTAATGATTTTATTTATTTTGTTAAACAAAATACAAAAAGAAAATGTCACTCATCTTGTCAGACTATGAAACCACGCAATGTTAATAACCAAAAGATATGTTGACCAACCCAGATAAAACTGTCTCTTTGGCCATGTTTGTGAAAATATGCTTTTTTTTTCTTTTTCTTTTTTTGTATCACACAGGATCACACATTGTACCTGAATTTTTGAGTTGTAACACTATATCATACTCAAAGAGGAAAAAAAGACAAATGGCAGTATTACGATTGCAAAAAGTGCAAAAACTGTGCACTTCCTTTTTTACTGTCTCGATTTGAGCCTGAGAAGTCACAATTAGGGGATGAAGAAGTGCGTGCTACCCATTTTAAGAAAACGCCCCTTTTCACCCAAATGACAAAAAAACATTCTTTCTTACTTTCCTCTAGTGACATTTAGCCATGCAGTTACAGTGATCACTGAAATAAACCGCCCAAATGCAATCAGATTGCAGCCTCTGCTCCCTGTAGTCTGTGGCTCAAACTTAATTCCACTGATATACATATAGATATCAACTTCACACGTTTACATCAGCTCTCTGGTCTTCCCAGCTTGGAGCTGGAGGTGGTTCTGCTGGCACCAGTCCACAAAGTCCTGAGTAAGTTCTCTGTAGGCTCTGTCGTCCCCGTCCCTGATGAGGCCGACGATAGCAGAGTCATCAGAGAAGTCAGCAGGGAGTCAGCAGCAGCAAAATGACCACATCAGAAACTCACTAGAAGTCAAAGTACAGTGTTTTATATAGCCTACTTTGTAAACCATGTCTGCAGGGAATCTCTAAACCGCATGGTGGTTGGTGGCCATGTTGTTTGCATGTTATGTAATATTGAATGAAACTTCAGTTTTATCTTCCTTGCCAGGCAGAAGACATCTGTGGAATCATAAGAAATCTTAAAGAGGTCATATTATGGACATTTTCAGGTTCATAGTTTTGAGGGTCCTAGTAGAATAGGTTTACATACTTTAATTTTCAAAAAACACATTATTTTTCTCATGTGGTGCATTGCTGCAGCGTCCCTTTACACACTGTATCTTGAGACGCAGAGTAGAGCGGGTCGTGCAATGCAAGGTAGTGTGATCTAAAATACCGCCACTACATCAGTAGCAACTGTATGTCTGCTGACTGACTGGAGTGTATAATAAATATATACAAATATATATTTATATAATGCCTGTTACACAGTGACACACATACGTTACAGAGGTAAAGGCTCGACTCCAAACCAGGTGTTTCAGGCAGTGCAGGAGCAGTGTTTTCTGTGCTACATAACACAATAAAGGAAAGGCAAAAACCCAAAATGCATAATATGACCTCTTTAAAAGATACAGGTTACTGAATGATGAAACAAAAACAAAATACGTTTTTTTCCTCGCTAACAGCTTTCCTATGGAACACTGTTTGGCTAAGCGACAAATGGAGTGCTGAGGCTGTTTCCCCCTTCTTTAAGTCTTTAATAGTATTTAACTCTCACTACTGTGAAGTGAAGCCGTTCAAACTGTTGCGGTAACAGCCATAAAAAAATTGTTTAAATCACAGATGTCATAATATAGTTTCTAAATAAACTTTTTTGTGTTCATTCCTGTAGTAGGAGTAGTCTATTTTTTATAGCATATACAGTCTAAATGTCTATTTTTATTCCAGTGTCATGAAGAGGCCGACTTTGTAGCAGGAATATTGGTTGGTTCGAGGCATTTATGTGTGTTTGAGTACAAACACAAATGACAAATTTTCCCACAGGGACAATAGAGTATATTGTCGTCGTCGTCGTCTTTGTGTTCGTCGACATCATTCGGCAGGCAAATTGTTCTTGAAATTAAATGTGCAAATAACAACAGAAACAGTTGACAGGACATTACACAAAAAGTTAAGAAATAAATTGAAGTGGACATTTGCTGTGACAATTTCTTGAATGCAGGCCATTTGTTAAAAAAAAAATGAAATAATAGAAGGTTTACCAAATTAAAGTAAAAGCAATTCATGGTTTTGTTTTTTAACTTTAGCAGCTATATACATGGAATAAACATCCGAATGAATTGAACACAGTCTTTTAAATGAACATGAGGCCACTTCTTTGTATTTCAAAGTTAAGAAATAAATAAAAAAATATATAAAGCTCACGTACGTAATATAAAGCTGGGTTCCGGTGGTTGCCCACACAATTATTCACTCCTGTTTTGAGGTAGTGTAAAGTTAGCGATCCAACATAAAATAGTCCATTAATTCCTCCTGAAATGAAATCAATATTATGCAACTATTTCAAGGTTTCAAGTGTTCATGCTAATGCTAATTGTGCAGAAGCAACAGCGTCTGGTAGCGATGGTATAACGCCTGATATCAACAACCTGTTCTTTTTAAAATTTGCCATTTTAAAAATGGCATCAGGATAAAATAATTTGTTTCGTTGATTCAGCTGTTTGGGTTTGAGTTCTGCATTCATAAGCGAAAACAACTGTAAAGGAACAAAATCGAAAGGAGTAGATGGAGGCGACAGTAAATCAAAGAAACACAGACAAAAAGTTAGGAATAGTGAAACACGTGTTGGGAAAATATTACATGTTCCAGAATTGAATGACGCTCTTATGATAGTATGTCCAGCTCAACTTTAACGTCTGCACTTCTTAATTTGATTTAGACTCACAGTGGACACCAAAGCCAATGAGTCCAGTCAGCAGGACAACACTGAGCAGCCCTAGACTAAGAACAGCAGCTCCATGGAACCTCCTCTCTGAGCTCCCGGGACCTGAACACAGAAAACACTCAATGATACAACTTCCTTAATGACAGATGATAACACACATTCATACAGAGTTCAGCCTCTCACTCGATATTCTCACCTCTCTAATTTAGTGATACTTTCGAGTTGTTATTTTCAACATTGACGTAGACTTCCTCAGTAGCTCATGAGAATCTCAAGTGTTTCGTGGAGGATTGGCCCTGCTGCACAAGTTGGTTCACACTGAAATGAGGAATCTCATGTTGGGTTCTGTTTTTTCTGAATTCACAAGGAAGTCAAATCTCTAAGCTTCAAAAATTAGTTTCTGGAAGAATCGTCATCTCACTTGAAAAGGGAACTGAAAAAAGGAAAGCGAAGTATAAAGATCATAAAGGAAAACCTAATTTTCAAGAATATTTAACTATATGGGCTTCTTACATTTGTTATACATTTAAGTCAACATATTTTCTGATGAAACTTCTTAGAGTGGGTTTTTCATTTGCTGTTCAAATGTAAAATGGTCATACTTACACCACAAATCAATTTAACAAGAGAATCTTCGAACGATGCCAAAAAAAATCCTTAATTTGAAGGCAGTGAAAATGCTGTACAAACAATAACATTCTATGAATTTAATGTCCAATGTTGTCTTCTACACATTCTGTTCTTATTTAACTACTGTGCATTACCAAAAGGTGTTTTGGGGGAAACCATAATGCTGTTTGTTTTTTCTCTCGCTTGTGTCTGCAAGACACAACTTTCAACTGGACAAATGAGACGAGGTGATAGAAGTATGATCAAGGTACAGGCCACTGAAAGGCTCTTTGGGAGGTGAAAGGCAGTGACAACTTTGGTGTAGGCCTGACAAATAAAAAAAGGAAGTGGTGGACGTGTGTGTATGTGACGTGTGTGTATGTGACGTGCGTGTATGTGACGTGCGTGTATGTGACGTGCGTGTATGTGACGTGTGCATATGTGAGGTGTGTGTGTGTGCAACATGTGTGTATGTGACGTGTGTGTATATGAGGTGTGTGTATGTGACGTGTGTGTATAAGACGTGTGTGTATGTGACGTGCGTGTATGTGACGTGTGCATATGTGAGGTGTGTGTGTGTGCAACATGTGTGTATGTGACGTGTGTGTATGTGATGTGTGTGCGTATATGAGGTGTGTGTATGTGACGTGTGTGTATAAGACGTGTGTGTATGTGAGGTGTGTGTATGTGATGTGCGTGTATGTGATGTGTGTGTATATTACGTGTGTATGTAAGGTATGTGTATGTGACATGTGTGTATGTGAGGTGTGTGTGTGACTTGTGTGTATAAGACGTGTGTGTATGTGATGTGTGTGTATTTGACGTGTGTGTATGTGACATGCGTGTATGTGACGTGCGTGTATGTGACGTGTGTGTGTATGTGATGTGTGTGTGTGTATTTGACGTGTGTGTATGTGCATGTGATGTGTGTGTTTTTGACGTGTGTGTATGTGATGTGTGTGTGTGTATGTGACGTGTGTGTATGTGACGTGTGTGTATATGAGGTGTGTGTATGTGAGGTGTGTGTATGTCACTTGTGTGTATGTGAGGTGTGTGTATGTGACTTGTGTGTATGTGAGGTGTGTGTATGTGACGTGCGTATGTAATGTGTGTTTATGTGATTTGTGTGTGTGTGATATGTCAGGTACAAGTACAGAAAGCCATTGATATGGAAACCTGGCCTGCAGGAGCAGAAAAAGTCCATGTCAGCTATGTACTGCAGAACGTAGAAGACGACTATCAGCAGGAACAAACTCACAGCATTTCTGATTAGATTAAGTGTTTGAGGAAAATCATGACTAAGGTGAGGCAGGTGTTGTGACAGAAGACACTGCCGTTCTTGTAACATTAGATTAACACTTTTTGGTTAAGGTAAGTTAGAGGAAAAGTTGCGCCAATGCTTAAAAGGAACACGTGTTGATTGCTGGTTGTAAACAAAAGTATCTGATGTTGAGCTTACATCTGTTATAATTAGCATTATTTTTGCCCTAAACCTAATGCCAAATGTAAAATAGTGAGTGGGTTTTTCATTTGCTGTTCATATGTAAAATGGTCATACTTACACCACAAATCAATTTAACAAGAGAATCTTCGAACGATGTCAAAAAAAAATCCTTAATTTGAAGGCAGTGAAAATGCTGTACAAACAATAACATTCTCTGAATTTAATGCCCAATGTTGTCTTCTACACATTCTGTCATTCTGTTCTTATTCAACTACTGTGCATTACCAAAAGGTGTTTTGGGGGAAACCATAATGTTAATAACGTTTTTCCTCACGCTTGTGTCTGCAAGACACAACTTTCAACTGGACAAATGAGACGAGGTGATGGTGTAGGCCTGACAAATAAAAAAAGGAAGTGGTGGACGTGTGCGTATATGAGGTGTGTGTATGTGAGGTGTGTGTATGTGACGTGCGTGTATAAGACGTGTGTGTATGTGAGGTGTGTGTATAAGACTTGTGTGTATGTGATGTGTGTGTATATTACGTGTGTATGCGACATGTGTGTATGTGAGGTGTGTGTGTGTGACTTGTGTGTATGTGATGTGTGTGTGTGTGACATGTGTGTATGTGAGGTGTGTGTATGTGAGGTGTGTATGTGACGTATGTGCATGTGATGTGTGTGTGTATATGAGGTGTGTGTATGTGACGTGTGTGTATGTGAGGTGTGTGTATGTGAGGTGTGTATGTGACGTATGTGCATGTGATGTGTGTGTGTATATGAGGTGTGTGTATGTCACGTGTGTGTATGTGACGTGTGTGTATGTGATGTGTGTGTGTATATGAGGTGTGTGTATGTGACTTGTGTGTATGTGAGGTGTGTGTATGTGAGGTGTGTATGTGACGTATGTGCATGTGATGTGTGTGTGTATATGAGGTGTGTGTATGTGATGTGTGTGTATGTGACGTGTGTGTATGTGATGTGTGTGTGTATATGAGGTGTGTGTATGTAGACTTGTGTGTATGTGAGGTGTGCGTTTGTAAGGTGTGTGTATGTGACTTGTGTGTCTAAGACGTGTGTGTATGTGAGGTGTGTGTATGTATGACATGTGTGTATGTGATGTGTGTGTATGTGACTTGTGTGTATGTGATGTGTGTGTGTGTGTGTGTGTGTGAGGTGTGTGTATGTAATGTGTGTTTATGTGATTTGTGTGTGTGTGATATGTCAGGTACAAGTACAGAAAGCCATTGATATGGAAACCTGGCCTGCAGGAGCAGAAAAAGTCCATGTCAGCTATGTACTGCAGAACGTAGAAGACGACTATCAGCAGGAACAAACTCACAGCATTTCTGATTAGATTAAGTGTTTGAGGAAAATCATGACTAAGGTGAGGCAGGTGTTGTGACAGAAGACACTGCCGTTCTTGTAACATTAGATTAACACTTTTTGGTTAAGGTAAAGTTAGAGGAAAAGTTGCGCCAATGCTTATAAGGAACACGTGTTGATTGCTGGTTGTAAACAAAAGTATCTGATGAGTTAAGCTTACATCTGTTATAATTAGCATTATTTTTGCCCTAAACCTAATGCCAAATGTAAAATAGTTGCATGTGGACATTGTTTAAAGAGGATCATACTGGGCAGTACATAAGAAACATCCTTCATCACCTATAATTTTGCCACCTTATTAGCTGTTGACTTGCTCATTCAGATACATACTAGCTATCTCTTTAGATGGCCAACATTATATATCTGAAATAAACGATGATGAGAGTGCATTGTCATTATCATCCAGTTTTCTCATGCTGTTGTCCTAAACTGCATGCCACAGGAGATGACATGTCTTGTGATAATCCTGATTCAAAGAAGTGGCAGATGATAGTCAGGCAAAACACTTTCAGCACCTTTGAAACTCGTGACTTCCTCTATAATTAAAACACTGCGAAATTGAAACAAACAGGACTTTCATCAGTTATATGTGCTGTAGTCTGTGTTGCAGAGCTGAACCTTTAGGAAAGAGCTGGGAACCTTATGAGCAATGGAGGAGATTTATGTTAATAGTGATTATGTGAAGTCTGTAGAACCACGACTTCCAACAAATCAGAGAGGTAAGAATGCTCAGTCAGACGGAGAGGCTGACAGACGGATCTGTGAACAGATGTGTAGTATCATATGTTGTGTGATCATCATCTGATTACAGTTGTATGATTTATTAATCCACATGTCTTCTCTGTGTTCAGGTCCCAGGAGGTCAGAGAGGAGGTTTCACGGAGCTGTTGTTCTCTCTCTGGGGCTGCTCTGTGTTGTCCTGCTGGCTGGGCTCATCGGCCTCGGCGTCCCCTGTGAGTCTAAACCACATCCAGAAATCTGAGTAATGAACTTAGGAGCATAACTCTGCTCCTGTTTTATTAAGATGTCTATTTTAGTTTTTAATTTGTGTTTTGCTGACCTGCATTATTATGCCCCTCATGTATTCTCAATTAATCTTTTCTGGCTTTTCCTCACTTCCTCTTTGTTTGTTTTGTTTGAAACTCAGAGCAGCTTTTTAAAGGTGCCGTATGTAAAAATGAGCCACCTGTTGAATTCATATTCAAAACAAATAGGGTGCAGCACATCGAGAGGTGTTTGCTACGCCAGCTCAGAAGCTTTGGACGGGGCTAGCTGGTTAGCATGCTAACTTTGCTAGATGTCTCTGCAACACATGCACAGACGTCATAACATCCAAATGTTATTTATTCACACTCTGCTGATCATTTTAGTTACATTTTAAATGTTTTCAACAAAAATTCTTACATAATGCACCTTTAATTCCATTTCCACACATATCAAACACAACTCTTTTTATTTAGTGAAAGCAACATTTTACTCACAAGGTAAATATACATATTCAAGCAGCTAAAGCAGCAAAGCTGTCCTTGCAGTCAGTTCTCTCGACAACGTTTATTTAATATGAACATATTTGCAGTGATGGACAGTAACTAATCTACTATTTTGAGGTACTTGTACTTGAGTATTTCCATTTTCTACTTTAAACTTCCACTCCACCACATTTTGCAGACAAAGAGGATGCACACATAAATAAATATAATATAAATAAATATATGTATTTTATTGGCCATCAGACAAAAAGAATACCTGACCCTGGTAATCAGAAAAATGCTGAATATATGTAAATATATGTATGATTTACTTTAACTTTTGATACTTCAGTTCATTTATTGCCCAAAATCATTTAAATACTTATTTACATTCGATGTTAAACACTTTCAGACTTTGTATTTACAGTAAGTACTCTTCATATGGGGGACCTCCACTTTTACCAAAGCAATAATTTAACACAATCTTTGTACTTTGATGCTTTTTACAATACTGCACATTTGCTGAGAAAGAAAATGAAAAAATAAGTCTATCGTTATTAAAACACTCCAGAAAGCATTTTCGAGGGTCTAAGGACAGAGGATGTCGTTCACTGTACAGATTGTAAAGCCCATCGAGGCAATGTGATTGTGATTTTGGGCTGTATAAATAAAATTGATTTGATTTGATTTGATTTACTTCTGTCCACATAATATATAACCTGGTTATGTGTAATTTAACTGGATTTCTGATCGCTGATCATCAGGCAGAATTCAGGAACATTTCGATTTGTGTAATTACAGTCACTGTTTAAACGTATCACACGGATACAGTTTTGTGCTCAGGAAACAAGTCTCTTTTTGTATTTAAGTTTTTGTTGACTCTTAATGAAACAAGAGCAAATTGTATCATCTACTGTACATACATAGGCTACATACATACTTAAAAGAGTTGCATTTCTTGATAGACATGGTGTATTACATGTACCATATAATGAGGAAGTAACAAACAAATGGAGGTCCAGTTAATGAAGATAACAATTGTTATGATCTGTGCTGATGAATCAAAAATCACATCTCCAGTGGTAGATTCACAGTAGTGTAGAGAGAAATCCTTCTAAACCATCTTTAATCAACACACACATATCTCATAGCATGCTGTTTGTCATTATTTGGTATCTCATACTGATATGCTGATATAAACATAACAATGCTGGCGTCTCTGTTTATTTTAGACTATGTCTCCGAACGGTGTTCGGCTGCAGATCTCTCCGCTATCAGGGACAACCTGACTGAATGTCTCCAAGCCGGCAATCAAACATTTCCTTGCCCGACTGAAAATAGAGAGCTGCTCGAAGCCAGGACCCCAGAAACGACCAAAGAGCCGAGTGAGTATGGCTGAGTATGTGTTGGCATTGTGCACACATTGTCATCTATTCAATTCAGATTAATTCAAAATACTTTATTTGCCCCATGGGGGGCAATTAAGGGCATGTGGAATAGTTGTACACAAACACAAAACAAGTCAGCAAGTTAAGTACACAGTCAGCACGTTAAGAACACAGTCAGCACGTTAAGTACACAAGTCAGCATGTTAGTTACACAGACCCAAAACAAGTCAGATAGAATGAAATCGACTAAATAAACTAAATAAGATATTAACATGTGGTGCAAAGTAGCACCGAGGTAGGTTGGGTTGTGCATGAAGAGGCAGCAGCAAGTTAGTGCAAATGTGAAAAATGTCTGTAGGAGCAACATGCTGCAGATTAACATGTGGTGATCTTTAATCTCAGTTCTGCAAAATTAATCTAAAATCAACTTGCCTTTCCTGTTCACAGCAGATATTTTGATTTAAGCAGAAAAAAATGAAGGTGTCAATAAGCACATTGGTCCTGCTGCGTCTTGACTTTCGGTTCTGTACAAAATATTTTTTCTCACATAACACCAGGGTTAGAGTGCAGCAGGGCAGCGTTGTTGCACTTGTTGATTTTGTTGAACCACATGTTTGAACATGAACGTCGCCAACACCTAGTAGTCATTCAACAGTTAATATTTGTGTAGTTTATAATCTCCCTCCAAGACTCAAACCTGTTTTTATTTGGTAATCTTGATGATAAACATCTTTTGTTAAACACACTACATGTTACTTCTGTCTCTCAGTCAAAACAATGAAAAGAAAGTATGTGGACTGATGATGTTGTGAGGTAGCCTGGGATCCTGGGAGACGTTATCGTTGTTATCAGAGACTTGCTCATGTTTTCTAACTACATTCAATGTATTTGCTCCACCAGGATGCAGCCACAATTAGTAATAATGAGACATGTGTGTATGCGAAACTACCTTCGTGCTTCATACCAAATATGCATGCTTGTCATGGCACTTATCTGATCTATCTTATCTGAGGTTTAAAGTTTCACTGTTTTCTGTTACAGAATGTTCCTGTCCTGAAGGATGGAGGATGTTCCATTGTGCCTGTTTTTTCCTCTCGAGTGAGTCTGGCAACTGGGACAAGGGCAGAGAGGACTGCAGAGACAGAGGAGCAGATCTGGTGGTGATAGACAGTCCTGAAGAACAGGTACGGTGCATGTGTGTCAACATTGCGAAAGCTTCATGAATGTTATATGTAGACACATTTTTTCACCTGATAGTCTATAGCCATGCTAATGCTAATAAATGCTAGCACCAGCATGCTAACATGCTTTTAGTGATGATGTTACCATTTTGGTGTTTATCATCTATAATTTTTACCATGTTCACCATATTGGATTAGCACGTTAGCATGCTACCATCTTCCAATTAGCACTAAAGACAAAGTAAAACTGAGGCTGATGAGAATGCGAGTGGTTTTGAAGGTTTTTGGCCAAAAACTAAAATGCTGTAAAATGTAATTCTGACCTGATGATGGCACCCGCTAAAAAGTCAAGACATCAAAGTTACTACAGTTCATCCGTTATCTATATGCTGAGATATTCCAACAAAGGAATTGCTCAAAACTTCCTTTACTGTTGAATTTTTCCTACTTCCTTTTATCTTCTAGCTCCAGTGTTATCCTCATGGGGGGCCCTCCACGCCGGGAAAGTCTGATCTGCCTATGGGGTGTCACCCTTGGGGGCTGTCTCAGCCTGGATGGATGAGGCGGCACCGTGCCGTGGCTCCACAGCCATGGCGTGGGCTCCTCCGTCTGTCCTGGCTGGGTGGTTCCGGGGGGGGCGCCTCATTGTGGCCACAACCTGTATGACTTCCCGGCGTGGATGGCTCCCCAGCAAAGGCTTTCCTCACCTGGATCCTCAGTGCCCAGCCACATTGTATCTTAACGTGTGTATCTTAGTAGTTGTGTGTGCATGTCTGGGTATGTATGTAGAGGTGTGTACCTGCGTGTTTGCGTGTGTGTGCGAGGGATCAAGTCTTTTAACTGTTAAAGCACTTTGTGTTGCATTTTATGTGTATGAAAGGTGCTATATAAATAAATAAAGTTTGAAGTTTGAAGTCAAAAGTCAACCTTGCAACTACAGGACAGGCCAAAGAATCCCTTAAAGGTCATACTGATAATGTTTTTATGTTGACAAAGCATTTCTTAATTTTGTAAAAATAAAACATCTACTGAGCTCATGGGAAGGTGTGGAATAAAAATCAAATCAAATCAAATCAATTTTATTTATATAGCCCAAAATCACAATCACATTGCCTCGATGGGCTTCACAATCTGTACAGTGAACGACATCCTCTGTCCTTAGACCCTTGATTGAGTGAGGAAAAACTTGCCATGTTGATGGAAAAAAAAACCTTTTAACAGGGTAAAAAAAAAAACAATGGAAGAAACCTTATTGAATCATTATTGTAAATCAATAATTTATTAAATGTTTGATTCCATATTGATTGTTCTGTTTGTTCTGTCTCTGTGTCAGAACAGTCGGTTCCAACTTCTAACAAGGTTTTTCAGCCAATAGTATGGCACCGTTTGGTATCACGTGGTATCTGTGTTTCATCAGCATTAGCAGTCTTGGAGTTGCCAGTTTGTGAGAAAAAGAAATGCAAAAAGTTCTACAAAAATGTAAAAAGTTCTATAGTATGCGCCCTGCATACATTGTGGCCCTAATGATAATGTCAGCTAGCTAGCCTTAGCAACATAAGCTAGTGCACAAACTGTCAACCACTCGAGGGGGCAGACGACTCACACAACAGCAGTGTTGTGATGTGAATGCAGTGTAAGGGCTGAGATGGGATGTTATGTAATCAGTCAGCAGGTTACGTCATCTCTCTATCATAAATGTCCTTACGTTACATTGTGCCAATCGCTCAAGTAAACTGAGATATATCACAGCGTAAGTGAAAACTCTGCCCTTAGTTGTCTGGATATTCCACTCTGAACCATAAATGTCAAAATCCTGAGAGGGAGAGACCAAAAAAAAATCACAAAGTCAGTGGGATTCATCCTCGAGTCACAGTGGATGTCTGTACAAAATTCCATAGAGATCCATTTAATAGTTTTTTTTAGATATTCTGGATCAAAGTGATGAACTGACTGACAGACTGACATTGCAGTCCCGTGAGCCATCCATCTAGCATCTGTGAAAACTGATCGCAAAGCCAGACAACACGATTACATTTCACCTCAATAGGACACACAAAACACACACAGATAACCAGCAGGTTTTACACCGACACATCATTGTGTTTTAAGGAATCAGTAAAAGTCAGTTCTCACTGTCTACATTTAACATCTTGATACAATAAAGTTACAAATAATATTATTAAAATTGAAATATAACCACTGTGACTATGTCTTTATTGAACAGACATTCCTCTCTAACTTTACCAAGAAAGAAACTATGGCTTGGATTGGTATGACTGACAGAGCGAAGGAGGGGAGCTGGACATGGATCGATCGAGCTCCACTGACTCTACAGTAAGGCAGAAATGAGCTTCACCTTTGTTCAATTTATGTGTTAAGTGTTATCAGGAAATCACAACTGTTGTTTGGCATTCAGCTGGTGGACAACATTTTCAATCATAATATCACAATACCTACTAAAACCGCCAGATGGTGCTATGATTCTCTTAACCAGGCTCCTTATCTGCCATCATCAGTCTGGAGGCAGTGATCTTGACAAATTCAGATATTTGGGATAACTTTTAGTGGAATCTTTAGCATTATATCACAGTATATCTGGGCAAGCAGAGCTTTAGAGATGTCATTGAACAAAAAAGCATAACCCAATCTTTTTTCTGACCATACCCTGACTGACACACATTGATAAAATCCAAATGCACAGCAGTTTCAAAACACCCTGACAGGTCGCATTTTCAGTAAAGCGTTGAAGGCTTAGCTGGAGTGTCACAAGTTTGGTTATATTCTACACTCCTTTAAAAGCTTCATTTAAAAAAACAGATTCAGTTTCTCTGGTAGTTGTGTGCAATAGATCACTTTTTTAGTGGCCATATGTGACATGAAAAATGAGACCTTCCTCTCTCTCTGTAGACAATTTGTTGAATTTGTTTACCGGTGCTGGACTGAAGATTCCTTTGTGAAGAATTTGGGTCAGATTTCCCGCGACATTCAGAAGAATGAGACTTTATGCACGTTCTCAATGCCTCTCGGCTTCACTAACAGAGAGCAACAGTAGCTAATGTTACTTTAGAAATGGAGTCTGATGACACAAACTGACAACAGACTGCCAGCACAATACAGATGTTCCACAGAGCCCCTTTAAAACATCTAGAAACTGTTGGTCTGGTACATGGTGGCTTACCATTGATTGACTGATTGACTGATTGATTGAATTGTGGCCACTTGAGCTGGTATAGAAAATGTGTTGCTAAATGCTAACAGTTACCTATTTACCCATCCAGCAGACAGAGCAACATTAGCAGTCATTTGGAGTTGTGGTTGTTTACTTAATGACTTAAAGTGTAGTATTCACTTAAACTGAGCTTCCTGTTCTGCTGTTTGGTGCAGGGGAGGTAGCGCACAGTGTATTAGAGCTTTTCACTGTAAAACAGTACTGGATTTTTAGTGGCTGATGCTTGCAGTACAGACATCAGGGGTAAAAAACATCAATAAGATAAAAAAAAAAAAAAATCTATACCAATAAAGGCCAATATTCTTATATACATAGAATAAACACAAAAAATGATATAAAAAAAACCAATATATATACGTATGTATACACACACACACGCACTATGGTGATGACAGAGTATGAGAGACTATGTTTTTGACCAGCATGTGTAACAGACTGTATTCATGTTAACAATGCCGTCATTGTCCTGTTTGTTGACCTGTTAGGTACTGGAAGAAAACACAGCCTGATAATGGGGGTGGACATCAAACTCTTGGCTACGAGGACTGTGCCCATATCATAATTGGAGGGGGCGACTTGAACTGGAACGACTTGTCTTGTAAAACCAATCTGAGATGGATCTGTGAGAAAGTGGTTTAGCACTGGGGCACATTTAGATTAGTACCTTCAAATCATGGCTCAGTTGGTAATAAGGAAAATCATTTCTCATTATATCAATCAAACTAATAAAAGATGGCTTGCCTCTTCTTCATGAAACTTCCTCATGAGTCCATCCTCCCCGATGAAAGGTCTTGTGTTAACATCTGTTTTCCAGCGTGTGAATCCCCTTAAGTTACACGCAGGGGATATCCGAGGCTCTGGAATTTTCTGCCAGGCTTCCAAAACTCTCTCGTTGACACTGTCCTTGCCAGCGGATGTATTGTTAGTTCGAATGTAGGGCTTGATCACTTCAGCTCCTTGTCTTTATTTTTAGCTCGTTTTTCAAATGGCTACTCACCAACTCACTATAAACCATTCTGTAGCACGGTGGGTGCCACATCGCAGCTCACCTGGACCCATCTCTCCACGTCTTTTTTCTGACACAACAGGCTGTTATACTTTCAACGAGGCTCCAAACAGCAGTAAGATAAAAGATTAGAGCAAGGCCGCTCCCTGACACCTTTCTTTTCTATTATGGCATAAACCTCTCATCTGGGTGGGGTTTTTCAGGCATGTCTCCCCATTGGCTAATGATTGTTTGAGTGACAGCTCAGTGCCCCGGACCATCCGGGTACTTTGCCCTTGCATCATGTCCCCGCCCCCTTTTCGGTGTAAACAATCCTTCTAATTTGAATGGCAGTCAGATCAAATTGAGACGACTTTGCTAATTTAACAGCATAAAATAAGAAAAAAATATTTTTAGGTGTTAGGGTCCGAAATGCTATGGCCAGTCATGCAAGTCATTATATCATGTCGTTGCTGATCAACATAGAAAAAATGACAGAAATAGGGTTGATGACTGTCCTCTGTCTGTCTCTTCAAAGTGGTCATATCCAACTATCAACTATCTCATTGAATCACTGTATATATGTATTTCTGATATGTCACCTTTTCTGTCATTGTGACACATTATGATGCTGCTTTGGTAGTCTGTCCAACATGACGTCACTGTAAAGATATTACATCGCTAACATTTACATTAACCATCTTTCTTTTTCCTTTATTTTCTTGTGTCATTGGATACTGTATGTGGTGGGACATTTTCAACAAAAATCAGCTTGCTTTGAAAATAAAGAGTGACAAATACATGCTTTTTCTGATGTTTTCGAAGGCTTTTTTCTTACCTTGACATCACAATTTACTCCATCTTTAGTTAATTTGTGGAGAAAAAGCCTATGGTATTGTAATTAGTATGCCTTTGCTATAATGTAAGCAGACAGCAGTCAATACTGTAAATTAAAGTCATTAAAAATCAAATCCATTAAACTTCAATTATCACATTTTTTACAGTGTAATGTCCTTCTGGGAACAAACTGCTGAATAAGAGCCAGTTGGTCCTGTTGAAAATTAGCATGTTCCTTTATTTTGATAACATGAATGAGCTATTAGTTACGAAATGTCGGCAAGTATGAAGCACACGCCTTAAAGGTAATATTTACTCATGGTGTGTTTAAAGTGCTGCGAGGGAAACCAAGTACATAGGAAAAACAGTAGAGTGTCACTGTGGGGAAGTAGAAGTCTGTGTGGCAACAGAGTATGTGAATGAAGGACATTTAGTTGAATGTTGGATATTTACATTAGGAGGAATGACTGGACCTTTGATTTAAGCCACAGGATCCAATTGTTTGTTCTTCTCAGGAGGTTTTGTCAGCAGCCATGGCTTCCCTCGGGCAGATCATCTTTTACAGGTATGACCATATGGTTTGAATGTTCTCTAGTCATGCTGATTTAATACTTAAAAGAGCATATCAGTGTCTTTAGTGGCTGGTCGTAGCAACGGACATTTACTTAAGTATCAATTTTCTGTTACTTTGTACTTTTCTTGAGTTTTTCTGTCTTACTTTTTACTCCACTTTTTTGACAGCAGCAGTTACTGGTACTTTCAGATTTCAGAATACAGCACCAGATTAAATGTTAAACCAGGAGTTTTTTTGGTAAGTGGTCCAAAGCAGTGTCCAATAGAGGCTCTTTGTCACATATCAGATGTCTATAAATTGCTACAGACTACATCCATCTTGACCAGCTACAGTAATAAAATCCTACTCTCGCTTTGATGCAATAAAAATCTGACAATAATTGATACATAATAACAACACATCGGTCACAGGAGTCACATTTCTGTAGAATGAAGACTTGATGTTGATGTTGGCAGTGTGTCTGTTCCCTGACACTTTCCTGTGTTTGTGCTTCTCTGTGTCTGCAGCATGATTACCCTCATCGTCTTATTTGCTGCCCTCATCATCCTCATCCTATCCTTGTCCTTGTCAGGTAAGACCTGTTGATCCTTGTGAGATCCTGTGATCCTTAGGGATGACACTGTCACATGGGTGTGTTCCGCACAAGCTGTTTGTCCTTACTAAAGAAGCAGCTAATTCCTGTGTTTGACAACACGCCACACAAAAGAAAACATCTGGATGTGACTGGTTTTGCTGTATGCATGTTGTTCTTAATGCATTTCAATGTTTATTTTCTATCTAAGATAAAACGAATTGTAAGAATTTGCATGCAAGAAGGATAAAAAAATTAAAAAATACCTGCACACTGCTTGTTCCTTCCCCATTATTCTTTTTATTCAGTGTAGACGTGAAGGTTCTGTCACAGATGTATGTTAGGTTCAAGGTTCAGGTAGAGTTAAGAGGGTTGGGATACTCCACCTGCTGCAAAGAATTCAAGGAGTGACTGAGGCCGGGGGAACAAGGTCAAGGGCCGGAGCAATCCCTTCATAGAGTGCTGTAGGGATGACGTATTTTTGTAGGCTAACCCGGAAGTTAGCATTGCCCTGGTTTCCTCCACAAACATCTAATGGAAATTTTGAATTGGATTTTTGAATATTGCCAAAAATAATCTCTGTGCTAAACACAAGTTTATGATACTTAGATATTTTGTTCGGCGAGATAATCTTCACAGATGAACACCACTTTTGTGATTGTTGGAGCGTAAATTAAATCTCCAGACATAAAAAGCTAATGTTAGCCTTTAAACAGACTACATCACAGTCGCATGACGCAACATCACCACCACTAAGCATCTTACTACACAATTACTATACAGGTTTAGAATAGTTTGTTACTAAAGTGGGCCTGTAAAGAAGGACTAGTGAGTAGATGAGTCTCTGTGTTCGCTGTGATGACATTTAATGTCCCCGACAACCTCTGTACTGTTATTTGTTAGCAACCGCCGTTTTTAAGAAACGTAAGGTCTTTATAATTAAACTGTGGGACATTTAATGATGTTTTTAATGTCGTAGAACAAAACTTGTAAATATTCTCAGCCTGTGGTAACCACATACCTTATTTCAGACATTTAACCGCAAACCAATTAAAGAATCTCACTGACTTTAAGACAAGGGAACGGAAGTGCAAAAATGCTAACTGATTTCCGAGTTTTAGGACTTAAAAGCACTTTAACTTTATACTTTGGCTATGGCTGCACAGTCCTCTAAAAATATTTTTAATTTGTATCTGTCTCCAGATCTACATCAGAATATTGAAAAAGTGTCATGGTTGGTGAGATAAAGTAAAAATGTTCAAAAGTGAAGATGTTTAAGGTTCTCATTCTAACAAGTTTATTAAATACAGTACTCACTTGTTGGAGTGTACATTGAAGGAGTTATTGGTCACTGTAATAACTACTTCTACTTTTTCATGTTAGCCATGAAGGGACCCTTCCTAATGTGAATCAAATAAATTATATCAGGGACAAAGTTCAAAGTTTTCATTAAGAACAAATAAGAATTCCATAGAACATCTGAAGTTGATATGAGATTCAGCAGTCAAATCAAACACATATCGGACAGAATATTGGGGGTTTAGCTCAACAGTGTTTCCTTGGTAAGATGCCAGAGAGGGACAGAAATGAAAGCAGTGAATTTCATTCTTTTTTGATTATAACTTTGAAAAGACTAATTTGATTTGACTAACTCAGACTGAGAACTTGGGTTTGTGTTTTGTCCCCCACCTCTTATAAAGCTCTTCAAATCGCAGGGGCCTCTTCATTGGCAGATATATTGTGAGTCTGTGCCTGTGTCCTTGTCCCATAGGCTCCGGCTTCGGAGGCTCTACGTCCTCAGTGATAAGCAGCAACAAAAAGCCCATTGCCAACCTCGGCCAGGATGAGCTTCTCAGTTGCTATCTTAACGCAGGAGCAAATTCCATAATCAACCAGGTGTCAGTCACCTGGGAGAAGAAGGGGCTGACTGGACTTGTTTACAAGTATGTGGATGGAGCTGATGATCTTACAGACCAGAACCCACAGTTCAAAGGGAGGACCCAGGTCTTCCCTGGTTCTTTAGTCCGAGGGAACGGCTCTCTGCTGCTGAGGGCTGTGAGAGGTAGTGACGAGGGAGAGTACACCTGCAGCATCAGCTCATCGGAAGGCAAAGGAACAGTCAACATACAACTCAGAACAGCAGGTAGGATGACTCGTCTTTCAGGTTTCACTGTGTGTTTGCTTTGAAAATGAATCTCAGGAACATTGGTAACACTTAAGGTCCAGTATGTAGGATTTAGGGAGATGGAATATACTATTCATAATTATGTTTTAATCAGTGCATGATAATGTTGTCAAAAAAACTGGCATTTCTAACCTTGATACAATACCTTGACAGCGTATATCGATATTTGATATGGTTAATAAGAAATTGACACAACATTTAGGGATTTTAGATATTTTTTAAAATATAAATATAACACGGCTTGTGTACTGTGTGTTAAATTGAGATGAGGCGGGCTATGTTGGCACTGGAGTGTTGTCAGCTCGCTGTCAAAGAGGAGAGGGAATATGTTTTGACAAAACTAGTGTATAAGCACCTGATACTTTTGTTACCTTAGAATGAGCCTTTTAGATCTCACAAGGAAAATCTGGATACACCGTAGGAGGCAGAGCCCTGATCAAAAGCTGCTCAGTGGCGCATGAAAACAAAAAAGTTTGCAGGTCTAAAACTACCTGTAGGGCTCATAGAATGTATGCACTAATGCAGGCAAAGTCAGCTATCTTCCAGTAAGCCCCCTGCTTACTTGAATAGGGATAAAATTATTAAATTGTCAAGTTCTTATAAACTTTCCAAGTCATTTCATGTGGTTTGTGACAATCAGAGAAATGCTACACTGTGTGTACAGCAGCTTCTTTTCTCAATGTTATCTCAGGGGAGAAAGTCGTTTTTGGGGCCCCAGTGCATCACATGATGTTTAAATGACATGGTTTGGGCACTATGTAAAACTGGCCTCATAGGTCGACACACTTCCTGGGGGGCTGGCCACCATGCTGAACCACCATGTTTCTACAGAACCAAACCAAACACTGGATCTAGAGAGAGCTAACTGAAAATGTTGGCAGCTAACATTAACATTTGTACATGTCATAAGTTACATGTACCACAATGACATTGCTACAAAACATGTCATGTTCAATTGTTTAAGTTAGCTTTTATTGTGGTAACAAAAACAGGTATTGAAAAAACATGATCTGTTCCTAAGCCTGACCAATGTTTTTTACCCCTTAAACCTAACCAGACCATGAACATATCGTCACAACATAAAATTGAAAGCTGAACCTTAAAAAAACGTAAAGTTGCAACCCTTCAAAAATGTTAAGTCGTTCCAAGATTTATTTTGGTGACTGGGTTGTGAGGTGAGGGGTGTTCAGTTGGTTGCAATCTGCAGCCACTCCACTAGATGTCATTAAGTCCTACACTGGGCCTTTAACCATCCATATTTAGCATTTATAAAGTTAAATTTGATAGATTATTCATAACACACTTGTGTTAATGTTTTAATTAGCAGACATAAGTGCATTTTTACTGTTAATTAATGTATGGGAATTATTTGTTAACAATTATAATTTCTTCCATGAAGGTATATTTCATATTATTACAACTGTGTTTTATTGTGTTGTCATTAATAATCTGATTATATAGTAGTGTTCATGTATTATAAGTGTCTATATATGGCCACTAAGTTGTTGAAAAATACTGCAAATTAATAAACACTTCAGATCTGCATATAACTACATTATAGCAATATTACATTTACATAATGTTAAGCACTGTTAACAAAAGCTGAATGGACAGTAAGTTGAAACACTCATCCGTTGAGTTAGACTACGTCAAAGGCTGAAAAAAGAAAAGCATTCCTTTCCTAACGTCTCTGAAACTCAGAGCTCACACGAGTCCTCAACAACTCTGTAAGGACACTCCTACACGGAGTTTAAAATCCTGCAACTCCCATCCAGTTAGTTAGACCTGAGGAAGCCCCTTGATGAGAGGTGAAACATCTTCCAGAAACTGAAAAAAGTCCAGAGTTTAGAATTACTATTTACTATTTCTATCTTTTGGACTTCACAGTCTTGTTTTTGATTAAAAGTAGCCAAACAGAATGTGACTACTGACTGAAGTATGGCCAGTAGCCAGCATGTATTTGTGATTTTTACTAACCACTTTTATTGTCTCAGCCTTTTCAGCCCCCACAATTAAATTCTCCAGTGGCAACCTGGTTGCTGAGGCACGCAGATGGTTCCCCAAACCGAACGTTACATGGTCAGACTTTGATGGGCACATCCTACAGGGAAGCACGAACTTCACACAAAACTCTGCAGGGATATTCAGTGTGGTCAGCACGCTGCAGTCAGTCAACACGAGCGACACTTACACCTACAGGATTGAAAATAACCTTGTAACCGCCACCTCTAGGGCAACTATAACAGGTATTATGGTATTAATATTTTATGTCATTTTTTTTTAAGATCTGTGAATTTCAAACTCTCTGTCATGAATTGGCTTGAAGATAACTGGCACAATCCAAACCAGGATGTGTCGGTTTTACACAGGAAGTTTTACTCATCAGTCTGTTAAAGCAGCTGTTTAGTGTCTCTTGTGGCTCTCTGGGAGATTTAGAAAGTCTGAGAAAATAACTCTGATGATGTCAGCAAGGTTGTGTTTTATATTCTGTTATTAGTTTGTTATCTCAGATTTGGTCACAAAGACAGTTTGACAAACTCGAGTGTGGAGTTTGACAGTTTATCAGGCAAGAAGGATATAATGTAATTGCGTCATATGTAATATAGGAGTTATACTGCAACTAAAAAACAGCAAAGCCCAATTATCAAAACTTTTAGTACTGAATATGGTCAAATATTCAGGACTAAAAGTTAGGATATTCTGCCTTTGCTGCTTTGACTTGACCAATTCTTTTATGGAATGCTCAACTTCATGGCAGTGCAATAGTGAATAACTGGAATGCTCCTTTAATTTCACCGACATCTAGCACACATTTCAGATTTTTTCATATTGTACAACAGAGTTTGAAATCCAAACAGAAACAACAAAGCAAAAAGGATTGTATCATATTCAGCAAAAAACTGAGATTTGAATGTCCTTTCATATTTTCCAGGTTCTGAAGCATCAGCGGACACATTCTTCATCTACAACGCTGCATCATCCCTACTGTCATTAACTTACCTGGGCATTATGACAAGTGTCACTCTGCATCTATTATCTGATCTAATTACACCATCCCTCTCCGTGTGTGTGTGTGTGTGTGTGTGTGTGTGTGTGTGTGTGTGTGTGTGTGCGTGTGCATGTGTTATCTTCAGTGTAAGGATTTTTCAGAATTTGACAGAAGCAATGAGTCAAAGTACATAAAAGCAGTTATTTCTGACGCTTATGTTATTCAATTTTTTATTCATTTGGTGGGTGCTGTTGCTATGTAACAGCATTTAACTCTGTGGTGCATTTTCTCCATTAGCTTTTTTTTGTAAACATTTTCTTTGTACTTTCTCAGATGTGTCATGTTTTAATTTGGATTCCATGTCATAACTGACACCAGATTCAGGACCAGCAATGCAGTGTTTAAACAGTACAGGAAAAGCGGTACAGATACCAGCCTCCACCATCCGGTATCTGGACCTTGAACTTCCACTGCACTGTCTCCTGGTACGCCCGTTGGCCTGGTCAGAAAAGTCTGGTACGACATCCAACTATGTTTGGCTCGGCGTGGCAGGGAGGGCAACCGGAAGCTATCCATGGCATCTTTCACCCTCCGGAGAGACGAGGATGGGGTCGCATATGTCAACCTGGCGCACAATCCACAAACTAAGAATCACAGAGACCCGAATGACCCAGAAAAGGAAAACCTAAGAGGGTTTATGTTTGCCAGGCCCGGGGATCCACTGTGTCCAGTGGCAAGTTTCAAGAAATATATTTCCAAATGTCCATCAGATGCCAAATCTTTCTACCTCCACCCAAAGCGCACCCTGGCCTCTGACGTGTGGTACAGCCGGGAGCCGATAGGTGTCCACTGCCTCGGGAACATGTTAGAAAAGATCAGCGAAGAGGTGATTAGGCTACACTTATGGCTAATAAAGAAATTACAGTCTAATAATTTTGTATGATAGCTACTAAATAGTCTCCCTGCATCCCCATAATATAATAAATATCTTTATCGTTCTACCTTTCAGGTGGGTCTTTCGCGGATCTACACCAACCACAGCCTCCGAAGCACAACTGTAGGTCGGCTCTCAGATACCGGCCTGAAGAGCCGTCAGATAACGTCGGTGACAGGCCATCGATGCGAGAGCAGCCTGCAGGACTTACTGGGCTCGGTCAGTGTGGGAGAGACGAGAATGGAGACACGTCTTGTTGTCTTCCAATGTCCCGACAAGCAGTGCCCATCATGGCCAGTCACCTGCTGTCAAACAACCTCCTTCAAAGGCCGCAATGCTGGACTTGCCTTTATTGCTATCAAATTTCACGATGAATGGAAATCGTCAAATTTAATTTTAAATAAAACAGCCAGGCTACTGTAGCTAATGCATAGGGCCCAGTTTTCCCACTGTGGGTCTGGTGCAAAATTACCGTTAATTAAGGTTTTTTTTCTAGTTAGGCCTATATGATTTCCAGTTTATTCACTGTTAATTGTTGACATGTTTCTTTGAAATAAAAATTTACTACCAATGTTTTTTAACTATTTAAAACAACATTGTTTGACAGCCATGACTACAACATGAAAAAGCATGATACATCCAGTCAGCTAGAAAAATGGTATGAATTATGGTTAAATGTTGCAAGCCTCATGAAAACGGTCCTGTTAATACAATGTTGCAATATATCTAGTCCTACAAACCTCTGCTGGCATTGGCATCAGCTGACCTCGACATTAGAAATAAATTAAATCCACATGAAAAAAAATCTGAATATTTTATTTCCAACACTGAGTGCAGTCCGTCAGGCCTTCAGTGCCTTATCCTCTGAATACCACAGGATGGCGACTGTAACACACAAGCTGCAGAAAGTACACGTCCCCTCTAAACTTACTGATACTTTGTACCACATAAGCGAATAATCTTACTACCCAGGGGGCAAAACCCATATTTTTTGGAAAAACGACACGGAATGTTGTAAAAGGTTTCACACCAGAAATGATATCTAGGACCTTCAAGGATCACAACCTGGGTGGACAACCCGGTCAACTAGCTACTGGAAAGCTACAGGGGGCCAAACCCCCCCTTTAGGGGACATAATCCTGGCGAAATTTTGTAAATGCAAATATTTAGGTACTACAAAGGCATAAATAGTCCTACAACTTTAAACATTTGGCAGAGAGTATCCTGACACATAGGGGAAAGCAGGAAAAAAAGTAAAAAAATCACCCTCAACATCCCAAAAAAGACAAAAAAGTACTGTTCGCCTGACAAATTCTCATGAAAATTCATATTTTTCAACACTTTATGGTGAGTATCTATACCTAACATAGACATAGAAAACTTCCCTAATTCATAAGCTTCTATTTGTGTCCAAGATGGCCTTTCTACTAGCTACTGGAAAGCCATAGGGTGGGTCCAAACAATGCAACCTCTATTGTGAAAAAAGAGTCAATTATACCGCCATGATCAGATTCCATTCTATTTCTGAGTGATTATTTGGAGATAGATTTGGAAAATATCTCCTGTTGCCAAGTTGTATCTAAGGTCCGTCCTATTTACTGGAGGAGTGAACAACGTTTCCGTTGCAGAAGAACCTTACGGGAGGGTAAGGACAAGGGCGTAAGTTTGGTCTCAGCTTTGGTAGGGACACTGCCCAGCAACCTATCCCTCCCGCCTAGTGTCTCATCACAGAACCATTTAAGACCTCACCTGAAGCCCAGACGGTCCAGCTGTTGCTTCCTTAACCTGCACTACATCTGTACTGGATATCTGAGTTTCCTGAATGTATTTCAAAATAATGCATCGATGAATAAAATGTCCTCTTTATATCCATTACACATATCAAACTTATAAGAAAGAACATTTGGGTAACATCTGAAGAATAACATCTTGACACCTTTAATTATGCAAATCCAAAATGTATTTTTAAAATAACCAACATGATGATGAGATTCATAGGTTACAACTACAAGGCATCCTAAAACAAAGAACTGCAATGCTCATGCCATCTTTATTCCAACAAAATTGCTTATTGACATTGTCAACACCTCAGCTGAAACTCTGTTCCTGATTCATCACCAGCCTGCTCTACATTTTTAGCATCATGCTGATGTTTTTTCTGTGTTCTCCTTGTAATTGCTAACATTGGTTGAAGGACTAGAGGGTGATATACTTAACACCAGTTATGTTTTACACAGTAGAAGACTGGTGATATTACGCTAGGCTAGCATGTTTGCATTTGTGTGGGACCGCATCTACTTGTCCTGAAATCGACCGACAAACATTACAGAACCCACAGTCAGTTAGCTTTAATGCTAGCCTACGTTCACTACACTAACACCTTAATGACACTTTTCCATAGTAGAATGAGTGTTAATGTTAGGCTAGGAGGCTTGCATTGTGTGGGTAGTTAGCTAACTAACAACAGCCTAGCAGCTAGACTACTTACTCACTCTCTGGGTGGTGAAATAGCTTCGGATGCCTCGTTTCTTTTTCGGTGGCATTTTCTATCTACAAAGCAGAAACACAGGCAAAAATGTTGAGACCAAACAAAATACTGATGTGAGGATTTACTTTCATGATTTCCTGGTGTATTTACGTCAGCACAGTCTGCAACAGCCAGCCTGGTATCTTATCGCATGTTCAGTCGGATCAGACGCCGTCCTACTGCGGTCAAGCCAGCCGTGGTTCGCGTTTGCTTGGTCAAATCAGCCGCACATTTTTTTCAAGTGCGCAAATCTACATTCACGGTATTCGTGATGAAACCGCTCTGAAGAGCTGCTGGTAGTGACTGTGGGGCAGACTGCAGTCTCTCAATCAGACCCATGAAACATACGATACTTTTACAGTAATTATTCCGGGGAGTGAGCTGAAGGTATCACGATGGTATCCTTCCGTATTTCAAAGTAAAGGACGACATGAGAATTTTTTTTTTTTTCATAAGTAGTTTTGGATTTATACACTACAGAACTAAGTGCTTCCTAGACTACTTGCATGCATAATATGAAGTACTTTTACTGTGTACTTTTAGAGTAATACTTTGTCAAAATCCTGACCAGATCACAAGAATAAGGATATTTCGGCTAACTTTGATGTGCAATAAAAAACTTGTCTTCCATAAAAAGTCCAATATATTATACTACTGAACTAAGTACTTCATAGACTACTTGCATGCATAATATGAAGTACTCTTACTGTGTACTTTTCGAGTAATACTTTGTCAAAATCCTTAACAGAGAAAAAGAATCAGGATATTCCACCCAACTTTGATGTGGAATAAAAAAACTTGTTTTCCATAAATAGTCCAATATATGCCAGCCTAGTCAAGCGAGCAGGAACTGATGAAGCCTCTTGGATGAGAGGTGAAACGTCTTCAAGACAAAAACCAAATCCAGTTGCGTTCGATTCAATTTCCTTGAGATAACTATGACCTGGATGAATGAGAATATTCACAGACTTGCTCTGAAAATTACATTATATCTTTGCTTTTTTTGTTGTTGTTGTTTTTTAAAATCAACTTAGCTTTGCTAAGGGACTACAAAACCCATTCAGAAAGACTTATGTTATAATTTTTACACTTAAATATACACTGTGATATATACAGTTACCGTGAAGGGATTCAATTTATACCGTGATATAAATTTAAGGTCATACCGCCCAGCCCTACTGAAGAGTGTTCTAGATAATCCCAGTGTTATCTGTTATGCAGTATTCAGTGTTGCCATTCCTCTTAAATGTTAGAATGGACTGTAGTTAATGTTTTGGAAAAAAATGAGTTGCACCATGACTTAAGTTGCTCACGAGATTGGTACTGTCCTGAACCTAATGCTGGCCATCTGACTCCCTGAATGATTAAACCTAGGCCTATGACAATGTTGATGTTCACTCTTACGTACATATTTTCTCACTCTTGTGTATATACATACTCACTTTTACAAACATACATACATACATACTTAACTTACACATATATGCATTCTCACACGCATATACACTACTGAGAGTATGCATGTATGTGCAAGTGCCCAGTACCAGTATATATGTATGTACAAGTGAAGTATGTAGTTTTGGCCTAAACGGCTTCCCATACCTTCTGTTCTGTTAGAGATTAGATGAAAGATTGAGAACATCACAGAGAACATCAGAGAGTGAGTCTGCCTGTGTCCCCCCAAAAATGGCGGTTGAATAAGTGAGAGGATGTAATTACCATCCTGTTTTGCACAGGTGATGAATTAGCTTCTGATCATGCACGTAAACATGCATGATCAGGCCTGTGGGCCACTGCAGGGGATTTCACTGATTAACATGCCTTCAGTCAGAGATGAGTAACTCCTCTTTGACATCAGACGTCTTGTTCCTGAAGGTGATAACTTATTTTGCTTATTATTTGTTGTCATACATGAATTTACTGCTGTATTTCTGTAAGCGACCTCTGCAAAACCTCAGTCTCGATGGCAGTGTGTACACAAGAGCGACAAAACACCTGATGTCCACTCCTGATATTCAGCAGGAAAGTTGTAAATCCCCTTTTCTGTGGAGCAACTTGTAATGCACAAGCACACCCAAAACAGCTCTTTTAAGAGCCACCCACACACTTGTTCTGAACAATCTTCCTGCAATTTTAGAATACATTGTTGGTATGGACGGATCAAAGATTCCCCAAGGTCCTGATGTGAACAGGGATTTCTCAAGATCCAGGTCACAGGTAATCAGAGGCTATTGTGTTCACCTGTGATGTTCTCCCTCAGCTGGCTGCAATCAGTCATCTGGGAGACTATATAGGGGGGTTGCAGTTCCCCTGCTCAGTTGGTTGTGTCTTCAGTGAGTCAACACCATCAGTTGGCTCGCTGTGGTTTGTGTTTAGGTGAAATTCTGGGTTGAGTGTGCTTGACATTTCTTTTGGCCGGTTTCTATACATTTTGTTTCCCCCCTGATCAGTGACTCCTGCTTCACCTTTGTTTTTTTGGGAGGCCAATGTTTTTGGTTTGTCTATCATTTTGATAGAATCAGTGGGGGGCTGTGGGTTTTATTCCCAGCGCCTCCTGTTTTAGACACCAAGGGACCAGTTTCCCAACCTGCGACCCATGTCCTTCAGGTTTTGTTTTCTGGGGAAACGTAACAGTGTGTATGCCAGGTCATCAAATCATTTTCATGTTCCACACATGTGTCTGCTTTTATTTTTATCCATGGTTGTAAATCATATCATGAGATAATGCAACCTTAATTTGGCCTGTCTACACAGCATCACGACATGTAGGTCTTCTACATTAAACAGCAATTTACATGAATGTAAAATGGTGCTATCTGGTATCAGAGACTTTAAAAAGTAATGTTTTAAGTAAAGTGTTTATAATAAAAGGCCTTCAAAGTATTTGTCTTAAATTCATTTTTGATGAGTCTCAAATATTTTTGGTCACATTACCAACAAAATTGTCTCCAGTTTGACAGAGAAGACTCTTTCCTGTATGCACCATGTCATCAGAGAGGATTGGGACAGTCTACAGGTCAGTCTATAGCTAGCTGGCCAGCCTGCTAGCAAAGAGTTTACTGTGGCTGTTGGGAATTCAGAGCAACTTTTGGCTCTATGGCAACACTAAGTCCTCAGCTGGACAATAAAGTTACGTAGCGACGTTGTGTAGCTCATGCTTTGAATTCTGGGCAGACATTAGGCGAACATTACTTTATGGAGGGAGGCAGCGATCATCTTTGAGTAATAACTTTAAAAAAATAAATAAATAAATAATATTAATCAGTATTTTTAAAACAGACATCTCAGGGCACGTCGGATTATATGAACTTGCTGGGCAACACCAACTATACAAGACGTTTTCCTCAAAACAATTATTAATCATGTTAGCCATTTTCACCTGAAGCTAACGCACGCAGCCATAAATAATAACTGACAGCAAGACATGCTAATCAGCCAAGATCCGAGCAGACGCCGTCAACTTTGCCGTCCAACTCTGACCTCTAAATTCCACCACTTCTGTGTTTGGTCTGTCTCTGCTCCACCATGGCAGTGGAGTTGATAGTTTTCACTTGAGTCTGTGTTTACTTCCACTGGCTCCGCTACGTTGCGTATCCATCCGTTGCAGCTCCAGCAGTACGGACCCTTTCATAGCAGAAACGCAGGGCTGTTCCACAACAATCAGTCTCTCACTTTTTTTTTTTTTTTTTTTTTTTTTTTACAAAATGTCTTGTAAATAGTTCTTTGCAGTGTGGCTGGAAAAAAAAAAACCTAATTTAAACATTTGGTGTATTGAATTCATTGACATTACAACAGGCTAAAATGGGCTACTCTGAGGAAAACTGATACCTCTTTTAACATGTAGTAAAGTAGCCTATGCTAAAGAGTACGGTGCATGGACAGGTGAAAATGACCTTGAACTAGGTGACGAATTCCTGAGATGGAATGCATTTTACTACTTCTTTTATGATAAGTTTGGTATTAAAGGCTGCATATTCTATAAAGGTGACAATTGTCTTGAACAGTGGGCTAAAATGGGCTACTACTTTTATATGATAGAATGTTGTATTCTCCACTTAAATGTGGTGTTGAAAGGTGGGATGAACTATTCTGAACAATGTCAAAAAGCGGTAGGTGACGTGGCAGAAGGACCCAGGTGCAAGGACAGCAGACCGAGGTTGCAGGGATAAGACACGATTTTTATTAAGTCAAAAACATGACCTGACTAGACAATACATACATGTATACAATGAACCAACGAGGACAGAACAAAAACCAGGACTTAAATGACAAGACACAAATGAGGGAACAAGACACAGGTGAGACACAAGAGGACAGGTGCAGGCAATCAGACTGAACAGTGACAGGAAGGACAAGACAAGGAACACATGGACTACAAAATAAAACAGGAATTGACCCAAAAAAAAACTGAAACAGAAACGTGACAGAGCGCCCCCCTCAAAGGACAGATCAGATAAATGAAAGTTTTTTGCACCCTTTTCTGGGCGATTGGTTGCAGATTAACAGCCTAGCTGACTGTGATTTCTCAAACAGAGAAGGTCCTTGATCAAGTAAAACATACGTCGTAGTTTGTCTTCTCTCAAATCAATGAATACGCCTGACAGTAGGCTACATAAACGGAGCAAGATGAACAGATTTAGATCAGGCTGTGATCCCTGCTTTATTTCCAGACTGTTAAACTTTTAAAGTCTAGTTAAATGCTTTAATTGAATAAAGAGCTATGTTTAGGATTATCCTTATATTTATGCTATGAGAACCCTTTTGTCTGGTGACATAAAACAAATCATCTTTTACATTTTAATTGTGTTTTAGGGAGCAAACAGAGGAATTCATAAAACTGAGGTCAGAACGACCATCTATTTACGGGGGCTAAACTTTCTGCCGTGGTTGGATGGAAGTAAGGCAATAATAAATTGCCCATTTGTCAGTCCTCATGCCACTTTTTGTCAATATTTGCATCCCTGTGTTAATGTGATCTTGTGTTTAACTTTTCTCTCGCTTCTCTCTGTTTAGAACAATTCTGGAAAAGATGGGCCTGCAGGACAAGGTCAAGCCCCAGCAGGCCAAAAAAAAATGGGACAACCTAAAATAAAAAATACAAAGTGGGTGCAGGTTTGAATGATGTGGAAACTAAATGTTTTACCCATGCAAGTGGATAAATGGATAAAAAAAAAACTCAATTTTGATAAGTTCTTTGTCATCTACTGTTATTGTTCAGTTTGAGTCCTATTTATTGATTGTACAGAAGATTTTATTTCATGAAAACAAATATTGTTACACGTTTATTGAATCTAATATTCACAACTTTAGCACAATCTATAAGAGGGTTAGCAAACGGCATCAAGTGCTACTAGTCAGGGACAACAAGGGATTTAATTTTTGCTTTTATTTAAAAAAATAATTGTGTACAACAACAGGCCGAGCAGGAGTCCCTGGCAGTGCTGCTGGGCTGGATGGGATGCCACAATAAAGACTCTGGTGTCAGTGGGGCATCATCTGGGTCGGTACTCAGGGTGTTTGGGGGTCTAGTCTCCACCGTCCACCACATCGTCCATCAACTGGGTTTGCAGGGCTGACTCGATTGATGGCTGCCATGTCACTAAGAATTTTTTAATAGAGGCAAGAATTATAATTTCATCATATAATTAGAATAATAGATTCTTAAAAACAAAACTACCAAACACTTTTTAAATGGGAATAATGCCTTTAAAATTATGTTACTTGCCGACTACAGATAGTCGTGGTCGGGGTTAACCTCCTCCAAGGCAGACACCTCCGCAGACAGCTGGTCCCGCCATGGAGCACCACTGGCAGCCTCCAACCCGTCCTCTTCCTCCTCATCCTCCGGCATGTCGTCCTGCAGCTCATCTTCTGGGAGCATGATGTCACCTGCCCCCAGGCAGATGTTGTGCAGGACGGCACATGCTGTTATGACCTGAAATGAAAAACAGTATTTTTGATTAACGCTGCTTCAGTACTCAAAACACAAGACTCATGCTGAGTGATGAATGACATACCTGAGGCACAAAGGTGTGGTGCACCTCCAGCGCTTTCAGGAAGATGGATCTGAACCTGGTCTTCATCATTCCAAAGGCACGCTCAATAATAGAGCGTGCCCTGGAATGATGGCCATTGAAGCGCTGGGCTGCCACACCTTGCACCGGCCGCTTGTAGGAAGTGATGAGGTGGAGTGGATGTTGGAGGCATGGGTACCCACCGTCTGCGAGGATGAAGTGCCCTGGAGGAGGGTAGATAGCCCACCTGTACAGTGGGCTGTGCCGGAGTACTCTTGAGTCATGCACCAGCCCCAGCTTGCCCACGTACGTGTCTACAAAGCAGCCCTGACGGTCACAAACTGCCAAAAAATCTGTCCAGGACAGGGACGAGGGATAATTCGAGTTCATTTTAGAGCTTTTATAGATGATGCTAAATCTATATCAATCTACTTATCAGTCTATCTGGGCTTCTCAATCTGGTTTTCGTGATTCATGGCAAAATATTTTGGTATCAAATTGAGGTCACGGATCTTTAACGATTAATCAATTGTCAAGGTTATATGGCATTAACCATCTGTGCCGACCAACGTTATTTACATTGACGTCATGTATCGGTATGTTTGAGTGTTAACTAGCTAATAATACATGCCAACATTACTGTGGGTTCATATAACAGGTTTACCTCTCCATGGTCCTCTAGTAAACGGAAATGTATAACAGCCGCCGACGGCGCCGCCTCTCCTCTTCCTCCAAATGAAGGAAGATTGAAATGAAAATTGGGATTTCTTGTAGCTCTGGCATGAGCATAAACTTACTCTTGTCACTTTCGCACGCCTGGGCGGCATAAATAGTGATGTACGGTGATGCGACCAGGAAATGCTCCGAAGGCTAGACCGTCCCATTTAACATCGGCTGACGCAACCCTTGAAGGTCTTTCCGAAGGACTCACCTTCAAAGACCGCAAAGGCCGGGTCCTTCGAAGGATGCAGACCCTGAATTGAGACACAGCAACAGCCTTTGTTTTAAGCTCTGTGCTCCCTCAGATAAATTATCCATGGACATGCAATTGATGATTACAGCCAACCTCTTGTACACCAGATAGTCACATGATTAGTATCTACTCAGTTAAATTACTCACAATAAGTGTCCAATGTCCCTGATGGCACACAGCTCCAGCCGCCACATCATAGTTTTCAAGATCCAGCTAAAAACAAAGCCCATGTTTTACACAGATACATCTCAATGTATAAAATGACGCTACATAGGAAGTGGTAGACATCGTACTCACTCTTTTATATTGTTTTTGAGATCCCTGCCAGACTTCTGACATGGCAAAGGAGTCTGATTTTTGTTCCCGTTTTTGTCCCAACCATCATCAGATAGGCATTGACAATCTGTGAGTACAAGACTGATGACGTTACACTTAGCTAACTGAGAGAAAAATTATTCAAACACTGAGCACTTAAAAGATTGTACCTCTGTCTCCAACTCCTTCCCTGGGGCCAGGTGCCACAGTGTTTAAGAGAACACCTTATATGGCCCAGTCTTGGACCATAGGGTCTCCCCTCGGCCACCTGCCCATATGTCCCTGACTACTGCAAGGATGAAGATCAATGACCGTTATTTTTGAAATGCATGATTTATGGTGTAATTTAATTCATCTTCTTTCACAATGTTCTGTATCCTTTGCAGGGGTTGGGGCTTTTCGGCAGGCTAGTGTCCTAGAGGATGTGTGTGTGCTGTGTCTGTTGTGGTGTTGTCTGTGATGGACCAGCCAGAGGTGAGGAGACCAACACCTTTCTCAGTTTGGCAGGGACCCTCTCCTCTGGCTGGACATAATGTATGAGGTGGTCAATATTGACCTTGATTTTTCTCTTTCCCTTCTCGGACACCAGGTCTGCACTTTTGCCATGCAGTTTGACAATTTTAAGGGGGCCAAGCAAGTCAGCCTCCAGCTTGCTCCCTTTACGTTGCTCCTGTCAGATGTTCTTGTGGAGGACAACCTCTCCCACCTTAAAATTGTCCTCCTGGCCTCTTTCCGTGCTCGGACTTTTGCCGTTTTGATATGACTTTTTGGTGTATGTCATCCTGCCTCTGCCAGCACAGGGTTCCTCCATGTTTATGAGGCTTGTTGTTCTGTCTTCTGTGACCTGTGACAAAACATACAAACGCTTAACAATCTTACTTCAAAGTTCTGTGGCACCTCTGAGGGATACCTCGCTTCTCTCCCAAACATCAAAAAGTACGGGCTGTACTTTGTTGTAAGCTGTTTCTTTGTTCGCAGGGCAAACATTGTTGACTGGAGGTACTGGTCCCACTTTGTATGATGGTCCGCAACCATTTTGTTTAGAGACCTAGAAATGCAGATATCATCAGAGTTACAACTCATTCCAGTATTGAAAACAAGTTATACCTCTGTATTGTCCCATTTAGTTTCTCCACAAGGCCATTGGTCTGTTGATGGTAAGGAGAGCATAGGTTCCTTTTGGATGCCCAGAGTTCATAGTTGACCTTCGAGTGATTAGATGGAGAAACATGACATAAGTCAGTACAGGAGTAGCTGAATACTGGGGACAAATGTGGGATCATTTCTCATGCCCTGGTCTGTTAGCAGTCTTTTAGGTGCATCAAATTTGTAAAAGAAATCAAGAATACAATTTGTCACCTCGACTGCTGTTTTGCTCTTGAGTGGGTAGGCCTCTGCCCATTTGGTGAAATAGTCAACCATGACACATATGTACTGGTTGCCACTACCTGTGAGTGTAAGTTTACCCACCAAGTCCATCCCGACCAGCTCAAGAGGCTCAGTCACCTGAGGAAACAGACAATAGGACATGAGAATGTGATCAGTGATGTGTGTTAGAGCTGACTGTCTGCCATGGCTGTTTCTACCTCTATTGGGTTGTATTGCCTCTTTTCCTTTAGGTTTGACCTCTTGGACTGACACTGGGGACACTGAGCAATCTGGAAGAGACTAAAAAAGTCAAATCTTTGATGAACGGACGCATTAGTTCAGTGTAACAGCCACAGACAGCCCCTACTACATTTGCAAGAATACACATTAAACTCCCCAGTGCACCAGGACAGGACTGTGGCAGGTGGCTGTACCACAAGTTATCAATAATTAAGTGTGTGTGTGTGTGTGTGTGTGTGTGTGTGTGTGTGTGTGTGTGTGTGTGTGTAAAAGCACATGTATTGACACAAGTCTAAGGATGCCAACTCACCCATTTGCGGATGTCTTGTAACATTCCTGGCCAATAGTATCGGCTGATGATGGCACTGAGTCTTTTCCACCCCACAGTACCCACCAAAATGACTGCAGTGGAACTCCCCAAAGATGGAGTTGGCCCCCACTGCAGTCATTATAACTTTGCCCAGGTGCTCAGAGCTGTCCTTTTTCCTTCTGCAGATATAGTGCAGATCCCCATCTATTGTTTCAGTGGCATAGTGTTAGTTTTGTAGGGAGTTGAACCATAGCAGGTGATCATTGTGGTCAAGGGCTGATGGAACATACATCCTTACCCTTTATTTTAAAGTTTTCCGCTCTCCTTCTAATTGTGTACCGCTCCCTTGAGGTCAAACCAGCAGGTCTAACACCTCTTGTACAACTTTTGGATCCATTCATTGTCAACCGCTGATGGTTGCGGTAGCCACTTTATCCCTTTTTTTTCAAAGGGGTCACGGGGAGGTTTCTGGAGCCTATCCCAGTTATCTAAGGGCGAAGGCAGGGTACACCCCAGACGAGTCGCCAGCTCATCGTAGGGCCCTTACTGATGGCAGAGGCCGCCCTGCAAGGTGCCAATTGCACATCAGGGGCAATTTTGGGGTTCAGTATCTTGCTCAAGGACACTTCGACATGTAGCTCAGCTCCACCCCGGGGAGCCGGGATTCGAACCAGCGACCTCCCGAACACTGGTCGATCTGCTCTACCCGCTGATTTTGGATCCATTTTTTTTTTTAACAATTCAGTGCTATCTTTACCTTTCTCTCCAACCGACTGAGAAACCCACAAAGATGTGGTATGGGTGTGAGCTTTAAATACCCCAGTATTTGAGTATCACCTGTGTAGTACACGGTACACCTGTGAGTGACTAATCTCTCTCTCTCTCTCTCTCTCTCTCTCTCTCTCTCTCTCTCTCTCTCTCTCTCTCTCTCTCTCTCTCTCTCTCTCTCTCTCTCTCTCTCTCTCTCTCTCTCTCTCTCTCTCTCTCTCGTGTGTAAGTGTCACAATCATGAACAACATCAGAAACATACCTCATAATTGTAGAGCATTGATCCTGAGAGGTAATGTCCTGCATTGTGTCCAGTTGAACTGAAAACATTCCTGCTTTCTTGATATCACTGAAGATGTTTTCTTGAATCAGATGGTGAATTGCATCTATCACTGAGTTGACTGTGGTTTTAGAGGGTAAAGTTACAAGGGAGACTCTGCCTCTTGTGCCACCAGACAAATGCAACGTTTTGCTGTTCTCAATGCGGCTGTCCAGATGCTCTTTTCAACAGAAATCATACTTCCCCAGTAGAGTTCCAAGAAATTACCACGATCAACTGTGTGGTCTTCCAGGGTATATGCTGCCTCATTTTCTGACCTCCTGTATGCAAGCCCCCTCTTCCCAAGAACCTTGATTACATCTATGATGCGCTCCAATACCTGCCGTCTCTTTCTGACCTGCTCTCTGTGCGCCGACATCTGACTGCTGATATCAGCACTACAGAACACTTTCTGCACCACTAGATTGCTACTTTTTTGCTGAGGATGGTAATTTAAAAATGACTGGAGATTTTTCTGATCAGGTTGTGGAAAAAAAATCAGTTATTTGACTGGCACACTCATGGCTCTCAACAGCTGTTTCCCCCTCAGGTGATCCTGTCTTTGGGCTGACACACGCCTCACTCTCTACAGCTGTTTCCCTCTCAGGTGGTGCAGTCTTTGGGCTGCCTGCATTGGTCTGGCTCTCTCGCTGAACTGACAAGCTGGACTTGCCTTGAACCTGTCTGGGCTGGACATAGGGAAAGCATTTATCATTGGATGGGGAAATAACTCAAAACCACAGAATAATGTACAAGATAAAAGATTAGTTCATATAGAACTAAACGTTTACGAGCGTAACAGCAATAATGGCTTTGTCATCTTTTCATTATGACACTTGCTCGTGTTTTCCAATGCAAAAGAAGTCAGATCTTGTCTTTGTGACAATACCTGAAAATGCTCAAGACAGCACTATACGCATTGATCAGAGGATCCATGAGCTGGGGCACCAGTTTTCCACTGTTGCTGGAGAGCTAATGGAAGGAATCCAGGCATGCCACCCAGCCTCCAAATCCTTCCTCTGTGTGCAGTCATTGGGGAAATTGGCTGCACACTACAACATCCAGCTGGTCCCAGAGGAGGTCTTGGTGGCAAATAACTTCTTGAGCAGGAAAGAGCCAGAAGCCATCCCAGACATGCTCAGTGTTTTCAAGCTTCTGGACTCTATGATGTTCCCGTCACTGAAGGCCATCTTGCAAGTGGCACTTACAATCCCTGTGAGCAGTTGCAGCTGTGAGGTCCTTCAGTGCTCTTCACCGACGCCACACATGGCTTCGGTCCACTATGGGCCAGGAAAGGCTCAATGAATTGGCGGTGCTGTCAATTGAAAGAGAGTTGGTTGGAAATATTAATGAGGATGAGGTCATGGATGAATTTGCCAGGCTAAAATCAAGATGGCACACACTGATTCTCCCTCCCGCAGCAAACTAGTGGTCCTCTCCCACCCCTCCGTCCACTACTATATGCACTGCCCCTATAGTATAATTGTTGTATATAGTTTAAGCTGGAACACCAAATGATTTGTTCACACAGTGTTATTTCTGTTTGTTAAGGAGTGGTCAGTTTATATAGGCAATTGGCCATTGGTTTGAGTCTGGGGTGTGTGTGTGTGTGTGTGTGTGTGTGTGTGTGTGTGTGTGTGTGTCTTGTTTTGGACTATTTCTAGCACTGAGGGTAGGGCTGCGTTATCTCTCAGGCCCTCTAGGTTCAAGTCTGTCCAAGTGTTCAATAAATGCCTAAACAATCTTATGGTGCCTGTTCTTACTTTTGGTGACTACTGGACCAGCAGCACTGTACTGGCCTGCACCGTCTTATATAGGAGTCCCAAATTTCCCATCAATTATTTTTTTCTAGGTGTACCAAACCTACTCGGCGAATTATCTACAGTGGACCGTCTACGACAGACCATTTCATAGATTTAATTTCCATATTCCATCAATTTAAATAGGCTGAATTTACATCTTCAAGTTACATATGTCTTCATTATTCACCCGTTTCTTCAGAAGACGATGGGTGCTGCCATGACGGATAACTATTTCCGCCCCGAAGAAGTACTTACGCCGGTGGTTTTCTGTTACAGGGTGCCTTGCAACATCAAACATGTCCGTGTCCTAGGCTCTGCACACTATGCCGAGGAAAGAGGAACTGAGACTAGCGTGGCTCACGGCTAAATATTCTAAATCTAAAGACTAAAATATCCCCCGGCCCGAAGAGACTGTATGTTTGCTCCTTCCACTTCGTTGATAAAAAAGCCCACAGAACTGCACCCTGATCCGGAGCTTTATCTGGGCTACGACTGACCTCCTCCAACAAGAGGCGAAAGCTAGTCTGTGCAACTGTGACTCAGGCGTCTACTTCCAGCAGCAGCGTTAACATTATCCAAGACATTGAAGATGTACCTCGTAAGTTTAACTGTAATTGCAGTCATTTCCTGTTTCATGCATCGTTTTTTCCAGCTGGTAGCATATATGCTGATTAGCGTTAAAGACACTGTATTTTTTTGTCCCATCTAGTAGTTAAATTTACTTTGCATTCAAACGATTACTACTCGAGCGTCTCGCCTTTTCAAATGTGCGTTGCAACTTGTTGGAACTACGGCAGGCGGGATGTGTCAAGATTTAAGAAGCTATAACAACATGTCTTCAAACAGCACTTCAAGTTTTGTTTCGGGTGATGAGGTCCATTATTTCAAACAAACTTCAAACTGCATTGAATCATTAGTGTGAGCATGTAATTACTCCTTGAGCAAGATAGTGAATTATGTCTTGTTTATATCGTGTGTGTTTTTTTTTTTTTATTGGTAACATAACTGTCACAGTATAGCTTATTGCATCAGCTAATCAACTTGACACACGAACACAAAAAAGGGTAGAGCTTCATTTTACTAAAAGCTGAAGTACAAAAAAACAAAGGGAGCTAGTCACAAAGACTTGTCAAAGGAACAAAAAGCAAAGTACAAATCAACAGAAAAACCAGAAGCCAAAATAATGAACATAACAGACAGGAGACACTGGAGGAAACACGCGTTTCCCAGATTTGATCGTTCTTAAGGACTTAAGAAGGCTCTGAGTGAGTGAGTGTGTGTGTGTGTGTGTGTGCGCCTCATTGAACCTCTCCTCCTGTGCTGTTGCTGGGTTGGTTACCGGTGTCACGAGATAACTCCGGAGAGGGTAGCCACTGTCCCCGAGGAAGATGCTCCTGCCGAACTCTCCTCTGCCAGCCTTCTGCCCCACAGCTGAGTTGGCCCACACGAAGCTGTCGTGTGTGCCTCCTGGCCACAATGTCGGTGATGAGGCCATCACGGTCCGCCACCACCTGGGTGTTGATGGCAGCATAATGTTTCCTCCCAATCCAGTAGTGACAAGTGGGAGCAGAGCAGCCGGTTCGGTGACGTCATTCCCTCCCTGGGACCGCAACTCATCCGCGTGGTCAGAGGAGGGGAGCTCATTAGCGTTAATTGCACGGAGGGAGGATAGCGTTTTGCTTTTGATGGCCCGGAGAAAGCGCTGCTCTAAACTGTGGAAGAGTGTGGAAATAGCCGTGAGTAAATCCTCCTCACGTGAGGAGATTCTGTAAAAGCGGATGATTTGTGATTTTACTATGCCCCTGAATGTGTGCTTAGGATGGGAGCTTTGCTTATGGAGGAGGGCGTGGGTGTCAACATGGGAGAAGAAAACCGTCGTGTCTAAAAAGTTAATCTCCTGAGCGTGGAGACTGTATTTAATCTTGATGGACGAGTGGTGAGTATTTAGTATGTCGATGAACTGTTTAAAGAGCGCTTCGCCGTGGACCCAGGCGCCTAAAGAGAAGCAAACTTTCCCCTGCTGCTGCTGCCCCAGAATGAGAGAAAGAGCCAGCCTCCCTCCTCCTCCTTTAACCCCTCCCTAATTGCCAAATTGGCAGCCACCTGTGGAGGAAGGAACAAGGAGGGAGGACAGGAGGAAGAACAGCAGCCCCAAAAGAAAAGGAAAACACACTCCCAGGTGTGTAACACCCCCACTACCTGGCCACAACAGCCACACTGGTTGACTCATCAGCTAGTACTGTGATTTTACTTCTATTTTCTATAATCTTCCTCAGGAGTTCCTTCTTCATCTGTGATGACACATGATCAATTATGTCAACACAGACAGTTTTGCCTACTTACCGGCTTACTTTCACACCTGCTCCTGCCTGTCGGCATATGGAGAGCTTCCTTTTTTCTCCCACTCTGTTACTCGTTGGACTGTTACAATGAGTAACCTTCGTCTCCACTTCCTCATACCAGTAGGCTTTATAGTCCCCAGCCTTGATGCCATCATAGAGAACGTTACATATTCTACTATGCTGTGCCACTCAGGCACACATGGGGCTTTGAGATGCGTCTTTACGCATGACGCAGTGGCTGGCCGTGGAGCGTGATGGATTCGTTTATTGGAGTAGGTGTGTTTGTACTTATGGTACCGAACGGACCCCGTGAGGCGTGGACTACATCCTGCTTTGCCTTTAACCCACTAGCGATAGCCTTAAAGGGCCAAGCCTATATGATATAGAATGATAGTTACGTATTGTAACTCTAGATTCTGTGAATACAGGCACAGTCCTTTAAGCTCTGGGCCTCCCTGGCTCCTTAAATGGCTGAAGAAAAAGCTGTTTATGGGAACCGAGTGCCTGGTCTCACCCCAATTTATACACAAGGTGAGACTGGGGTGGGGCCTACACAGTAGGTGGGCGTGGACGCGAGGGATAGACCCACTAGCGATAGCCTTAAAGGGCTGCGCCTATACTCATAGAATCTAGGGTTACAATACGTAACTATCGTTCTTCCCTCTGCACCTAGCTTGGTGTACGTGACTCCAGTATCTTCATCTACTTGCATAGCTGCACGTACACCAGTAGCTCTTCACCCTGCTTTCTTTTTTTTTTTTTTTTTTTTTTTTTTTTTAAAACAGGTGATTTTCCTCAATATACACCATTAGCTCTTAGAGACTCTGGCCTTCAGGCTTTTTGACATCCAAGTTCCCTTCTTGATATATCCCACTATATCTGATCACTCTTTGCACTGCATTTTTTTTTTTTTTTTTAATAATAAAAATGTTGTATATTTGGTTATGATTTCGTCCTTACACTTGTGGGTACATTTTCAGCTTTAATCAGTAGATGCACATTTCAATCAGCTGGTGCCGAGTAGTATGTTTCAGTATCTCCTTCACACTTGATTACCCTTCATTTGTTACTTTTATCATTATAACAGTTATCAGTTATCATTAGTCACTAACTACAAACTGTGGTCAATTTATACTACAGTAACTTAAACCAAAGTTTAAGATGTGTGTAACGAGTTATCATAGACTTGTGTCAGCGACATTAACATTAGCTAACGTAAGTAACTTTATGAGTCCGGGGTGTAACGTCAGGATAACATTAGTATTAGTTAAATGAGACACGATAGACATCAATAAAGATACTTTGTGTTTTGGCCAATGCTAAGTCTTTCTATTTAGACCAGTTCATACTGAAGACGACAACAACAATTTGTAACTCTGTTCAGTATCTAGAGCCGGTAACGTTAACGTCACGTTGCTAACGTTAACTAGCTAAAGCAGCTGTTATATCCCTGATTCTCAATGAACACAGAAGTTGTAATTTTGTTTTGTTGGTGACAGATGTTAACTTTTGTGCACTTTTTGTTTTTGTTTAGCCTGCGGTGATGCATCAGACAATACTGACTCAGGGAGAGGATCTCCTTATTGAGATGCACAGTGTGCTGCCCCAACGCTGTACCACTTGTAAAATGGTGTGTAACAATGCTCAACTGGTGTGTGTGTGTGTGTGTGTGTGTGTGTGTGTGTGCGCATGTGTGTTTTTTTTTTTGTTTCTTTAGTCAGTTAAATACTTTCTTGAGTGTGTATGTGTCAGACCATGTTTAAGGCATTGAGGCTATTGAGGCTCTCTTGTTGCTCCCTCTCTGGAGCCTGTAAGAGAGATGGATAGAGGGGGAAACAAGGTCAGACTAGTTCAGTTACAAGAACAACAAGGAGGGCTCTGGACTGCCGGAGCTGGGACGGAGCAGATACGCAGCGCAGCGGACCTGGTGGAAGTCAACACATAGACTAAAGTGAAACCATCAGCTCCGCTGCCGTGGCTGAGCCATAACGCAGCAAACACGTATCCAGTCAGCATGGCTGCGTTGAATGCTTTGGGGGAGGGATTGAATTGCGCATGCGTGTCTCTTCTCCCTATCTATACATATACATCCATCTTAACATTTATCTATACATCTATCATGCATGACATCACAGAAGGCCACAGTGAGGAGAGGAGGGCTGCTGATGCTCTGTATTGGATGGACTTCGTGGAGGATCAAGCTGCTCCATCACTGGGTGATGCTCCACATCCTCTGATTGGCTAGACTCTGTGTGAGTCCTGCAGAGGAGGACGGAGATGTGACTGCTGTTTCTAGAACATGCAGCCAGGGGGCAGACCATAATTTCCTGTGGCAGGTGATACTCACATGGACGTCCATTGGTGTCCATGTTCGGCGGCTGCACCACGGCCCTCTGCTTACGTGGCTCGACCAATTCTGTGTGTGACAGGACCGGGACTATCCGCGTAGGACGTGGCTCCTCAGCTCTCTGTGGTGGAGTCCTCCATCACAGCTTCCTGTGAGATGGATGCCACTGGTGAACCCCATGGCCTCTTAGATGCTGCTACACCAACAAACCGAAACACCGTTCAGTCTTCTAAAACTTTAAAAACACTGATGCCTTCTTACATCTGCAGTAAACAACATCTGAATACTAATATTGCGTATGTGTATATGCATGCGTGAAATGTAACCTTGCCTGTACTGTACTGTACATTTGAACCCATTAAAAGACACTGTTTGATCAAAAGTGATCACAGCAAACTTACTTTGAGTTGGAGGTGCTCGGCTGAGGAGCAGCAGGGACAGAAGGAGGAAAAACTCCAGCTGGAAGGGCGTACAACAGCCCTTCACCCCACACAGGTAACAAGTCAGACACACACACACACACACACACACACACACACACACACACACACACACACACACACACACACACTGGCCCTCATTTATTAATCTAACGTAGAAACCAGCGCAAATCCGAGCGCAGAAATCATCTTACGACAGGGTTCACGTGTGATTCATGAAACGTTCGTATCTCGCCGATCACAGCGTAAGAATGATCGGGCGTTGATAAATGCGGCGGCTGAAAACAGTCGTCATTTAAATACCACGCCCTTAAATATTCTCAGTTTAGAGGCCTCGCCCTTAGAGTTTACGACATGGAGATGCGTAATATGTCCAAGAAGAGGAACTTCTCCGACCTGAATGCTTGAAGCATTTTGGCTGTTTAGCCTATATTTAAATAAATAAGGGTTATTTTACGGTTGCAGTCAAGTTTCTGTCGTACGCTCGTTTATTTCTTTATTTAAATGATGTTTCAGATCATTCAGAGCCTGGCACGAGTGGCGTTGTTCAGGCTGCGGCTGAAGAAACCGGTCTGGAGCCAGTCCCACAGAGCCAGTCAAATGCGAGCTGTGCGTGCGGGCGCATGTCCTCCGCTGCCCGTGTAGGCACACCACCACGACCCTGGATCCTGACAGCAGAGGTCTTGGAAAAACAAACCGAAATGTGTCGGTCAATGGCGGAGATAAATCGCTCACTTACAGCAATAAACGACACTTTAAAAGAGATAACGAAAACCTGAAACGCGCATCACATGAATAAAATGTTTGACTAAACGTTGTGCATTGTCTGTTTCCCTGTATTGAATAGTTGCCAAACATAAGTATTTAACACTTAACATTTTAGAAGCGATGAATGAGGTCCTGTCTCCCTCATGCAGCCTCCAGTTGGGGCTCTGCTGGCCAGGCTCTCTGGGCAGAGGTTCATCTGGCTGCACCGGGACATCAAATGGCTCCCTGTTTTGCGCAGTATTGTGCAGAACCCCACAGGCTAAAATGATGTTGCAGACTTTCTCTGACATGTACAATAGGGTTCCCCCGCGGATTCTAGACAGAGCCATCTGCCCTTAAGCAACCCGATGCAGCGCTCCAACGTGGCCCATGTGCGTAAATGCGCATGGTTGAATCTGCGCTCCTGCGAGTTACCAGGTATTCCTTGAGGGGATAACCTTTGTCACCGAGCACATGAATCATTGCATGTATTGCTTGTAATTATGTCCTGCCTCAAAATCTTTCTCAAAATGAAAGAGAAATTAATGTTACAGCAATAAACTGTTAATTGCAAACTATTTGAAACTAGAAGGCTACCTTTAATGTCAGGGATATATGGTCTAATAACAATGCTCGGACTCCGCCATATTTACTATGCTGCACCGCAAATCAACGCGACTTGAAAACTTGCGTACACGAGCTGAGACCTGACGTGAGATTTGATCGTAGCCTCCGCTCACGTCCAAATTGATAAATGCGTAACTTTGCGTGGAAATGACCGTAGGCCCAGTTTTCTGTCGTACGCTCGTTTGATAAATGAGGGCCTCTCTCTACTGTCTAATCAGGGCTGGATGTAGCCCATTTGGTGCCCTAGGTGACATTACCCCCCCCCCCTCAAAAAAAAGAAAACAACACCATCATACAATTGAATGACAACATCTGAACACTCACAACAGTTTTATCTGAACAAAAACTATGAACTTTCAAGTCACTCTTTCTAAGCATGTGTTTCAACTAAATTTCAACTAAATTCTTCAAATTCACATAATATATATATATATATATATATATATATATATATATATATATATATATATATATATATATATATATATATATATATATATATATATAATATAGTAAGCTTTTAGTGACATGTCCACTAAAGTAGACAACATGCATTTGGTCAATTTTGCTGAAAATGAATTGTTTTTATACAAAGAAAAGAAACTCCTCCAAAAAATCAAGTACAATAAAATACAATATACTTTGAAAGCTGTAAAACATTTAGATTCACATTTTAAATCTGAAGATTCACATTTTAAACATTTCACTGAAACTCAAAATACAGTGCAAATGCCTCTGTTATGAACAAACTAATTGAACCAATTAGTCTAATCAGGCTTCAGGCCAGGTGCTACAACCTCAATCAGCCAGCACACTCAAAGCAAAAACAAATGCCATGGATTTTTATCATTCATGAAGATTCACCCAGACTTTCACACCCCAAGGTTTTGGTTTCTTGGGGATGTATTGCTTAATGGACAATTGGCCCTTGAACGGAATGATCATCTCATCAATAGACTGGCACTCTTCGGGATCTACTGCGGAGAGGAAGGTCTTCTGAAGAGTATCCAGTACAGGTCTGATTTTGACCAGCTTGTCTTCTCCTGGCTGTTGTGTGGCATTATCGGCAAAATGAAGGTACCTCAGGATTTGCTCGAAGCGGTTAACAGACATGGCATTGCCGATCACATCACATCGAAGCCCTTGCTCAGAGGACCAGTACATTCTGGTCCTCGGGTAGCGGATGTATGACATGACCAGATTTATTCCAAGAAATGTTTTCAGCTCATCGCTCATCAATACCAGGTTCTCCTTTCCCTTCTGGAGTGCATACAGATTTGTGTGGAGTGCTATGTGCTCTATCAGCTCTTCTGGGAACAGGTGCATGAAAAACTCAACTGGCTCTGTTGCAAGGATGTTTACCATCCATTCTCCAGAGAAGGCTGGCCAGCTTCCCTCCCATGGAGTGTCTTTGTGCTTCCACACGTTTTCTTTTCTGTGCTTTAGCACTCAGTGGTGGTTCTGGTGGTTCATCAGGTGTTGAATCCACTTCCTCTACATCCTCAGCATCCAGTGCTTCATCATCTTCCTCAGGCTCTGATTCACTGTCACTATCAACTGTATTATTTGTCTTTGATTGTTTTCCTGGTGGCAGCCAATCTCCATCACTTACACAATCATCATCATCGCTGGACACCGATGGTAGTTCCTCTACGATTCTGTACACCCTCCTGTCTTTCTCTGCATGTGAGCCCTTTTAAAAACATAAAATGATTGGTTTTTACAAAATGTTACTCTAAATAAATAATTTTCAAAAAAATAAGGAGTTAAAGCAATTGCACGTATTGTAGCATAAATAGTACTATTGATGCATGATGTCCACACAGCTGGACAGATGGAAAGTTCCAATTTCCTCAGAACATAAAGGCCATGCATGGAATTTTTTGCAGCTATAGTAATTATTAGATGTTACTTTATCCCAAAATATTTTTTTTACCTGCAGGGCTCTGCTATTATAGAAGGGAGCAGTCGAAATCCCAGAGGTTGAGGGCTTTTTTGGTCCACTGTCGGCCATCTTGTATGTTGACAATTTTTTCGTGCAGTTGCAACACATGGCCACAGGATGGCAGTGTTAGGGTCATTTTCTGGGGTCCACTGTAGGAGCTAACATGCAACTGTGACATCAAAACCCTATTTTTATAATAGAAAATGACATTTGAAGATGTGTCAACTGTAGTGACCGTCATGCGTGAAAGGGTTAACATTGGCATATTATGACTTAATGACATGGCAAAATCTACTTAATGACTGCAGCGCTGCGTGGATTTCTAGGCTAAGAACTAAACGTATTATGGTACATTTCATTCATACGGACGGACATTATCATCTTACCTGATTGTAATGGTCCCGGCTCCAGAAGTGAGATGTCCACTGCCCGTTTTTTCCCCAATCATTAATTTTTCAGTCATTTTTCAATCATATTTCCTGGTCAACCAAAAATCGATAATTTTTCTATCATATGTCAATCATATTTCCCGGTCTACCAAATATCAATGCATTTTCCATCATATTTCCCGGTCAACTATTAATTGATGGTTTTTCAACAATAAGTCGTTTCCTGGTCAACTCTAAATCAACAACTTTTCAACATTGGCGATATCACAAGGTCAATCAAATATCGATGCTTTATCAATCATACGTGTAACTACAGGTCAATGTTGTTCCAATGTCGTGCCATCAACATTAAATAACGTCTGGTTTCATTGATATGGTAATTATGATTCAACATTTATTTTGCATTGAAATTTCAATATCAACCATCACGATCATTCAGATGGAAAAACAATGTTGATCCAATGTTTGCCTGCTGCCTGGGGCTGCTGGTCCCTTTCGACTCTCCCTGATCTGTCTGACTTTGATTTTCATTTTGTTTACAAGATTATGTAAGATTACAAGAGTGGATTAAAAGGAAATAAATACATGTTACCATCACATGTTGCTCACCACCTTCATCACTACTCGTATCAGGGGCTTATCGAGAGCTTAAGTTAGCCACTACACTACAACACTTGCAATTAGCTAGCTAGTTAGCTAACGGGTCCAAACACTCACCGAAACCTTGCAACGCTGCTCCCTGCGACTCGCGTGGACAAGTCCGATCATCTCGCCTCTTTCTAGGCTCCTATCCTCCCCTTGGAAAAAAGCGGTGAAGTGGAGGAGAGAGATCGCCATGTCTGTTTCAGAGTTTCGAGTGCGGGTGGTGACGTATATCATTCGCGTCGAGAGCAGCGAAGAGCTGTAGTTCACAAAGCGGCCTCAAACAAAACAAAATATTATCAAGCTTCTACGCGCTAAATTGTAATGTTCTTTGCATGGAAAATTAGCATTAAAAACCACAAACAACATATGTGAAATTCATGGCACAATTCAAGTGGACCAGGAAATATGATTTATCTCTCCATTGACTCTCGTTCATAATAATTCGCGTCTGAGGTCCCATGCACCGGAAACGGAAGGGCGGGACTTCGCCACTCTATAGAGCTTCAGTTTTCATCATCACGAACACACACACACGATTAGAGGGCCGGCTCTAGGCATAGGCGATATAGAGTGGCAAAGTCCCGCCGTTCCGTTTCCGGAGGTTTCCTTTGTAGAAGCAACATGGTCAGGTGGTGTAACTGGTTTGTGTCTATTAGTGTAACCAGTATTTTTCATAAAAATATTTTAATTTACAGGAAAATTAATGGCCAATAAGATGTAATCCTCTATTACAATGTACTACCATGAATTTAATTTAAGGACTAATGACGCTTCTGAGGAAGATTTTTACATGTGATTATGTTTTTATAGTTGTCTATTTTTTAACCTGTCTGCAAGCCAGGTTTCCCTTAGGGGACAATAAAAGCAACTGAACTGAACTGAAGTACACAGGAAAATATGAAGTCCATCACTCACTTCAAAAACTGTAAAACTTATTAAACCACCCACAATTTTTGCTCAATTGACACCAAATGTGCAAGAGCATCTTCAGACTGTCCTCAAAAAATGACTACACAGATTTTTGATTGATCAAAATTGAGCCTACAGTGCATTAAAATGTTTGACTATAAACGGTACTGTAAACATATACTAGCATATAGGCTACTGATTAACCCATAAGAGCCCAGACCAATTTCTCAATCAAGGAGGAGATCAATTATGGAGGAGATAAAATAAACTAAATAGACAACAAAGAAAACATTTAACTTTTTATTTTTTAAAATGGCACACATGTCAAGAGATCTGAAATATGATATATCTGTCACGTTTAGACTAAGTCAATTTGCAAAACATTGAAACGCCATGACACCTGGCTGTGAAACATTGAAACGCCATGACACCGGTGTCACGCTGGGTCCTTAATCAGAGTCACTCGACTTGTTTGAAGATGGGGAGTCAGGGAGATTTGCAGTGCATTATTTGGGGTTCCTTGGACCAGCTGCCCACCATCTTGCCACAGATTCTTGGCTTTGATAATCTGCAGGAGCACAACCCTGTGACTTGATGAGGAGGAGGTCTTCAATGGTGGATGTATTCAGGCTTAAGCGCCAGTCTCCCTGCATCCTTTCCATGACTGAGAACTGCCGCTCTACTTGAGAGGTAGAGAGAGGGAACACCAAGATTATTTTTATGAGGTGTAGCAGGTTGGGGTACATGCTTCCCTTCTCCATCAGAAACCTTGACCATAACGGGAGGAAAGTTTGATCCTTAAGGTGGCGCACTATGTCAGTTTTTGCTCTAAACCACTCCCTGTCTACTTCAGCCACATTACAGCCATTTTTGGTCAGAAGAGGCTCAAAGTGCTTGCACAGATGATGTATCTCTTCGTCACCAAACTCCTCTAAGAGCTTTTCTTCTGTTGGGAAATTCACAGGACCAAACATCTCCGCAGCCAGGAGCACAGGATCAGTGGAGAAAGTAGAAAATCTCTTGCCAATGCATGCAATGATGTTGTCCACTGTGTCTTTCCTATGGTTACAGAAGGCTTCTGCAGTAACGTTGGAGTTTCTGATATTTACCTCATTGTATTGAAATCCTTCAGTGGTGGTGGTGAAGGATTCAAGGACTGGGCGGAGATAGGGACCTGGCTTCTGAGTTTGCTTGCGCAGCGCAGCCTGGGCAGCTAAGATCCTGGTACGCACACACGACAGGGGCAGTTGATTTCCTTGTAAATTAAGCGACAGTTCAGCCAGGTCAGATAAAAGATCCCGATACAGTGCCATATTAAGTATTAAGTATGTTCAAAGCTGCTTTTAAGGCACCTCTCCCTCCGTTGCTTGCTTGGCACAATTATTGCTGGGGGTAAATTAATGAAAATAAATGTTAATGTTGTAATGTAGCTAGCCTCCGGTGTTAGCCTACCTGTCTTGATTTTTATTTAACCAGAAAAAACCCATTGAGATAAAATCTCTTTTGTGATGGTGATCTGGCCAAGACGGCAGCAGTTACACATTGGTTGAACAGCAAACATAGATTAAAAAAGCGACTATGAACAGCCAGCACACATCAACTAACCTGTCACTTACCCAAGTAGCAACACCAAGATCATAAACATAACATAAACAGAAACAGAACATAAATAAATACATAAAAATTACACATTACGGCAGGAACAGGCAGCTCGACAAAGGAAAAACTTGAAAGCAAGCTAGCAAGTGTTTGTCAATGTTATAGGCTATGGTCGGCACGTTAAAACTGGGTCAACGTTGTAGTGATGTAACATTACTGTACAAGTAATTTAACATTAACTAACTTATATGTTGAAATTCCTATCTTATTCGTTCGGTAATTTATCACACTGTCTTACCTCAGTCCTGGTGACTTTTTCCCTCTCTTCAGTTCAGTCTCAGACCCAACGTTACAGCCTCGCGGACACGGACACAAGAGGGTGGGGGTGCTGTGGGGTGGGGGGTGCATTTGATGAAGTCTCCTTGGCCGGTGATGGATTGGTGTTGAACTGTCATTTAGCCCGTTCGAGCGGTTCATGCCAGGCTCGAATCAAACCCATGAACCCATGATGAATGTCATCAAAAGACGCTTTTTTTTTTTTTCTCAAAAGATGCAGGTGTCAAAGCTGTGTTGACAGTAAAGAGGCAGACTAGAAAACCGCAAAACCAACTGGGGCAGTGCCCTCATGGCCCTCGTGAAATTCCTGCCCTGCTTAGCGCAGTAAAAGCCCCATAAAATATCAGTGCGCCGAACGAAGTTTGACTGACACATTTTGAGCCAATCGTTTGGGAGAAATTTTGAAAAAACACTGCGTAGACACGGTGTCCGGACTGCCATGACTTCTCGCCGTATACGGGACGGCTGGAGTTTTCAACACACGTTATTCCGGACAGGTAAGAAGGAGTCATTTCTAACATTATACAAACACACATTTTAGTTGAATAACAATCAGATATTGTATATTTCTTATTTCTAAGCATTTCTACATTATTTTTTTTGTTGATAAATGCTTATATGAAGTGGCATGGCATCGTAGTCATGGCCATGTGTTCAAAATGGCTGTGCGCCACTCAAAAAAGCTGCTAATTAACTAATTTACGTCAATAAATTACTTTATGTCAGAATTTAAATTCATATTGGTAACGTTATATACTGTAGCTAGAAATACTGCTAATGTAAAACCACATGGAGGATTAATAAACACAACGCTGGTAAATTTGAAGAATATTTAATTAATTTGAAAACATTTTAAAGTTAAATTGAACTCTTTCCCCATGTAACAAATAAACAAGAACAAACAAGAATGAACATCACATAACAGGTAAGCCTAATTAATTCTTTGTATAGCTTCGCTGGTGGCATTCTTACTTAAAAGTTAAGAATATATATATTTAGAATTTGTAAGCATTTCTATAATTTAACAATTGTTAAATCTGATATTTATGAAGTTTGTCTTTTGACAGCCGGGGAGAGAGAGAGAGAGAGAGAGGCCAGGACGGACCAGAGCGGAGAGGGGCTGGACCGCGCATGTTTATTATTAATGTTCATTACATGTTATTTGTTAATAAAATTAGATCCTTTAACTCTAGACTCCTTTTATTTATATGAATTTAACATTTTAACAACTTTTATAGCCAGGGACAATAGTGTTGACTTTCATGGAAAATATTGGCACAATATGTATTGTTATTAACATATTAATTAAGTTAACATTATGACTCTGTTAATGCAATAGTGTGCTGTCCCTAACCAGATACACAGATGTGTTGAAATAACTTTAAAACAGCTATTTTAAGAATGAGGTGTTGTTTCAGTGTTGGTGCACTAATGCGCCTTTGGAGCTCATATTCACATCGGACAAAGTTGGGTGTATCCCTTCGCAAAGTAAAAATATTTGCGAGAAGTAACTTCCAAGTATTATGTTTCTGTGATTTTGCTCTGCTCCTCCCCACCAAGAAGCGTCCGGCTGTCAAACCCTCCCCCCGCCATTTTCTGAACGTTCATAGGTGCACACTGGAAACTCGCGCTAATTTCTCTGAAATGACTGGCCCTTGAAACAAGGAAATGGTCGG
>CM077790.1:7021266-7339195 GCA_039737535.1 Lagodon rhomboides | reverse complement strand
AGAGGGAGGCCAGCATATTAAATTTAATAGGGATTAATCTGAATAATACAATAACATTCACTTCAAACTTTAATGAGCACAACAGGATATAATAAAAATTGTAACTGTAACTTGGTTTTCTCTAAAAGGTGATGTCAGACAGACAATCATTTAATTGATAATTCACATTTGAATTGTAAGTGTTTACATGTCTTAGAAAGTCGATTGCTAACAAGTGTCCAAATGAGACCAAAGATATAAACTTCATCACATCGAACATGGAGACACGTCTACTCACTAGTCCGTCTTTAGTTACAAACTATTCCAACTCTCACTTTACAAGTTGTACATTGATCAATTTATAGTAACGTGTGTATAATAGAGTGTCGTAAGATGCTTAGTGTTGGTTACGTACTGTTCCCCTCACTCTCCTTCTTTCCAGTAATCATAGAGAGATTAAACATTTTGTTGTTATCCCTTCACCTCACTCCTCAGTTTTCTTAGGTCTCCTGTGGCTTAAGATCCACAACCCCCATATTGATTGGTCAGCCTCAAGAAAAGTGACCTGGAGTATACTTTGTCATTCCCATGCCTTCACTCTGCTGCCCCCTCCTGCTACCGCTCCACCCCTGAACACATTGACCTTTCCTCTGTTCCCTCCAACTATCACGGACTTAGCGACATATTTAGCAAGGGCCTTGCACTCCGTTCCCACAGACCCTATCACTGTTCAATCGACCTACTTGCTGGTGCTACTCTTCCTACAAGCTGTCTCTACAACCTTACCCGCCCTGAACAAGATGCAATGGAGACCTATATCAACGACTCACTTACAGCCGGACTCATTCGCCCCTCTTCTTTTTCGTTGTGGCTCAAAGAAGATGGATCTTTAAGGCCATGCACCGACTACAGAGGTGTTAATGACACAACAGTCAAAAACAAATACCCTCTCCCTCTCATCAACTCAGCATTTGAACCTCTTCACCAGGCCGCCGTCCTGGGCAATGCTTATCACCTGGTGTGGATACGAGAAGGAAAGGAGTGGAAGACAGGGGTTTAACACTCCTCTCGGCCATTTAGAGTACCAAGTCATGCCTTTTGGTCCCACCAATGCCCCTGTAGTCTTCCAGGCCTAGGTCAACAATGTTCTCCGGGACAACCAGTTAGCGATCATTTATTTAGATAATATTCTCATCTTCTCCCAGAGTCAGGAGGAGCACATTCAGCGTGTCCATTTGGTTCTCCAGAGGCTTCTGAAGAACAAATTTCACTTGAAATTCACACGTCGCCCTCGCCCTCCAAGAATGGAAATATTGGCTGGAGGGAGCTGCCTATCTTTTCCTCATGTCGACTATCTGTGTTTTGTCAAGCGGCTGAACTCCTGCCAGGTTTGCTGGGCTTTGTTTCTAATTAATGTTTTTGTGATCTCTCTGTCTTTCAATAATTTGTTCCCTTACTTTTTGGGGGGCAAAAACTGAGGTGCACATAAGATATATTGGAAGGTAAGAGGCCATGTAGGAGTCAATTTTATTTACAAGTCACAAATTTGTCTCAGAGGACTTTACAATCTATCTAGGCTCTAAAAGTAAAAAAAACTCCACACTACCTGTTTTTCTTCAGTGTCAATGATCACCAGCTCTGCTCCTCTGTCACTGCAGTCTTGTCTGCCTTTTTCCCAAGAATCAGTCTCAGTGGAGAAGAGATAGCAGGTAAAATTGAACATCTTCCATCCTGCAGGACAAGTTCTCTCTGGAAAAGCATCAAACAAAGTGACATTAAAGATCAGACAACGTCCATGTTGTTCAGCTTGGGAGGTTGTGAATTAAATGCATGTTCTTTGGATGAAGATGTTGTAGACTGATGTGCTAATTGATATTATTCATACGGTGGACAATGAATCAAAAGAGGACTTCAACCAGAATGGAACAAAATTACGCTTACTAAAGTATCTTTAAATGACAATAATGTTTTGAATGGAGTCTATTGATCTCTTCTCAAGATTTGCACATTGTTAAATCATTAAGATGTGTTGAAGAGTTGATCCAACCTCTTTCCCTGTTTGAACTGTGACAACGTTGTTTGTTCATTCAAACAAAGCTGTTTTTTCCTTTCTAAAAACCAAACCTTAACTACGAATGGAGGGCCAAACAACTGTTGTGTTTTACTATTAATAAGGCTGGAAAATAACACGTTCATTTCGATTGATTAATATCAGTTAAAAAATTACCTGTTAAAAATCTAATGCAGATGAATCATGCTCTATGATGTCCCTTGACATTACATCACTGAGGTTAACAGCAGCTTTGTAAACATAATGGAGGCAGATAACCAACTGTTGCTGAGCAGACTGAATGGAGAAGTCCCACTCCAGCCAGTGTGTGAGGGTTCTGTGTTTTCTGTGTGTCTTTGCCATGTCTGTTTTCCCCGCCTCCTTGTTCTTCCCCTCTGCAGGGCTGAGCTAACAAGGCACACCTGCAGCCACTCATTCAACACTACCTCCATAAAGCCTCCGGTCTTCACCCTACTCCCCTGCCAGATAATTCCGTCTCGTCGGCAGAGCTGAATGTGTTTCGTTTCTGAGAATCTTTGCTGCCTAGTTTTTTGCCAACTAAATATTAACATGTTCTTGTCCTTGTGTGTTTTGTTTAGTTCCATGTGACTCGCTGCCTAGTGCCTGAGTTCATGTTTTCGCCCCGTTCGTGTGTGCCTTTCTGCCTCTGGAGTTTCCTGGCCTGCCTTGCCAGACATCTTTAAGAACTTTTGTTTGGATAAACTTTTTGTGCACCTACATGCCTGTTCAGTCTCTGCTTTGGGGTCCAATTCTCATAGGCCGTAACAGTGTTTCTAGCTGTTAACATTCTTTACAAATCAAGGACGGTTTGTGGTTGATATCAGACGTTCTACCATCGCTACCAGATGCTGTTGTTTCTGTACAATTAACATCATTAGCATGGATATTAGCGTGGCTATTAATACCAAACCATAATAGAGTGGGGCTACATTAGAATTTGTTGAAGGTGTTGGGTCGACAGGCTTGTCGTAGTCAACATTTGCATAGATCTCCTCCATCGCTCAAAAGGTAACAGCTCTCTCCTAAACGGTCAGCTCATGTATATGATGATGGTGGTTTCAGCTTCTCTCACAGTTTTTAGGAAGTCACAAGTTTTTAAAGGTGATGAAAATAGCTTGCAGAGCAAACATCCACCACAAACTCAATATCTTTAAGTTCCACATTTGTGTTGTTAAATGAAGATGTACAAATTTCTAAAACCTTGAAATGGTTGTATTATATATTGATTTCATTTCAGGAGGAATTAATGGACTATTTTATGTTGGCTCGCTGACTTTAAACTACCTCAAAACAAGAGTGAAGAATTGTGTGGGGAACCACCAGAACCCAACTTTATATTACACACGTGAGCTTTATATTTTATTTCTTAACTTTGAAATGCAAAGAAGTGGCCTCACGTTAATTTAAAAGACATTTGAAGACGATTGTTCATTCGGATGTTTATTCCATGTATATAGCAGCTAAAGTTAGAAAATAAAACTTGTATTTTAATTTGGCAAACCTTCTATTTTTTTTTTATCAAGAGGCCTGCATTCAAGAAATTGTCACAGCAAATGTCCGCTTTAATTTATGTCTTAACTTTTTGTGTAATGTCCTGTCAACTGTTTCTGTTTGCACATTTCATTTCAAGAATAATTTGCCTGCCGAATGATATCGAAGAAGATGACAATATACTGTATTGTCCCCCTGGTGAAATTTGACCTGGAATTGAACGTTGTGCACATAAATGCCTCAAACCGACCAATATTCCTGCTGCAAAGTCTGCCTCTTCATGACACTACTGGAACAAAAATAGACATTTAGACTGTATATGCTATAAAGAATAGACTACTACAGGAATGAACACATTTGAAAAGTTTAGTATGGATAATAATACCAAACCACAAGGGAGTGGGGCAACATTATTTGCACTGAAATATTTTAAATGCTTATGGCACATATTGGCATATGTGAATGATTTTGATTAATTAATCACAAAGCTTGTCATTTATTTCTTTTTTTAAATTGCTTGACAGCACTAAGTATTGAGACCATTTCAAAGTCTGATCTAAATTGTTTTCTCTCTTGTGTTTATGACACAAGGTGGAAAAATGTTTTGTTCACTTGCCTCTCAGGTCTTGCGTAGAAGCAATACTTTTGTGTTCCCTCAAGATACTTTCATTAGTATTTCCAACTCAGTAAACTCAAAAAGTAAGGCAATAAGGAAAGATCCTCAGAGAGTGGAAATATTGCAAATTGGATTCCACCCTAAAAAAGGTTAATACATTGCATTTTTATAGCGCTTTTCAATGACCCAAAGATGCTTACAGAGAAACGCCGGTTATGGGTAGGGGAGGTCATAGGCTTGGCAGAAGAGATATGTTTTCAGATGGGACTTGAATGTGGGGAGAGAGGGTGAGTTGCGGACAGGTTGGGGAAGAGAGTTCCAGAGTCGGGGTGCTGTACGTGAGAAGGCTCTGTCGCTGAAGGATTTGAGTTTGGACGTGGGTGTTGACAGTGAGAGAGTGGAAGAGGATCGGAGGGCACGGGTGGGGTGGTGGGGGATTAGGAGGTCAGACAGGTAAGGGGGAGCCAGGTGGTGGAGGGCTTTGAAGGTGAGGAGGAGTATCTTGAAGCTGATGCGCTGTTTAATGGGGAGCCAGTGGAGAGAGTGGAGAACGGGAGTGATATGTTCGCGGGACCGGGTGTGGGTAAGGAGGCGAGCAGCAGAGTTTTGAACCAGTTGGAGTCTATGGAGGGAACGGGAAGTGATGCCGGTGAGGAGGGAGTTGCAGTAGTCGAGACGGGAGGAGATGAAGGCGTGGATGAGGGATTCGGCAGCAGGGGGAGAGAGGCAGTGTCTAATTTTTGCGATGCGGTGGAGGTGTAAGTAGGAGGTCTTGATGATGGAGCTGACGTGAGGATTAAAGGAGAGGGTGGGGTCCAGGATAACACCAAGATTGCGTGCCAGGGGGGAGGGAGTGATGGTCGAGGAGTCGATGGTGAGTGAGACGGGTCTGGTATTGTTGAGGGTGGATTTGGTGCCTATGAGGAGGAGCTCTGTTTTGTCACTGTTGAGTTCGAGGAAGTTGTGTGTCAGCCATGATTTTATTGTAGAGATGCAGGTTTCGATGTGGGTGAGGGGAGGGTTTTGGGTGGGTTTGGTGCTGATGTAGATCTGAGTGTCATCGGCGTAACAGTGGAAGTCCAGGTTGAGTTGGCGGATGATTTGACCAAGGGGGAAGAGGTAGCAGATGAAGAGGAGGGGTCCGAGGACTGAGCCTTGAGGGACCCCCTGCTTGACTGGAGAGAGGGAGGAAGTGTGGCCGGAGAGGGAGAAGAACTGTTGCCTGTTGGTGAGGTACGAAGTGAGCCAGTCGAGTGCAGTGCCCTCAACACCCTGATGGCGCAGCCTTTGAAGGAGGATGGAGTGGTTCACAGTGTCAAAGGCTGCGCTGAGGTCTAGAAGTAACAGGATGTTGAGGGCACCGGAGTCTGCAGAGGTGAGGAGATCGTTGATGACTTTGACCAGGGCGGTTTCGGTGCTGTGAAGTGGGCGGAATCCAGACTGAAGGGGTTCATAGAGATTGTTGGATTGGAGATGGGTGTGGAGTTGGGCGGCGACGATACGTTCGAGGGTTTTGGAGAGGAACGGGAGGTTGGAGATAGGGCGGTAGTTAGAGAGGTTGGCTGGGTCCAGGGTGGGCTTTTTGAGGATAGGGGTGATGGAGGCGAGTTTGTAGACTGTGGGGAAGTGACCAAGGGACAAAGACTGGTTGAAGAGGGTGGTGAGGTGAGGGAGGAGGACAGGGCGGCAACTTTGCAAGGTTGCACTTTAATTAGACGGTTCACAACTTTATGGGGAAGTGAAAGTCTTTCAAGTGTGGAACTGAGGAACGATCCTGTCACAGAGTCAGTGGCCACACTGAAGACATAGCATTAAAAAAAAAGTATAATATGGAAACTATTAAGATATCCAAGTAAATAAGGTGCCTTAACGTAAATATATTCCTGTTTGAATGAATTGAAAGAATGAATAAAGTTTCTGGTACAAGGTAAACTGGCCATGAATATAATTTACAGAACTGAAGAGATAGAAGTGTCTCATCAGCACATTCTCTGTATACTGGTGTTCTATAAATGAGGCTGTGGCAGCTCATGTCCTTCATGTTGAGAGACAGCTGTGCAGAACCCACACAGGCAGGCGAGAACTCACTCTGTTTGGACAAACTCTTAAGTCTGTCCAGCTCTTTGGACACTGAAGTGAGGTTGTCTCTCAGCAGGTCTCTCTCTTCAGACACAGACGACAGCTTGTCATTACTGGCCTGGAGACGCTCCGTCAGGTTGGCTTTGATAGTGGAGTGTTCTGCAGCTAAATCCCGGTCTGAAATAAAATCAAGATTCACTCATGCATTGATACCAATACTGACTAAAGGTTCTATATTTGAGTCAAATCATCCTAATTTGTCCTAAGACTGAGGAAGATGTTTATTCTGCTCACGCAGTCTATGAAATATCAACCTAAAGGCTGAAATGAACCTGAAATCCAAACAGTGTTGGACAGTCTTTATAATAATTTCCTCTGATGTTTCCCAGCAAATATTTAAATACTGAACAACCTGCACCTGAATTCAAACATGGTTCAGCTCTTGATCATCCACAGATGTTCATCTATGTCATTTTGCTGCACTAGCTGCTTGAATATATCCCTTTTTACCATGGCTGTAAAATCATATTGATAAAGACACGTGCCTCTTTCAGAGCAGAATAATGCTCCTGAAATCACAAGTTCAACCTGATATTGACTTATGAAAAGCAGACTCACAGGTGACACCGAGGCTGATGAGTCCAACCAGCAGGACAACACTGAGCAGCCCCAGACAGAGAACCACGGCTCCATGAAGCCTCCTCCCTGAGCTCCTGGGACCTGAACACAGAGAAGACATATCATGATCATAACCAATGATAATATACAACATCAATATGCACAACCCATCTGTGTGAGTGAACATTCTTACCTGTCTGATTTGTTGAAGGTGTTGGGTCGACAGGCTTGTTGTAGTCAACATTTGCATAGATCTCCTCCATCGCTCAAAAGGTAACCAGCTCTCTCCTAAACGGTCAGCTCATGTATATGATGATGGTGGTTTCAGCTTCTCTCACGGTTTCCAGGAAGTCACAAGTTTTCAAAGGTGATTAAAATAGTTTGCACAGCAAACATCCACCAGCTACTCAATATCTTAAGTGCTACATCTGTGTAATGGCACATGAACATGTCCAAATAAGTCTGAGGTCCTTTTTAAGTGACACTTTCTCAAAGCTTGATATAGTTGCATTATATTGATTCAATTTCAGGAGGAATTAATGGACTATTTCATGTTGGATGGCCGACTTTAAACTGCCTCAAAGCAGGAGTGAATAAATATGTGGGGAACCACCAGAACCCAACTTTATATTACGCACGTGAGCTTCATATTTTTTTCTTAATAATAAAAATAAATACAAAGACACTTTACAGGTTAAAAGCACAAATATAATATATCCTCTATTTCTTAACTTTGAAATGCAAAGAAGTGGCCTCACGTTCATTTAAAGGGCTGTGTTCAATTCATTCGGATGTTTATTCCATGTATATAGCTGCTAAAGTTAGAAAACAAAACCATGAACTGCTTTTATTTTAATTTGGTAAACCTTCTATTTTTTCATTTTTTTAACAAGTGGACTGCATTCAAGAAATTGTTGCAGTGAATATCCACTTTAATTAATTTCTTAATTTTGTGTGTAATGTCCTGTCAACTGTTTCTGTTGTTATTTGCACATTTAATTTCAAGACCAATTTGCCTTCTGAATAATGTCGACAACAAAGACGACAATATACTCTATTGTACCCCTGGCAAAATTTGTCTTGGACTAAAATGCTTCGCAGATAAATGCCTCGAACTGACCAATATTCCTGCTGCAAAGTCGGCTTCGTCATGACACTGGTATAAAAATAAACATTTAGACTTCAGACTACAGGAATTAATGCATTTAAAAAAAATGTATTTAGGAACTAATTTATGACATCTGAGATTTAAACTATTTGTTACAACCCAGCTCGGTGGGGAAAAGGGAAGCACATAAAACCAGATGTATTTGGTATCTTAATTGTTTTATTGTTCGTAGGTGCACAGTTAAATTGAGGCAGCACTACAGCCGTGGACCGGGAGGGAGCTGCCAAAAGGAAAAAAAGGAAAACTAAACCTAAATATTCAATAGTTTCTCTCAATACAACCAAATAAAGAAACCCCTCAGCTCGGTAACCTAAACAAAAGTACAAGGGCAGCCTCCCCCTAAGCCTAGTGCCATTTAACAATGAGTCATCCTCACGTGTAGTGTATACAGAGTCAGTTATTGAAGCTGTACCCTGGCCCACAGACCGAGTGCCCCTCCATGAGGCACAGCACACGAACTCACGACAGGTTTCACAAAGAATGAATGCTCTGAGAGAGAGAGACAGGTGCAGATCCCCCTTTTATAGACTCCACCCCCAGCGCAGCACGGTGATTGGTCGGCCTCATCAGTCAGGAGGAACACAGAGCTGAAGAGGCCAGAGGCCAGCGGCTGTAACACCCCTCCCCTTAAGACACTAACAGAACAATCACATATACATAATAATCAAATACTGTTAACCACCACCTACCACGCTCTCGATAGAGTGTCGGACACCACATTTTCAGAAGTTTTAACCTGAAGTGACCGACAGACAGACGAGTCGACCGACAGACAGACGAGTCGACAGACAAACAGACGAGTCAACAGACAAACGAGTCGACAGACAGATAGACAGACGAGTGGACAGACAAACGAGTCGACCGACAGACAGACGAGTCGACAAGCAGACGAGTCGACAGGGAACAAGCGGTATCCCGCAAAATGCGCACGGCGCACTGATCAGCAGGGTCATCGGTTAAGGACACAGGTCCATCAAATGTAAAAGGTTTTAAAACACTCATCTACTCTCAGACTTCAGTCTCCCGAAACGTAGGCACTAACCCAATATGCTTACCGATGTCAAACGCGGCTGGTGATGAGACAGTGGAAGTGGGATGTGAGGTCACGGGGAAGTTGCGATAGTTCCCGTTTGGACTCCAGCCCAAGTTGTCGGAGCCGCACAGCCTTGTCTGCCTCCACCTCCAGCTTTTTGATTTCTAATCGGAGGTGTGCCTCCACCTGTCCTGCCAAAAAGTGATTGTCTGCCAGAATCTGATTACAGGTGAAAACTGATTGAAAACTGCAAAACACATCCAAACATGGGAAGCAAATGCTATTTAGTATAGTGCCCAGATCAGATAAAAACAATGCAGAGTCACGAGGATCATTGCAAAAGTTATCATATCTTTATTGAAAACCCACCAATAAATCACATTCATTATAGTCTAATTTCCGAAGACAGGGCTAAACAAAGTCATCAGACATACCAAGCACAGACACGTATATCACGTAATTGCCATGTCTGATTTCGCTACAAACTACACTTCTTTTGGTCACAGATGTAATAATTAGCCTACGTAACAACAAACGTTAAACTTTCGAAGACACATGCCTTTGCTATGATTACATTGTAATACAGTTGTGTGTATCAGCATATTATGACCGGTTAATCTAGAGAAAAGCAGACGTTTTTGCGCTACCGCTCAACGGGCTGCTGTGCGCGCTCCCGCGGCCTGTAATCAGATTCTGGCAAACAATCACTTTTTGGCACGACAGGCCAGAGGCCAGCGGCCGTCACACTATTTTTTATGGCTGTTACTGCAATGGTTTGAACGGCTATATTTGTATATATTTATTATAAAATCTATACACTCCAGGCAGTCAGCAGACATACAGTTGCTACTGATGTAGTAGCAATATTTTAGATCACAACACCTTGTGTTGCATGACCCGCTCTACTCTGCCTCTGATTGGCTACATCCTGCCTGTTAAGTAATGCGCATGTGCAACTCTGTGTCTCAAGACACAGTGTGTAAAGGGATGCTGCAGTGATGCACCACCATGAGAAAAATAATGTGTTTTTTGAAAATTAAAATATGTAAACCTATTCTATTAGGACGTCTTCTGCCTGGCAAGGAAGATAAAACTGAAGTTTCATTCAATATTATATAACATGCAAACAACATGGCCACCATGAGGTTTAGAGATTCCCTGCAGACATGGTTTTATGAAGTAGGCTATATAAAACACTGTACTTTGACTTCTAGTGAGTTTGTGATGTGGTCGTTTTGCTGCTGCCGACTCCCTGCAGAGTCAAGAGCCAAAGACTTCTGATAAGACTCATTATCACATATCTTCTGCTGTAATACTTTTTCTTTATTTTGTCCACCAGTCTCTCTTGAGTAAAATGGACTTTTTGTAATTTCTTTGTAAACATGTATCTCATCTGATCACAATCAACTAAGGACACAGATCAAACTGTCAGCAGCTCATTATAAACATGTGAAGTTGATATATATCTTGTGAAAATAAAAGAGAAGTGGTATAGCAGCCTGATCTTTCAACAACAATTTTTTTCAGTTCCTTGATTTTAATCTTGTCAAAGCACACTCGGTCCACACAGCATTTTCCAGGTATTCATCTTGGTTTTCTCTAGAATGGTTGAAGGAATGTGTGTGTTGGCTATTCCAGCGCAGCACAACACAAATCTTAAGATTCTGTGATAACAGACCGACCATCGCAGGTGCTCGTTATATGCTGGAGCAGCTGTGGCTCAGGACACAGAGCAGTCGGCCATTAATTGGAGGGTTGGTGGTTTACGTGCACTCAGTAAACCGCGTTAGAGATGGTTAGTCAGTAATCTGATGACACGCATACATGCCTCAGGTCAGTCATCAGATTCCACCATTACTCTGACCTTATTTGGTAAGACTGCTGACTGACTTGAACAGTAGTAATGATGCACAACACTTAGACTTATTTAGCCTTCTGGAGGCTAATGTATCAGTTTCAGTCTGAGTTGTGGTCTAATTTGTGAAGATGCACTGCTACCTATCATGATCACAGTTACAGTGTCCGTGCCTGAGGGACTGTCACAGACATGCATACATTCATTAATTTATTCATTCAAACTTTATTTATACTTGAGAGATCTTCATTTACAATGACATCAAGTCGATCAAAACAAAGAAAAGGAAAAGCAACAACAAAGAGATCCTTACAAAGAAAAGCTAGTAAACCTCTTAAAAACTTTCAGAGTATGAAAGATAACTTTGAAAACGAATCAAGATAATTAAAATGTGAGCTAACACACAGTTATATAGAAGCCATAAACATTTAGGTAAAAATATTATCTGTGAATCTTTTCTCCCCAATTAAGGAAACTGTTTCTAACATTTACCCAAGTTCCCATGAAGACAAAGTGTTTTTATTAAATGTCCTTACTGCTATCTTTGTGTCTACAGAACAAAACAGTCATTTTTGGCCTTTACTGGCAGCAGATCAATCTGACATAATTCAGGGAGTCATTATATTTCATCTGTTGGAGTAATGGATCAAGAAGGAGCTGTTAGATGAAGAGCTGCAGGTCACAAGCTGCACACCTCTCTCTTCTCAGAGAGGTAACCATCTTTTTTCCCTCAATAACGTTATACAATACAAATTCAATTCATTGTCATAGGACTTTCTTGAGACTTGTATACTAATTTTGCATCCAATAAATGCTCTATTAATTTCTATAAGATTGCCATGGATGTAGACGAAGAGGGACACAGAGTTTTTCCTACAACTATTGTAAACATCAGTCAATATTCAGGACATGCCCCTCCCTTTCTGCTGTTTTTTACAGGAAACAACCATGCCGGAGCCAATAGCAGTGCAGTAGCCATTTCATGGGAACTTTAACAAACAGCTTACTGCAGAAAGCCAACTGTATTTAGTTATTTACGAGCAGGTAAACACACTGACGGTTCAAAGTGAAAATATTTCTAGTTTAAAGATTTCATCCTATCTCCTCAAAAAGGCAAACAGGTATGCACATTTTGTTTGTCTGCTCAGTGGACCAGTAACGGGGCGGCAGTCCTCCCAAGGTTCAGACCACACAGAGGTGAGGAAGGAGGGAGTCCTTCGTAGCCCAGCAGCTGACGCGTGGAGGACTCCCAGCTCAGACCGAACTCCAGCCGGCTGTAGACACATGGGTACTGCCGGTCAGCCCAGCAGACCCAGTCCACCGCTCTCTTCACCTCCTCCCACCGCTCAGGCCTGAAACAAAGAGTCAGTCGTTAGCACAAGAGGTAGCCACTGAGGGAACCGTTACAGCAAGGTTTACAAAATCATCCAGAGCAGAGAGAATTACATAAATTAAACTTTTCTTTCTCTGATTTTTTTAAGTTCTATAAAAGACACAAGGCATTTTGAGGACATGGATAAATAAAGTGCTAATATACAGCGCAGGTTATTTCCTGTTCGGACAATACAAGCCTTCATGTTTTTTTCTTGATTCATCATATTTTGCATTTTCTTAATGCCACAATGTTTCCATAAATAACCCCCAAAGTTAGTACACCATGTTCATGTTGTTTTGTCCGGTTCTAGACAGACCTGGGCTGAGAGGAGTCGTCCAGGCAGAAGAGGGTGCGGAGCAGTTTGCCTTCCTCCAGCTTCTCCACCCTCATCAGCTGCAGAACCAGAAGAGTCGCCACCAGCCTCAGGATGTCTGCATGGGCCTTCACACCTGCACCACACACATGCACACATGCACAACATGAAGCGTATCGAAGTTTGCACCATTGATCCTGAGGGCAACATGAATGTCTGTGTCTGTCCATCCAATGGTTAAAAAAGATATTTCAGTTAACAACAACTAATGTTGTGATGATAGAAGAAAAACACCAAATTCAGTAGGAATCAACCTCTGGCGACCATCAATGTCTTTACAACATGTAAGGGCAATCCATATTCAGCTCTTCAGCTGTTGAGATTTCAGTCTGGACCAAGTGTTGGACAACTGACACGACCGTCATTTTTTGATCCCACTGAGGTCTCCAAACTTGAACAAATCAAATAAAAACAATTTGCATGACTAGATACTTCTGGGGGAGGCTGGAAAATGTTGCGATTTGGGATAAATGACGATGACCTTCACGTCCTTACTGGCTGATAATGCTGACAATAATGCAGAGCCGTCGCATGAGAGCTCACATGTTTTTTGACATGTTTGTGTGGCAGTTTTGAGGTGCCACTAGTCATCTGTGCTGTGTGTGACAACTTCTTTCTTTGAATAATGATTTTACATTCAATATGAAACTTTTCAGTAATTTTTATTTAAGCGAAAAAAAACTAAAAACTAAAAAAACACAGCCTTGTGGTTTGAATGACCATATCTTTACAGTTTTTAAGTTTTTAACTGGTTACAATTTACTTAGTTTGCTTTGTCCCACCCTTGTCATCTTTTGTCCACAGGGGCCGCCAGAATCAATAAAAAAACAGACTTCCTTGTTGCTGCTTTAATGATGTAAAACATGATAGACTCTAAATAGAGACAAAACATTTACACCTGAAGGTTCAATATGATGCACTTGAAACTCCCAAACAGTAACTGTTTTCAGACCAACCTGATCTCTGTTAATTGGTATAATTAAAATACTGTTTATCAAGTAATGTGATCAATAAAATTGAATACTTGTATGAGTCTACTCCAAAATAAAATGTTACATTTAACCTGTAACGATTTAATTTTACATGATGGCACATTGTATTGAGGGGATGATGATGTGTATGTTTCTGTCTATTTTAAAGTACCAGTGAGATGTTAGAAATGGCTCAAAGAGATCTGAAATGACAAAGCTGTCTCCACTATGAAGGCCTGAAACAGGTCTTGAGAGTTCTCACCTAGAGATTGGATGCCCCTGCTTTTCAGGAACACGTTGGCAAAGTGATCTACATCGACATTGATGCATTCTCCCAGCTCTGTGGTCAACTCCCAGTAGCCCTCCTGCAAATAACAGACACTTGATCATTTCCCATACAAAGTGTTAAGAACTTTAAGTCCCACTTTCCCCCAGGAACTCTCAGCATGTAGTTTCTTTAAAACAAACACAAGAAACAGTGCTGGAAGTTGCTTTGGATAAAAGCATCCGCAAAATAAACTGAAATCAGACAAACACATACTTTGAAACCAGCAAACCAAAGTGGCTCTGCTCAAAGAAACTGTCTTTAAGAAATGGCATCAGTGTTTCAACAAAGTGCGATGCAGCTTCTCTGACAGCTAGTGATCTCTGAGAAAAATAAACGCAATTCAAATTACAAAGAGGAATCAAAGAATCAGAATTGATAAACTTTTCTCATAGCAAGCATTCTAACTTGTCAGCAGGAAGAAGTTTGATCTTGGCACACAAGTACACCAGCATACACAATATCAGAGCACAAGGATTGTTCTAATAGGAAAAAATTATAAAGCCCTATGTTTATAGTTTCAGCTACGTTTAGTTTCATCTGTTCAGTGGCAACATTTACGAAGACCCAGTGAAATAATATCTTACTGAATGCTGCATCTGGAAGATCTTGGTCCATCTGAGCTTCAGTACTTCAGGATCCGCTGACCTGAAACAAGATCAGAGCAGAAACACTTAGTGAATATTGACAAAAAAAACCTCACACATACTGTAAATCCCAAAACTTTAACGTAAAGACACTTATGCTGACTTCTCTTTCTTCGACATGTAAAGATGCACATACACAAATAACTTTCAGTACTATAGTCAGTTAACATACACATAATTTAGTAATAAAGCAATAATCTGGGTTTTGTAATTGAATATATCAAAACTGTTATGGGACTCACTCAAAGGGTTGTTCAAACACTGAAGTCAGAGTCTTAGCACGCTTTCTGATTGAACGCTTTCCTGATCGTCGTCCCACTAGTCTCTTCTTCATGAACATGTGTTCGCCTCCATCAGCTGCAGGTTCACTTCCACCGAGTGTCTCAAAATGCGAATCAATACTAATATCACCCAGCATGCCATGTGTTTTTGGAGAAGGGGCCTCTGATCTATCAGGAAATCCATCCATAAGGTCAGAGCCAATGACGCCACAGATAGCCATCTGTTCCTCTCGATACTGACCTTCCAGACCTAGCTCTTTATGTTGGGGGAGCACATCAGAGATGGCTGTGGACCCAACTGTGGCTGACATCTCAAGGGCTGGCGATAAGATAGAAAACCGTGATCCTACGTAACGGTGAGATCCTAATTCTGTCTCATAAGACTCCTCAACTAACTCTGGATAACCCCAGGTATCTCTATTCCTTATTTTTTTTTTCCTTCCTTCCTTGATAGATGAAACAGATTGACTATCAACTGCTAACTGTGGCTGCCAAGACCCTAGTCGGCTTTGTTTCCCCTCTGAGTGACTGACTAGAGGTGGAGCGCTGCCACATGCACGTTCTAAAGGTGCAGAAGCTCCATAACGACGACGAGTAGCACCAAATCCGACTCCCTGAGAAGGAAAGGAAGCAGCAGGAGGAGGAGGAGGAGGAGGAGGACCAAATGAGGATGCAGAGGGAGGAGGAGGAGGGGGAGGAGGAGGTGCAAATGAGATTACAGAGGAAGAAGTGTGAGGAGGAGGAGGAGGAGGAGGAGGACCAAATGAGGATGCAGAGGAAGAAGTGTGAGGAGGAGGAGGAGGAGGAGGAGGAGGACCAAATGAGGATGCAGAGGAAGAAGTGTGAGGAGGAGGAGGAGGAGGAGGAGGAGGAGGACCAAATGATTTTGCACAGGAAAGACTTTGAGGATGGGGGGAAAGGAAATCATCCAAAAATGTGGAATCAAGGGAAAGAAGAGAGGCTGGAAAGGCTTGGGTTCGTTGTAAAGAGTTACTCGGTGGAGGAGGAGGAGCAGCACCCCTTCTGGGAATAGAGAAATAAGATGAGTGTCCCAAACGTGTGGAACCAAGGAGACGGGTACGGACTGGAGAGGGTTGGGCTTGTGCATGTAAAGAGTAACTCTGTGGAGGAGGAGGAGCAGGAAGAGGAGGGGAGCTCCTCTTGAGCCTGGAAATCCTTCTAGTAAAGCTCATCTCCATACGTGCGAGTGGAGGAGGCGAGGCACTCTACAAAGCAGAGAAAAAACATGAAAAGGAGTCAGAAGGTCTTTTGTGGTCACATATTAAAACTAAACTACTAAACTACAAACCTTGTGAGTGGGTTTTTACTACTACTATATCATTGTAGTTTGTAGTAAAACAGTTTTAAGATAAATTCTATCAAGCAAACTTCTGACACTGTTCAACAAGTTCTCAGGAGGTTTCACAATAACAGCCTGCATCTGCTTTCACAGTGAAATCTATTTTTTTTTTTGTGACGTACATGCAGAAAGAACTGAGTGATAAACTGATCACACTTGGTATCAACATGAGGCCAGAGTGATCTGATCACAAGTGGGCAGGTCTAAGTACAGGTGTGAACGCTCCCAAGTTGCATTAATCCGCAATTTCGCCGCGACGAAGACTCGCCTTAACACCGCCGTTGTTTGTTCAAACTGAACCAAGCGGCGCCGGCATGAATCCGCTCCAGCGTGTCATCTCACACAGTGAGCCTGCGTCGTGGAACCAAAAGAGACTTGACGGTACACACCATAACACTGAGATTGATGTGTTTTTTAAACTTGAAATCTAAAAATGTATACTGCTGACTGTTTATAATCATATGGATGCTGTGACAAAGTGTTATGATTGAGATTCGGACCCGGCATGCATCGTGGAAAGTGACAAAGTTGCTTTTTTTGCTCTAAATGACACCACATAATCACCGTCGGTAAATTGAGGACCCTGTGTGGCTCTCACTCGCGAGGAGGGATGCTGTTACTTCGGGGGGGAAGTTCACTGAAGACTCAGTCAGGAGGGCTGACTGCAGCGGTGACTTCTGCTCATTCAATTTGGTGACGTTTTCTATATAAGTTGCAGGTAACAGTACCACTGTAAGATGACAAAGACTTTTCCGCCTGGCTTTTTTTCATGTGGCAGTGTGACGAGGTGTGGTAGGACAGACAGGGTGACAGTGACTTTTTGTCCTCATGGAAGTTACAGCAGAACACTACCTGCTACCACACTACTGTTGTCTGGTCTCGTCATGTTACTTTGTGGGTTTAAGCGTGGGACATTTCTCTTTTATTTGCTGAGTGAAGGATCTGTTTATTTGTCAGACTGTGAACACCATCACATTGTCAAACTCCTGTCCTGCGCCGCCGGCTCACAGGCTGGACACACTGGATGCCGTGCAGCGCTGCTGCGTTGCGATACCTCTCGCTTTAGATTTCGGCGTCCATGTTAACAGGTTAGACCGGCCGCACTGGATGCAGCGCCTCTCACGCGCGTGTCAAGAGAGGCTGCTGCATTGCTTCGAGTATTTCTTGCCTATTTTTACCGCCACACACTTTACCACCCAGCAAAGCAGCCGTCACTCAATACACAAGCATCCAGTGTGTCCAGCCTGTTGCCCTTTCACACAGAGGTCGCCTTGCCTCTGTTGCGGCTTTGTCACTACCTCTGCTGGCGGATCAGGGGTGAACGGGGGATTCTGCCTCTGTAACTTTCATACAGGCGGGGAGGCGGGAAGGCGGTGTGAATGGGGGCATTTGAGATCTCATCACTCAGACCACATTCAGAGGTGGCCTGGTCTACTTGTGAACACATTCTTTTAGCAGTGTGTACACATGTTTGTCCTGGGCCACACTGAAGGACTGCCCGCTCAACTGACGTCCTCTGTGAAACAAGAAGAGGCAGAAGAAGCCACAACAGGCAGAATGGATTACATACAGTCTGATTCAGTGTTACATTTGTGGGCCCTCCTATTCTGCCAGTGTCAGCAGCAGAGGTTTCTCAACACACTGGTGATATTCTGGCCTCTAGTTCAGTGGTTGGCTCAGTTGGAACTGACAAGTTGTTGAGTGAGGAGAAACAAACTATAACTTTGCAAAACAGCTATGGCAAATTCTTAATCATAGATGTCTTTTTGTAAAGTCAGCATTAAATCAAAACATGAAGTTGTTTGTACAAAAAGGGTCAGTTTGTGGCAGCATCGGTGTACCGGCCTGCTTCTGTGTCTGAAGTGCATCTTAACTGATTGCACCAGTTACACAAAATCTATGAAAGAAGGCATATTGTGTATACGGTAACCAATATAGGCTACTTCCTTGACTTAAAAAAAAGTCCCCAGATTCCCTTAAAGGTGCTATTGATAAGAAAAGTTGTTTTTTCAGTCTCATTCTCAACTCGTCACATAATGACGCTCTGGGTTTCCCAACTCGTCACATACTGACGTTCTAGGATGGTTCGCGACCCGTCCTACAATCCCAAGTGTCGGTTTGACGAGATGGGAATGAGACTCAAGTGTCTTTTTCCTACAAAAAGCACTTACTTTGTGAGTTGTTGAGTCAGGAGAGAAGTCATCATTTTGGTGAAAAGCTGACTTCGACAAATTCTTAACTATTTGGACCTCCTCGTAAGTTTGGCAAACGTTGTACATGAAGATATTTCTTTCTTTGTGTGAAAAATGGAGCTGTTCCAGTGGCATATGTGTGTTATTTGCACATACTGCGGGACGGTGAGATCTGATCATAGGCGGCAGATGCAGATACTTATCCTAATGCTAGGTGTGAGCTGACAGGCTTAAAGATGTCCGCTTATGACTGGATTACTCAGGACGGATGGTAATACCAGGTCTGAATTCCCTCTTAGTCTTTACTTTTCACACCAACATTAATGTACAGTAGAAAATGTGCAACTGCAGTTTGTGTGTGAGGGGCTTACCGTGGGTGAGTACTGCGGAGACATTGAGTTTTCAACATTTTCGTCAAGTGCAGCACCCAAAGCCATTTCATCCACGTCACCGTAAACATCAAAGTCCATATCATCATCACTCTCTTCATCCACTACATAATGACTTTGTGCATTTTTGACACTTGGTTTGACAATTGGACTCTCCTCACAACAGTCGATATCATCGTCACTCTCTTTACTCTCTTCATCCTCTTCATAATGACTTTGTGCATTTTTGACACTTAGTTTGACACTTGGACTATCGAAAACACCAAAGCCCATATCATCGTCACTCTCTTCACTCTCTTCATCCTCTTCATCCTCTTCATAATGACTTTGTGCATTTTTGACACTTAGTTTGACACTTGGACTATCGAAAACACCAAAGCCCATATCATCGTCACTCTCTTCATCCTCTTCCTCTTGTGCAGTGTCGATACACTCTTGAGACATTAGAATATCTATAGGACGACCAAACTGCATTTCATCCCCATCCTCTTCATCGTCACATTCCCTAGTTTCAGGTTCATCTAGACTTTCTCCACCATGCTTAGGAGAAATCCAGCTGATGTAGGGGAGGAAGTCCACATCTTCCTCTGCGATCAACTTGGGGATGTCTGTGAAGCCCTCTGCTTGGTCTGAATCCTAAAACAAATTAGATGCATATAGTTTGGAGACAAAATATGACTCTACAAAACCTTTAGATCCAGGCTGTAAAGTGAGAGTGTGAATGGGTTGGACCTTGAGCAGATAGCATAACTGTGAAAAAGCCTGAAAATTGCACAAACCCTTTCCTCGATGGCCACAAAGCTGGTGAACTGTGACAGGATGGAGAACTCTTTGCTTAACTTGATGATGAAGCTCTTCAGCTCTGCTTTCTTCCCCTGGAAAAGCAGAACACCACGTTAAACACATGGAGCTCGGACCACGCGTTAGATCGAGGCGACGTTCCTCGAGCCTCACTCAGTGACGCACACAAACACACCTCATGTTCTGCTTCACTGGGGTCCAGGCTTCCGTCTTCGTAATCCCTTATGAGGGCCCTTGCTGTGAGCTTGTGGAGGAACTGAACACACATACAAACCCGTCATAATCATCCGTATGTGCAGGGTAAAGGAGTTATGCCGTGTGTGCTGTGTGGGTCAATATTGCAGTTCTGTGGAGACTGTTAAGTATGAATGTGCGTGTTCTTACGGTGCCCTTGGTCTTCTGCAGCTCGCTGGTCGACACCATGGTTTTGAGCTCCTGACCACTCAGATTTCCGAAGAGTGTGGCCTGGTGGGTCATTTGAGTCATTAAACATTAAAAAAATCTAAAATATATACTGGTTTAAAAGCTTTTTAAATATCAGGACTTGATGCTTTACTGTTTTTTATATAACTGTAAATCTAATATTGTTGTGTGTTGGATTTTTGGTCAAAGAAAACATGCAATTTGAAGATGACACCTACAGCTGTGGGAAACTGTGATGGCAGTTTTTCATAGTTTACAGACTAAAAAATCAAAAGGCAGATAAATCGATCAATGATTTAAAAGAAAAAAGGCTTGTTGCAGCCCTAAGAATCAGAATAATACACACACTCGCACAAACATAACATCATCTCCAAGCGCAAGTTCATCTGTAATTCAGTTTGCAGTCATCTACGTGAACTCTGTACCTGAGTGCAGTGTGGCACAAAACCATAAACCAGAGTGTGAGAGTCATTGAACAGAGCGTGGAGCTGCTTGGGGGCTTGTACAGGAGGGGGGGCTCTCGGGTTGAACTGCTGCCACTTTACTGACACTGAACTGCAGCCGGGAGACGCCATACGCTTCACCTGACGTGCTACCTGCGGCCAACACAGACAGAAGGTAAACAGATGAATTGGGGTTATTTCATTCTATGTGAAAGTTTATTCGTGTCACATTTTATGACACTTGAAATGCATTAAGATTGGAATGATCTCATACTTTACAATGGTTTTAACGTGTGCAATGTGGCTACATATCAGTCCTTGTATATTTAGAGACAGAATAGACAACATAAATGGAGACAAGCAGATGGAAACATAAATCATGGTCATGCCTCACTGAACTGGCACTAAATTCAATTTGAAGGAATTGCAACAATGCAGGAAAAGTGTTTACTTCCTTTATTTGGACTTTTTTTATATCTGCATAATCAGTGACAAATGAATGCATGAAAAATTATGAAAAAACTGGAAAACCAAAAATGGTGACCCATCAAACGCCTCATTTCTGCCACGTTACCTTGAATTAATAAGCACTAGTCAGTCTCACCTTCTCTGCCCAGCTGTGTTTGGTTTTTGTGTCGAAAAATTCAAAGGCTCCGCCTCCTGACTGGGCAAGGGCTCTCAACATGTGCCGATTGGCTGTTGGGCTGAAATGACAAAGAAGCACAAACACACACCATTTTATATTTCTAACATCAAAAAGACGCTAACTGAGCAGAGCATGGTAGCTACTCCTGTACTGCAGACAAATGCTGCATATGATTTTTGTCATTAGAACTCAGAGAGCTTTAACCCGTCTGAATCATTTCAATCAAGTTTTAGAAATATTCCAGGAAACACTTCTTAATTTAAATGCCTCTGAAAATGTTTAAACCCAGAGAGATGCACAATCCTACTTAAGGTGAGGTGCATTTTATTTGGTGACTGGAGTTTTTAGGGCAATCATCAGATGAGTCTGCAAAGAACGAACGTGACTAAACGTAACTTTAACAACTAAATGAGTCACACAGATAGATTTTCATCAGAAAATGTAGAGTAGTTGTTTAACAATGAAGGCAACAACTCAATCACTTCAATAATGGCAATAAGAACAAGTGTACCTTTAATTTACTCAATTCGTCAATATTCTAACACACCCCGTGAGTTATGACCCTTCAACCCATTCAGACCTGAGGCCGCAGGTGAAGAGGCGGCTGTGCTGAACGTTGTCTCTGAGCAGCTGCAAGGTGAGCTCTGCGTTCTGGATGTGGCCGTCCGACAGCAGCAGCAGGTTCCTGACGCCACGGGATGGAGGCAGCAGGCTGAGAGCTCGTAGGGGCCTCCACAGCTCAGTGCTGCCCCCTACTGGAGCTAAGCGCTGATAGGAGGGAGAGGAGCAGAGCTTTGAGACCACACAGGCATAATGTGACATTCAATAAATATAGTTTAAACATCAATTCCTTCCCATTCTGCTGACAGTGCATGAATGCAGCAATAGAAAACGCTGCGAATAATTTTCTTATTCACCTTTAATGCAATCGGGATCAGAGTGAATATGCACAGGCGCAAGGAGGGCATGAAAACAGGCACTGTTTTTTATATTTGCCTTTTATTTTTTTTTGCTATTACTGTATCATAAATGTTGTTCAATGTACAAATCAAATAACACACTTCTAGCATGTACTGTAAATTTAGAGCTATTTGAAAGTCCTTTCAACAGAACTTATGAACTAACTTCTGTGTTTCCCACAGGATTTCGTGAGACTAAGGGGGGTGGACCTCGGACCCTCAGCGAGGTCCAGGGAAGGCTCCCCCGGAAGATTGCACATCTTAGAGTTAAAGGCAATCTGGTGAACTCTGAGAGAATAATCAATCTCATAAATAACATGACTATGAATGAGTAATTGTGGAAAATATAAAATGTAAAACATAATCAAATAGAACACTACGCTTTGGCTGTGCTGGCTGGTTTTAAGTCTAGTCCTCACAATTTACTCTACTACACGGCTCTGGCTATACAATGTTAGCACAAGCCTATAAGCTATAGTCAATAGTCCTGACCTGTAACTAAGCTTGTACTGACAGACCAGATAATCATTGTCATGTTTTAAAATTATGAGTGCCCATGAGTGCCATCTTAACTATATATTCCTTGGTCTTTGTGGTTCAGGTTGCTGCCGGAAAATGCGACAATCATTTTGTGTGCAATTGGGTTATCTTTCCGAGCGCCAGGTCTTTAACAGCACTGCCAGTTGGCGTTTATCACAAGTGATAAATAGTTTGAGTTGTATTTCAGTCTCAGGTTTTTCAGGCACAGAGTCGTTGAACAGTGCTGGAGGTGGCAGGTGAATAAAACAGAGACAGAGAAATACAGGCTATGTACTGCGCAGCTAGGTTAACAAGACAGACAAACAGACTGGAGAAAGACACATCAACTTAAGGTTACTGTTAGAGACCTAACGTCTATCTGACAGCTGTTTCTGTAAGTCTTTATTATGCCTCTGGGATGAACTGTCCACACAGATCAGGTATGAAACGATTTTTAATAGAAGATACTTTTTCAATCTAATATAGCATAATCCTGTTTGTGTCCTATATATTTTTAAATGATGATGAAATGTAATCACAAAAAATATACTAAGAAATACCAATGGTTGATATTTCTCTTTCTAATAGGATCAAATTCTTTTCAGTACATAGTACATGCTACATTTTATAGTTTAAGATGTTATAAAGCTTGTTGACAGCTACAGCTGATTCAGAACGCTGCTGCTCGAGTCCTTACAAGAACCAAAAAATACATCACATCACCCCGGTTCTTAGATCTTTACACTGGCTTCCTGTCTGTCAAAGAATAGATTTCAAAATCCTGCTATTGGTTTATAAAGCACTGAATGGTTTTGGGCCAAGATATATTTCTAATCTGTTGCCAAGTTATGAGACATCCAGACCTCTGAGGTCTTCAGGTACAGGTCTGCTTTTAGTCCCTAGAGTCAGAACTAAACATGGAGAAGCAGCGTTTAGTTATCATGCGCCACATATCTGGAATAAACTCCCTGAAAACTGCAGGTCTGCTCCAACTCTCACTTCTTTTAAAGCAGGACTGAAGATCTTTCTGTTTGCCGCTGCCGTTTTAAATGTTTTTTTTTAAATGCAATTTTTAATGTCTTGTTATGATCCTGTAAAGCACTTTGAGTTGCCTTGTGTATGAATTGAGCTATACAAATAAACTTGCCTTGCCTTGTTATGCAGTTGAATAATATATGCTTGCTTCACATCAAAGCGCTGCAGCAAGAATATTCCTGATAACAATGGCTTCAGGGTTAAACTACAATATAAAGAATGTCTTTGTCACAACTCACCCTGATGAAGCTTTCTGCTGCTTGCCGACCTTCAACGAGCGGTTGAGCTGTCAGGAAAGCGTCTGTGTGATCTGCAGGCAAAAATACGGTTATAGTCAGGTTAGTGACAACTAACTTCTGTCTTCAGGTTTAAAGGTGTAACTTGTTAAAAATGGCCACCTATTAAAAGGTATCTCCAAATATACAGTTGGCAGCATAACCACTAACTGCTGCTCACTGTAGCTCTCTTTGGCTGTAGGACTAATGGCCATTAGGAAGTTGGCTTGGTTAGTCGTGGAGCTAAATTGACCTATTAGCTAACGGAAATCTGGCTTGACCAGAACTTTGGACCACAGGGGGAGAGTCTCTGCGGGCAACACGGCTCAGCTGTCTCCCAGTGAACATAGCTGGATACCGGACGGGGACAGAAAACACAGCCTCTTATTCCAACAGATGCCAAACTGAAGACGATGATACAGTACAGAAGAGATTTACAGCAGCTCTGACCAGAACTTTGTCATGCAGCACACTCCATAGTGCACAAAGGAATTTCTTCAGTTTTTTTGATTAGTTTTTCTTTTTATTCATGCAGTCAAATTAAGTCCTTTCACCATCTGTCATCTTTGATTGTATCTTCCTTGTTAATGGTGAGACAGTTTTGATACACCTGTGCCTTCTTTAGTCATAGCTCTAAAAACTGACCTGTGCCATACAAAATGACATTGAGTCTGAGCTTCTGGTCGAGGGTCTTGAGGACCTGCAGGGCGATTCTCTGTGCCATGCGGAGCGACTCTCCCTTCATAGACTCCGATGTGTCTAGCAACAGGACGACTTCATCAGATGCTGAACTGGAGTTGACGTCAAAGTCTGGATAGAAAACTAACATGCAGGCCTAAGTAGAGAGAGAGAGAGAGAGAGATGGTTCAAATTCAAATCAAATCAATGTTATTTATACAGCCCAGAATCATGATCATGCAACAGACAGACCTGGCTGTCGTCGCTCGGGTGTTTCTCCACCCACATCCTGGGCAGGTGGACCTCAGACAGAGTGATTGACAGCTGGAAACCATCTGGACCCATAACCTCTCCTGGCAGCACACTCACCACTGCCTTACAGTCGGTTCTCTGTGGGATCACACACAGATGAGGGTAAAAAAGAGGAAATGCTCACTTGCTTTTTGAACAGATTAAACTAACAAACATAGCTTCAATGACTCAACTTTTTGTAAATATCATCAGACATAATGACAGATCTAAATCCTAGATGCCGTAACCAAAACGTAAGACTTATAATTAATCATAAAGTCGAAAGAAGCAGACAAAAAGTCTCTGCTGATGGACTTCTCAATTGACACTGTTTTAACACCCAAATTACCTTAATCTTGATCTGGTGAGTGACGCACTCCAGGCTGGTGATCTCATGAGGCATTTCAACTGACATGTCCAGGGTGAACTCTCTGAGGAAAACAAAAAACACACTGAACACAACCTCTATCTGCACGCATCTAAGTGTGCATAATAAGCAATATAAGGAAGACTACAAAGACAGACACTAGAGGGACAACATGCTTTTCTATACAAAAGTTTTACTTGATAAGTAACAGGTTAACAAATTGTGATGAATTATTTGTGAATCAATTAGTCTATTGATCCATTGCTTAACCACAATACACTACTGAGCATTCAGCACTGAAGTCAGATTTCAGGAAACAGTAAGAACACACATTACAGCTCACCTCTTGCTGGCTGCCTCATCAGTCACACACACCTTCTCCACAGTGACCTGTTGGGTGGTGGAAAATCACAAAGACAAAAAGAAATCGATCGTCAGTTCACTTTCAATGGAGAGCCCCTCACATACTATCAGATCCGATATCCTTGTATTTCCTCTATACTCTGCAGGTAGGGACAATTCCACGCTAGCCACACAAGCCTGATGCAGAAAAATAAAAAAAATATAGAAACAGAAAAACAGGGACACTTGGATTTCTCCTGTAAAGAATCATCCATGCAAAAACATGACTAAAAGTACAAGAAATTCAAACTGAAGACCAAACACTGCAGGAAAGTCCCAGCGTGATTCATGTGTTGCTATCTGAAAATGCTTTAGAACTAAAAATTGCATGTGAAACATTGACCAAAAGAAAATTCAGGAGGAGAAATTAAATAAATCACGATGATGCAAATAAACGCATAGCCTTAACTGTAGAACAGGAGACTTGTCCTTTGATTTATTTTTTTCCTCCTTCCCTACTGTAGGGACGTTTTGTCAGTTATCACACTCTTGACAGCCTGCAGAATAAGAAGTCATACTCTTTTCGTCACACCTTCTGTCCAGGCTCTCCTTACCTGTGTGGTCTGGTTGAGTGCTGCACTCTCCTGCCACGGAGCCACGCTCCCGGGCAGCGAGAAGAGAATACTCCCGTCCTTGACGATCAGCTCAGACACAAAGGTGACTTTAATGAGAACAGTCGCACCGGAAGGCAGATTGCCCACACTGATGGTGAACACATCCTGCAGTGAGCATGAAAATAACATCAAAACAAGTCTACAAATAGAGTTGCGCAGTGGGGGGGTTCTTTTTGGTGCCCCTGGTTCCAGAGTAAAATTCCCATTCATCTTCCCACAGACAACGTCATGTTCTTCCAATATGGGCTCTTCTACAGTTTGGACGGTAGGCTAAAGGTTATGTCGTTGAGAAAACTGATCAATGTTGTATAATCTGCATCTTGAATCAGTCTATATTTGATTGTGGTGTCAACTTTGGTTGAAGTCAGCAAGTATTGTGCTGCAAAAAGCAGTTAACTGTCACAGCAGCCATCGGTGAATTTTACCGATCTGCGTCTCTGACTGGATTCTCGTCTACAGCCAAAGCTATACAATTGTTACATTATCCAGTTGAGTCCCATTTTGGTGTTAAGCAACATTGAGGACATTGCTGAAAGAAAAAAACGAAAGAGAAATACAGAATAAGCGCTGCAACGATAAGTAAATGAATCGATTAATCAATCGAAAGAAAATATCTTGATAAATGATTAATCCTTTGAGTCATTTTTTTAAACAAACTTGTCAAACATGTGTTGGTTCCTGCTTCTTAAATGTGAAGATCTTATTCTAAATAATCATGAAAATAATGAGCAGATTAATTGTGCCCCACACAGAATGGAGAAAAACACTTCCGGAACCAGCCGTTCCCACTTGGCAACTCTATACATTGATATATCGATTTAATGATTTAATGACATAAATGAAATGCTGTGGAAATAGGTTATTATATAGACTTAGAGTTTGAATCAGCCTGATGATGTGTGTTTAGTTTGGTGCAGATGGTGGACGTACGGGAGCGTCCTGGTCCATGAGATAGGCTCCATGACCTTTCTCAATAGCCTGCTTGTACTCTTTGCGAGCAGTCTCTTTCTCCTTCACCTGAGATCCAAACAGACGCAAAAAACAGGTTAGATTGGTTTCGCAAATAATCCATAATGTTAGTTAGTTTTATCCTGTGAAGTTTGCTGCCTGGCATTATACACTGACTATCTAAAAAAAATGTCTAAAAAAATGTTTTGAGTCCCTGTGAATATCAAATAGAACTTTTCTGTTTTCTTCTGTGTCATTTACAGAAAATGACATTTTATATAGTATAGTACAATCCCAGCACACTGCTGAGAATAAAGATGACTAATAAAGAAACAACATCATAAAAAATATAACATAGTAAACAAATACTGGAGGAAAAAAATTAAACTCTGGGATGAGGAAAGGTTTGTTAGGTTACCTGTCCCACCACATGTTTCCCATTGATGAAAGCTTCAAATCCACACACTGCTGCAGAATCATCCAACGGGAAGACATACTTGGCCTCAATGGGCACGGAGCTCAGGTTGGTGTATTTTTGGAAAATGACGACCTGAAAGAGGACAACAGAGAGGAGAGACTTTATGGACAGAAGACAGACATGTACTGTCAGTGCTCTGTGAGGGATATGAACCAGTAAACTCAGCAGCCTGTAAAATATTTACATCCAGTTGTCTGATGAACTTTAAGAGGCTCAAATCAAATCAAATCAACCATTAGATCACTGATTTATTTTGTATCACCTGAGAAAGCAGGTCCATCAGTTTGCACTTCACATGGACGGCCTGCAGAGGGATCTGCTGACCAGAGCTGTCCAACAATCCAGCCGTCACATCCTCCAGAGGGTTTTTAATGCTTTCAACCCCTGTCTCCTCTAAACTGAGCTCTGCACACACACGCACACACACACACACATATGCACACAATAAAGCCAAAGAGTGTGTGTTACTGAAGTAATTCTCACTGATAAAACATAACATACACTTTAAAACTAATGTAGAAAGTCACCACAAGACTTAAAACACTGCCTTAGCTGACAGTAAATTTTATAACATTGCTACTTTGTGTCTCAACACACTTTCATAGTTACAATTTATGCATTGTTTATTCAGTACAGTTTATATTAATTCTTTATCTTCCAGTCTCCATACAATATATAGTAGATTCTATGTGGAATAAATAAAGCTTCTTGGCTTCTTTACTGTTTCCTGTTTCAAAACGGACTCCAAGCCAAAACCAAGCACCACCCAACTTGCAGTATGTCATCCATCAACAGGAGTGTTTTTTTCTCTACCTTTTGAACAGAGGGAATACCTCAGCTCCCACCGCTATAATTTGAAGTATTTTTTTTAAGTGCTCACCTTGGTCAGAGGAGGGCAGACACGGCTCCGCTGAGGTGATGATGTCAGGACTGAACTCCTTCAGCTGGTCTCCCTCGATGCTGAACTGGACCACATACTTGAGTTTCACCTGATCAGGACTGTACACCACGTACTCATCATCCTGGCATAATATACATATCATATACAATATACATATTAGTGTGGACATGGACACAGATATGTAGACATATTAGAGCTGATTGATCAAATCAAATATAATCATATGTTTGACAGAATTCCTCCATATTAAAAGTGTGACTGTGTTTTGTTTTCACAGTCTTTTGTAAAAATAGATATGGCAACTAATAAGTAAACCCATAAACTTACTCTTGTTCATTTTATTCAGCTTGTAAAATATGTTTTTTTATAAACTGCAATGCAGTCTGTAAGAACGAGGATACATTATCTCTTATCTGTCCCCACATGCTCACCGTGATCATATTAGCCGATCACATAGATTTTCATCTGTGTCCCATGTTAGGAAATCAGAATAGAGACTTAATTTTGAGGTATGTGCATTTGTAATATGTCTGTCTGTCTATGTGTACCACACACAAACACACCCACCTCAAACTCAGAGTGAGTGTTTGAGGTGCGGCGCACCCCGTGCACACTGTGGTGTCCCTCAGGAGCCTGGGTCAGTGTTGGATCTCTCTTGCGGACGTCCCGGCAATGTCCCAGCGCCACATCACACACCAACAGCAGCCGAGAGCCGTCTGTCGCACTGGGCTTAGAGTATTTCAAACTGGTGCTGTTGATGGAGAACATGGAGAACAAAAGTCACGATGACATCCAGATGAAAGAGAAGTCTACTGGCTCACTGGTGTAGCATCATCTGTTTTTTTGTATGAAAGACAAATTGACAATTTTTATAGAATAAAGTTGATCAAACTAAGATTTTCCACATACCCAACAGCATCACCAAAGTAGATTCCACTGCCCAGATTACCAACGTCTGTTCTGTCTATCCCATGATGCTCCACTCCAACACGCGGCAGCAGCAGACCACTGAAGAGAGAGTGAAAATACCGAGTTACAAAACAAGAGTCTAACACAGATTTTTGAATTGTTTGGTTGAAGATATAGACCTGCACTATGCTGCACCTGGCTGTCTGCAAGATCATATCTGAAAGTGATGTTATCCCATCATTAAAATAGAACAGAATAGGAAGAAGAAAAGGATGAAATGCAGATTATTGATTAACTTGTTTAAATTGTGTGGATATTAAGGAGCTGCTGTATACAATTGTCACTACATACAGTACATGAATACAACCTCTGATCCAAATAGCAGAGGATTTATTAATAGAAGGATACTTAACCAGGAACACTGCTATAAACCAGTATATATAAATTTCCTCTGGTGGTGCATTTCCTAGCTGCAGACAGACTTTTGCGTGTGATCTCACCGAGACAGGAGTCCTACAAAGTTGCTGGGGCTTGAGGAGTGGAGGAGGGGCTTAATGTTCCCGAGATCACTCTTAAATGTCTGGAGCTCCACGCCTCTGCTGACACGCAGAACCTGTTGGATCTGCACCTTGCTGCAAAGCACGGAAACATGGGAGGTGAGGTTTAAAACACACACAAAATACTCTGTCAGAGTTCTTCAAGCTGAATGAACTTCAATGTTGATTTATTCTTTTCAGGGATGTAATGATTATTTGCCAGGCTGATTACTGGAATAATTGGAATATGTGTTGTTGTTTTTTGTTGTTGTTTTATTTTGATCTTTGAACATAAAATGTTTTAATATATCAGGGAGAAGCAACAAAAGGGGGGGATTATCTGAATCAGGACAATGAGACTCTTAATTAGATTGTGTGATGACCTTGGTATTTTCTAGTAGATTTGTGACAATTAATAAATAAATAAGAACACATTCATATCTGTAGCAGGTTTTGTGAACAGATGTGTGTCTTTTGGGGGTTTAGAAACATTGTGAATGGGTTCTGCTTCCCTCCAGATCATCAGACATACAAGCACTGTGGAGGATGTACTCTACCTGTCCTGCAGCAGAGCAGTCACAGCCTCAAACTCGGAGCTGCTGCGGGGAACAGTCTCAATGCTGCACCTCAGAGCACGGTACTTCCCCAGACAGGAAGGCACGGGGCTTCCCAGAGTCATCTCACTCACGTTCAGAACATCTCTGATTAACTTGACAAAGAGAAATGATCGTATTCATGTTAGCCTCGATATGCAAAGGGGACAGTGCTGACTTGAGATTATGGATGTCGGTTGATGAAATGTATTTCAGAGTGTATGTACGGGCTAAAACAATCAAGATTTTGTGATCAAGAGCTCAAGTGTCATACTGTGTTAAACACTAGAAATATTTAAAACACAATAAGATTCATATTATTTGCAATAACAGTAGTTTAACTAACATATAACAAATGCAGTGAAGACAAATACATATCTATCTATAGACTCTCTTTTTAAAAAAACTTCAAATGCAGAAGAACTAACTGCTTATTTCACCAAAATGAAAACAGGAAGCACTAACAGTTTGGTAGTTAGACAATATCAGATTTCAATCTTATCCAACTGTCAACCTTTAGTGTGTGCTCGAGTGTATTTATCTTTGTTTATCTGACAGACAAATATACTTAAATGAGTTATACTAAAAGGAAATTATATACAGTTCATCATATGTGCGACAGCCAATTAAATGTCACAAATAGACATCAGAATGTTTGTTCAAGGATGTTATTTCATTATAAGTTACTCTGGCTCACATGGATTTTTCACTGCCGTCCACAGTTTGGTTTAATCTCTTAAAGCTGTGATTGATTCTTGACTTCCTTTGTGGATTGCATTGTGCAACACGCTACCCAAAACATGCATATATTTAGTGAGTAGCATACATTTAGGACAGACATGCTTGTGAACACATAAAGAACCTGTCAAAACATTCAGTTCAGTTCTTTATGCCTGTACGAGTGTGTCTTTTAGCATGTGCTTATATCCGTGTGGTTGTGCATGTGTGTATGTTCTGTGTTACCTGACAGAGGTCCAGTAACTGGGAAATGAACTTGGCATTTGGAGGTGAGCGTGTTTTGAGTGGCAGCAGGGTGTGAACCTCATCCAGGAGACACAACACCTCAGTATGATTCGCCTCCTTCAGCTTCCTCTGAGCCTGAAGCAACAAGCCCTCCACCCTGCTCACCTACACACACAAACACACACACAGCATGGAGAGAAAGTGTAATTCGTGATTAAAATGTCTCTACAGGACGGTGAAACAAAACAACAGGTCGATGGGACAGCTCATGTTGTCAACAGACAAAGAAATCCTTACATCATTGAGGCTGAGCTTGTCGACGGAAACCCTGAGGATGTTGCTCAGGCAGCCAAGGGCCTCAGTCCACAGCAGCTCCACAAATGTGCCCACTTCCTTTGATACGCTTCCTGTGTTCAGCTTCTTCTCCAGCAGTAGCTGTCAGTCAAACAAGTCACATGTAAACAAAATGATCAGCTCATTAGGTTAAGCTACACAAATGTCCAGCAGCAAGTTTCCCTTTGGAGGGAAAACTGAAACTTAATGGTGGGCCACCGGCCAAAAGGAAACTATCTAATTGTATTGTTATGATATAAAAAAATGATGCTAGGATCTGAGGTTCCCTTATCTGACAGACTCTCTGCACTCCTGACACTCTGTCTGCCATAATTAATTATGAGGAAAAAATGGAAGTGCTTAAACAGCAGTTTATATTCTGTATTTTGTTGTTGTTATTTTCTTTAACAATAAACATCTGACTAACCAAACTGAATCCGACAGCGGCCCCTTTGGGCAAACCTGTATAATGTATCATTATCAACCTTAAAAATACTCTGTTATTGGGGGAAAAAGTTGGCAAATTCATTTACTGGATAAATTAAAACAATAAAAAAAAACATAATTTTGAAAAACTACAGGTTTGCTAAAAATTAAGTTTACCACATGCTGGTTCTGCATTTTCAGATGTAACATACATGCAGTTCCTTCAACATTTAATGTGACAATAAAATTTTGCAAGTCCACAATGCCTTGCAACAGGCTAAGGATCTAGTATAGCAAGTAGAAGTATAGCACCTTTCTGAAAATTGCCTGCAGCTTGAATTCTCTTGCTTTGGATGAGACTGTTAGTAAAATGTGTCGAGTGTAATGTGCAGTGAGTGGAGTGTGTCAGACCTGCTGGAGGGGGGCAGAGCCCAGGTGCTTGGCCCGAGGAGGGATGTTGCTCCTAAGCAGCAGACCAGAAGCCTGCAGGCTGTCTCTGAGTTCCTTGTACACCTCCACAGCTTCCTCTGATGTGGACAGAAACACCAGCATATCCCTCACCGCCGCCTTCTGTCAGCACAAACAGTGACATGTTTTTATGACAGTTCTTCCTTTCTTATTTCTACAGCATAGTATAACTGACAGCCTGTTAAAGGAAATAAGCAAGTATTAAATATTAGAAACAGATCAGAAGAGTCGATCAATTAACAGTCGGGCTATGAGCCTTTTAATCTGTGAGTTTTTAAAGCAACATAAGAATAATAACAGAAAGGCAGAATCATCAGTGAAATTACTGGTCTTTCAATAAACACAAAATCCTAAAAAATCTAGATGTAAAAAGAAACAGTCAGTTATTACAACAAAAGCAAGTAAACAGCACAAACACAGAGGGGGAGCAGGCAGGAAGTCAGGACAGTGATATGACAGATATACGTATACAGTGTATAACATTATTAACAGTGGTGACTGAAATTACTTTGTTTGTTATCAATATCAATCTCGCAAAAATGATCAGACTGCCTAATTGCAACGATGCAGATAAAGTCTGCTGTGAGCCGACACACAGTCCAAGCAGTAATACACAGGAAACTTCATACCTTGGATAATATATCATCCTTCCAGTACCTGACCACACGGTACTGCAATCCCATCTCCCCTCTGAGACTCTGCAGCTCCAGCACACACCAAGTGTTGCTCTTTTTCTTGAGAGAAATTTGTATCATTAGTAGTAGTAATAGTAACTTCTGTACTACTGTGATAGCAGGCATAGTAAGCAAAGAATAGATTGCAGCTTTACCTTTTCAAAGATTGAAAACTTGGCCACTTGAAAATTATCCGGATACGGTGGAAGGTCAGAATCCGTTTCAGTATAAATCCTGTGCAATGTAACAATTAACAAAATACAAATATCAGCGACATTTTATAGAATTTTTTGGGGGAAATTATTTTTCTGCAGAAACGTTAATGAGCTAAATGTTGCCTTAGTTTCTAGTTGATTCCACCATGTGACAGAGGTGTGCGAGCAGAGGTTATTCTACTGACGTGTGTGGGGAGAGCATCTTTGAATGATGTAGGGGAAGAAAATTTGGAAGTTTTGTAATATCATTTTTGTTATGGAGGGTTGGACAATAAGGATGCAGTGCATGCGCTTCCTATTAATGTGTGAGAGCGGAAAATCTTTACCTGAAGGACTGAAGGACTAAAGGAGTATGGAATGAGTCTTGGAATGAGTCTATCTATAAAGATAAGAGTGCCACCTGCTGGCGGTTTAATGCAGGTGTAGGGAAAGACACAGCTGAACTATCACAAAACACTGTACAGTTAATATAATTCAAAGCACAAAATGTCAGAGTCAGACATACAGTCAGACACAAAGGCAGGCTAATGTTATGTGTTTAATTTAGGTAGATAGTGGTAGTGGTGATTCATTATTCACTTACTTTGGCTACCTATCTGATTCTGATTCTGATTACTGATGATTACATAGCTGGTGCTTAGCATTCAGTTAGAGAAAATAACAAAATAGTCACTATCACCAACATTTTCATTAGTGTGACATACAGTAAAAGGCTGCTTATCTGTTTGATAAAGGCCTCACCTGTTTATTGTAACTAGGAAAACAGTAACACCCTGTTTACGATGCCATATAAATGTTTTCAAAAAGATTTAACTTCAAATCATCTGCTAACATGAGGACGGTTAATGTTCACACCTGAACTTCCCCAGGACATTTTTGCTGCTCTGTGGAGCCTCTGCCCTCTGAGTCTCAGGTTTGATTGGGCTTTTGGATGGTTCAGCAGCTGCTTCGCTTGTTGGTACTTTGGACACTACAGTGCACAAGACATAATACATACACATGAATGACACACCTTCATGTCAAATGTTCTGCAATACAGGCATTAGAACTGGTATGCATTTAAACCTGGGTACACATAGGCAAGGTGACAGATGGAATCCAAAGTATACACATGTGAATGTATAACAAAGTCCAGTAATGCACACACCTGATGAGCAAACACAGTCTTGATCAGACCTTAAGACCACATAGTTAAACCAGCTGAGTGAGTGTGATTTAACCATAGTGTCCATTTGTCAATGTAGACAACAGGAATGGGAGGACAGAACTGTTGAACTGACTGAGTGACTGAGTGATTACAAGACAAGAACACATGACCTCTGTCTGTGCAAATAAAGGCAATGACTGAGAGGAATTATGAGTCACTGTGCTGGAAGTGGGAGGAGTCCAAAGTGAATGTTCCCCTAACAATGTACAAACCTACAATCCATGATTTAATATCATAGTTTGATACATAGACACAAACAGTGTGCCTGTACAATTATCAGGGTTAGGTGTGCAGGCGCCTTCAGTTACATGTCAGAATCGTCAAACAGGGATCACTAAAGCTTTAACTTACTTTAAAGTAAGAATCTCCAACTCTCCTGCTGACTAGTTGTTTCTAATTCAGATTTTTATAGCCCCGGTCCGTGCCAGAGTTATTACCTGTTATGACAGGTACTAACTCTTTTAAACATAGGCGAGCAAACATTTTCATTTCCATCCTAACCTTATTCAAAACTTATTCAAAAATTCAACTGAATTATTTCCCCATTCTGCAGCATTCAACTACACGCAGCAGATTACACATACACGTTCTGTTTTTACTTCATGCGGACCTGACGAAGGTGAGCTGATGAAGGTAATTATGAAGTTAAAACTTCATGAGACATATCCACACAAATGAGAACAGCATTTTTGTTTTGTCTAATTAAAGGGTAATACCTTGATGTGAGGGTGGACTTCCACCCTGTTGCATCCATGAGAAGACAGGAAGAGGACATGAAGAAGCAGAGGGAGAGGGCACATCCAGCCTGTATCCATCCACAGGCAGACGATCTCCTCTCTCCAGACAGCTGTAGACATAATCCACACCGACCACGGGCGTTTGGTATTTCTGGATGCTACGCAGCCTGTTGCCGCTCAGGTTGGAGACATCGCTGGTCACTATCAGAGAGCACTGTGGGAAATGTAGGCAGAAATCAGAGAGCAAGTTGGAATTTTTGTTACTGTATATGAAAATATTCAACAGGCAGAAGTGCCGTGGAAGCAGGCAAAATCTAGAGGTTAGGGGCATGCACTGCTGCCATAGTGTCTTTGCTAGTTGTACCACCAGGATATAAAGTATAGTCACCCAAGCTGCACCCACATTAATCATAATGCACAATGATAATACATTTTTGATAAAAGAAAGGGTGACACCAGTCCAACTTTCTTCTGAGACACCACCTACAATGGAGAATTATGCCAATCATCTGACCTGTTGATGGACCACAAAGCAAATGTTTCCTCCATTGTCTGTTATTGCCGACTTCAACCTCTTCTTCTGCTTGAAAGGCAAATTCTTCAGCTCCAGAAGGACGGAGCAGTTCTCAAACACCGCCATGCCTGCAGGGAGAGGACACAGGCAGGACCTTCATGCATTTTTTATTGTCATCATTTCTATTTCTATTGAGCACACTGCTGCAGTATGCAGAATGACACGCCCGCATACACATAATTATATTACAGGGAAGCAAATGCGGAAGCAAATCCCCAAACCTAGGCTGAAAAAAGGTGCACAGCAGCAGTGACAGCGCCCGAAGTTCAACTTCTGCGCTGTTCCTTGCACTACAAAGTCTTTAACCTTACATAGCAGTGAAAGTGCGCAATATTTTACTATAAGAAATAAGGAAACAAAACTGTCAGAATTAAATAAGAAGATAAGCGCAGTAAAAGTGTCCCAAGATGTCCACTATGGTCAACTTTTAACGTCATGACGCTGTATTCCTTCAGTAAAGACAGGATTAGTTCGCTGTAACGAAGCGTTTTACAAATAAAAGTCAAATTATTAAATGAGACAATCTGGTTAAATGAATAAACTGAGGGTTACCTTGCTGTTAACATCCAGGCGACGCTTCTGCGGCTGTTGTCGGAAGTTAGTTCGAGGCTGAGTTCTTGTCAGGTGAGGAAACGTTACTGAAACAGAGCGGAGCCGTCACCAGGTTAACATGAAGCTAACAGCAGAAGAGCTTTCTGTTCCGGTGTGTGCGTTTTCAAAATAAAGCTTGTGACGTTGAAGAGAAGTGATAACATCAAAACCATTCTCTTTGTACATCAAAATATCTAAAGAAATGCAACACGTTAATTTAATCATAAAAAAAGTGTTTCGTTTGTTTACGCAAGAAAATACTCAATTGCATTTTGCAACGCTGTCTGGAGCCGAAGTCACACCCTATCCGGTTTCCCTCATGGGACCTTTGTTCAGAAAAACGTTTTAAATAGACAAACATCATATGTGTGATAAGTTTTTCTGAACTAAGGTCCCAAGTAGTCCACCGGAAAGGGCGTGGCTTTGGCTCTTTCCAGCTTTGCAAAATGCAATTTCAATGCAACTTAAAGGAATAGTTCGCCATTTTAGGGAATAGACTTTATAGCTTTCCTGCAAGGAGATTGATTACCACCATCATCTGTATATGAAGCAATTTACACGAGGAGGAAGTAAAAAGCATGGCTTCGTCCAAAGGTAATCAGGACAATTACTTTACTACATCCCTTGTGCTCTAATGTGCTGCACTGATTTGCACATTTACTGTATTTTTTCTGCCTTGCCATTCTAAAGCAGCTCTGGGATTAGCATGAATGTTGGACAAATTTAGGTGATTTGATGGTGGCTGTATATCTGTTTGTTGTGACAGCTTCTGTTGTAGTATCTTGAAAACGATGAATGAAACTTAATATTGCAGAGTTGGGGTTTTTGGGAGTAATTTTAATACAAGTCTACATGGAAATATTGCTTGATACAGCCTTAAAACTAATTAGGTAAAAATCCACAAAGCTTCTTTAGGCCTGCTCATCTGGGTAAAATTGCTGAGTAAACCCCCTTTACATTTTAAACATGAATGTAGTTATCCAAAACATGTAGAAAGTGATGTGGCTAAAAAAATCCGACTTGTAATTTGTTCCAACTGTGGACCCTTTTTTCTCTGGCTTTTACATTGAAATGATATTGTAAACCATGGAAATGGTCTCACTGTCAGCTACTGTAGCTTGACAGAGTTCTGAGGCTGTCTTCCTGGTTCAAAGCAGATTTCCAGTAAGCCACATGGGTTGCTCTGTTTACATCACAGTCAGACGACCATGCTGCCCTCCTCTGGATGATAAGTAGCACTACAAACATAAACAATAAGAAAGTCTGAATTATTTGGGTTAAATTAATTTCATTTGCAGCCCAGCCTTGTTCACCACTGCCCCACACGTAAATGAGGATATTTGAAGTGGATAAGTATTTAAACATATTGTGTGTAAATTGAAAAACAGTAAATACTGCTTATGCAAGGTGCTTTAACGCTGTTACTAATTCAATTTATCAGATGCTTCATGAAACTTTTTGATAATAACACTGGCATCTTTCACATACTCAACTTTAAGCCCAAAGATCTGTCCTAGAATAAAAAAAAGGAAATTATTAAAATGATCTGAATGATCTGAGAGAGGTAGGCAACTAGTTGAAACACACATTTTCAAATTGAAGGTCTTCTCAAATCTAAAAATCTAATCACATCTTTCTTTCTAAAGGAGCAGCAAAAGACAGAAAGCACAGAGCATTACCAAAGCCATTTATCAACATAAAACTAGAGAGATCTATGACAGCCTGAATGATTTTGCATTGGCCTAAAATGAAATAATCTGTACTCAAACGATTGTTTCAGATACAGTGCAGTGCTGTGACTGCATAGTCAGCGCACTGAGATTAACAAGCAGAAAGTAGTTACTGTTGTATTTGGTTTGACTTTTTGATTAAAAGTACCAGAAGATGCAAAAATAGCAAAGTGAGATGGAAGAAGTTTTTAGACTTAAGTAGGGGACCAACACCTAAGAATGATGTCCTGAACTAGCATACGTAAGCTTGTGTTATTACTGCAGGAGTATGGGGTGCAGGGCCCTTTACTATGGGCTATCCGGTCCCTGTATGACCAAAGTGAGAGTTGTGTCCGTATAAGCGGCACTAAGTCAAGCCCGTTTTTGGTGGGTGTTGGACTCCGCCAGCGTTGTCCCTTGTCTCCGATCCTGTTTTTAATTTTCATGGACAGGATCTCAAGGCGCAGTCAAGGGGAGGAAAGTGTCCAGTTCGGGGAACTTCAAAATTGTGTCACTACTCTTTGCAGATGATGTGGTTTTGCTGACTTCTTCCAGCAGGCACTGGGGTGTTTTGCAGCCTAGTGTGAAGTGGATGAGGGTCAGCACCTCTAAGTCTGAGGCCATGGTTCTCTGCTGGAATGGTGGAATGGTCCTGCCCCAAGCGAAGTAGTTCTTGGGGTCCTGTTCACAAGTAATGGGAATATGGTGCATGACATGGACAGGAATTTTGGAGGTCCTGGCCATCGTGGTGAAGAGTTTTACCAGTTTACCAGTCCATCTACAGTCCAACCTTTACCTATGGCCATAAGCTGTGGGAAGTGAACGAAATAGCAAGAACCCAAAATGAGTCTGGGGTGGCTGGGCTCAGCTTTAGAGATAGGGTGAGGAGTTCACTCATCTGTAGGGAGCTTGGAGTAGAGCCACTGCTCCTTCCTGTCGAAAGGAGCCAGCTAAGGGGTTCGGCATCTTGTTTGGATGCCTCCTGGGAGATGTACCAGGCATGACCAACTGAGGCAGACCCAGAACTCACTGGAGGGACTATATATTCCATCTGTCCTGGAAGCGCCTTGGGATCCCCCAGGAGGAGCTGGAAAGCAGTCAGGCAGTCTTTGGGATGAACAGATAAGCCTCTAACAGATCCATGATAGAAATCATGACCATGAGCAGCAAATTAAAATATCATTATCATCAGGGGTCAAGCAATGCTATGGAGTTTAATATGTATAAAAAGTCTAGGTACGACAGATTGTTGTCTTGCTCATGAAATATTTTTTTTTTAAATCTTGACATTATAAACACAGTCACAACTTCCCTCCATACTTATATATTCTCTGACAAATTTCAGCTGTTGTGGGGGGTCATCTGTTTTATATAAAGCAACAGAACAGACGGTTTTAACAGTGCTGCACTGTTTCTGTAGAGGATAGTGTGATGATTACTCATGTCCACAGGATCTAAAAGTCACATTGATACCCAGAACAAGCCTAGTTGCTGTGTTCTAACACAATTACTGTTCTATCCCAAGTGAATTTGTCTGGTTGAGTCAGCTAATTGCATTGGCTGAGATGCGAAGTACAACATGGCAGCACTGAAAACAGAAACTGTAACCAGTGTTAATATATGCTGATGTTTCACATCCTAATACAGTACGGCTGTAGGATATGATTTGGCAGAGAAATTTAACACCACCAGCTTGGCAAGTACTGACAGTGTGAGCTACTAAATATCTGGGAGTCGTTGCATCCAAGAACATTTCTGGATGACAGACTGGATGATAACCATATGCATCATGCTGGGAAGAAAACACATCGATGGACTCACGGAGAGAACAGCAGGATGCAAGTTCATCACAATAAGATATTACACACACACACACACACACACACACACACACACACACACACACACACACATTGTTGTTTGCATCACTTGTGGGGGCATTACATAGATTTACATTCATTTCCTGAAGCCTTATCCTTGCCCCAACCATTTCCATTGCTTGCCTAACCCTGACACTTACCCTAACCTCAACCCAAATTTAATGAGCTACATCGTGGGGTCCGGCGTTATGGTCCCCACAAAGCTAGGACCCCATATTGTAAGTCACAAATTTCGAAAGCAAGACCAGATATACACACGCACTCACACAAAACCAACTCCTCACCCTTAAACCCAGTGATTAACATTGTGAGGACTTGTGATTTGTCCCTATAAGAAAGGCAGGTCACCACAATGTGACAGTGTAAACAGATTTATGACCCCAGAATGTCAGCAGCACATACACACACGCACACACACACACACAAAACCAATTCTTCACCCTAAAACTTAACGATCAACGTTATGGGGACTTGCATTTTGTCCATGCAATGAAGGCGGGTCCGCACAATGTGACTGTTAACGGATTCATGTCCCCACAATGTGAATAATACACAGCCTCACAGCCTCACTCACCTCACACGCAGCATCCCAGTGGGGATTTTCACAGCTGCCATTTCTGCCTGCCAGAACTTGCATCATCAGGTAGCAGAAACACCCAAAGCTTCTGAAAAGCTGGAGAGAGATCAGCGGATCACTCATAAAACTGAGAATATTTTGAATCACTCACAAACCCAGAGATAAAAAGGGAACAATGGAGCATGGGCTGTAAAAGTATTGTATTCCCAGCATTATTTAGACAAATCTCCCCAAATCACAAAGAAAATATGTTTTGTTTAGATAGCCTGTGGGTATTTTCCAACATATAATTAAAAAAAAAATCAGTTTATGCCCAGTCATGCCCTGTCACTCACTAATGGCAGCAACCTTTCATGTCTCTCTGAGCCTCTTGTGGCAAACTTTTTTCTCACTCCCGCAATGGCAGACGGCATCTTATCTGAGTCATAGTGTGTGTTTATGCATTTAATTGGAGTATCACTTCAGAGAGAGTTGATTGCAGATCAGAGCTTTGATACCCCTCCTCCTCCAACTCACCAACCAGACTGTCTTTGAGTAGCCTTGCAGAAGTGCCACAGTGAGTGAGTCAGCTTTATTCAGAGCGAGGGCTGAACGGAGAGATGAGTCTGCTTTCTCATTATGTTTCCCTTTGAGTCAGTACAGCAGTTACCTGCATGTATTTACTGAAGGAACATCGTCACAACATTCATTGTCCAGTTGTAATATATCATTTAATATCTTCGCTGTGTGGTGTGCACCACCTCCACAGTCATAAATCTGTTACAATTGATTCAGAAGTCTGCTGCCTGTTTATTGACTGGAGACCAGATGGAGAGCACACATGACATCCATTTTAAAGTATTTACAGTGGCTGCCTACCAGTTTCTATATTGCTGGTTGAATTATTTGTCCAGTTTATTAAGCACTACATGTCCTTGAAACAGCCTATTTGTCTGATATGCCTGCAAAGTACTAACCAGGGGCTTGTATAATAAAAACGATTTACAAGTCTTTTACACAAGTGATTGCCTGTCACAATATGGAAACATTTACAAGTGATCCAGGTCTCACATGCATGGGTTGCAAATTGTTAATGGACTTGTATTATATATATGTATATATATATATATATATATATATATATATATATATATATATATATATATATATATATACACATATATATATATACATACATACATACATACATACATACATACATACATACATACACACACAAAAAATACACATATCTATATATACAAATATATATACAAAGTTAAGTTAGTTAGTTAGTAATATATATACAAAGTTGTACTTGTAAGTACAATACTTGGGTGAATTGTGTTACATTCCCTTACTGGTTACTCTTAATTTTGACATTAAGATTTATATTTTTACGACAACTTTATATAGATCCCAATTCCAAATATAGGTTATCAGTCTCCTTGATTACTCTTAATTATTGGTGCTGAATTAATCACATCAGTCAATCCTAATCTCCTACACAAGTGTTTTTGTTGTCCCAAAATGCAGGACAAAAGCATTAAATGGGCTTTCAGTCTTTGTGCTGCAGGATAGCAGAAAACACTGATATCTTTAAAGATAATCATAAAGTCTTTCCTCTTTAGCTTAGAACGTTTTATGGACATTACTGGACTCTTTGAAACCCCTGAAAACTAATCCTACATATGTGTCTATGACACTGAATAAATCTAAGGCTTAAAAAAAGGTTCAGGTGTGTGTTGTTCATTAATTACCACTTACGAACTCAGCTAATCTGCTTAATCAGACACCATTACCACCACCATCACCATCATCATCATTATCATCATCATCATCAACAAAAAACAGATGGTCCAGACCTCAACCAAATCAACAGAATCTGTTGTAACTGGCAGAAAACAGAGTGTTGATCATCATCACTTATATAAAAAAAATTAGCTTTTCAGACACCTGTAAAGGACATGTATGACAAATAAGATAAGATACATTGAGATGATATGTGATAAGATTTTATTGATCCTGCAGTGGTGAAATTCTATTATTACAGCAGTTCAAGAGTCAGAGGCAGAGGGAGAAAAATGATTGAGTGGTGAACCAAGAACAAATAAGATCAAACAAGACAATGAACTAGATAAAAATAGTACATAAAGACAATATATCAAGGTGATTTATTCGCCATAAAGCAACAAAGGGTTGCATCACAAAATTAAAGTTTGTAAACTCCTTTATGTTACATACACATACAACATATGTACAGTTTTTGACCATGGTCTCTCTGAATACCCCATTCTGATTGGCTGAAGGGTCTCAGTTTACTTTTGATATAAGAAAACCTCTGGAACTCCTCAAGTAGTGAAACTGTTCACTGTTCTGAATTAATGCACTATATCCTTTACATCTAAAATGAGTGGCACTGGACATTTGAAATAAATGAAATAACCAAAAAATATAAATATCATATTTACAACGCAAAATGTGATCCTTCAGTGCATCAACCTCTGATCACCACAGGATGGCTCTTGTAACACAGTTTGATGTTAAAAAGCTGGGTAAACTGACTCAGTGTGTGTTTACTCCCCACTACAGCCTGCTACACTGTCCCTCTGAGCGCTCTGTATCAAGAGGTCCTCCCACATCTTGTTCACTTTTTAACTCTCTTCAGGCTGAAGCTGGCCGCTCATTTGTTCATCAGCATTTTTAATGATTTGGGGACATTGACATGGCTGGTTACATAGCTCGTCTTGTACAACACGCTGTGAAATTATATTTACTGTTTGTCAACCATACGCAACATTTCCATTACTTTAATGATTGTTCCAGCTATTAGTCACACTCTCAGGTGTTGCCACGGAAACAGAGTTACTGCTTCTGAAAAACATTATATTGTGATTGCAAAACACAAAATATGCCTAAATGGTCTTAATGTATCTTTTTCCTTGGCAAGCGACCATTGTATAAGCATCAATAATATAAACACATAATCCACCTCTCAATGTCCTGCTGGAGTCCTGTGCTCTGTTGGCTCAGAACACGATCTGCTCGACGAGTGCAGCATATTGAGTGCATCATCCAAATCTTAACAGACAGGTCTGTTATGGTGTTGGCAGTCCATGTGATGAATAATTGTACCATGTACCATGTTAACACATTGTGTGTCTCATATCATAGTATGGAAAGTTTAAAAGTATATAAATGTGGCTGCACAGAGACTTAATTGCACACTTTATATGTGAGTGTATGTGTGTGTGTGTATAAAGACACTACACAAAAACAATTCGATTGATTGATTCCTGAGCTCAGTCGTCTGTTTACCTGAATATTACTGCTGTGCTCAGTACATCCTAAAAGTCTTTGTGTCTGTAAAACCTCTCAACTGGACTTCATGGATTCAAGACGCTCTTCTTGTGCATATGGCAACATGCCCACACTGTCGTATGTGTGTTCTCTGGTCTCAATTTGACATAGTGCCTGCACGTCACAGCGTCCTGCAGTGCCCCAAGCCACCAGGAGGAGGAGCTCTGGTTCCTACAGTTGACAACAAAGCACTCTGACCACAGACACAGCAGACTCGGTTGGTGTGAGGATTTTATCCCGCTCACATTCCTTCTTCTGGGATCCACACATGGTCAGAATTTCCCTGAATACAAGTCATCACCTCACACACCACAGAGTTGTCCTCCTGATTGATTCCATTCATGCAGAAAAGGTAACGCATCTTAAGCTCCTCCTCCCTCATCAATCCTTTCTTCCCCCTTCTGCATTCTTCCCTGCCTCCTCCTTTTATACATCCTGTGTTCACAGCTACCTGTGTGCAATCCTTCTCTCTTCCAATGATGTTATTTACTCCTCTAACTCTTCTTATTGAACAGTATGTCACATCAGCTGGATTGGATGGATGGATTCCCTCCCCTTTCTCAGTTTCTCCTCCTGTCCTCCTCTTTCTCCTCTTCCTCCTCTCTTGTGGCTCAGTTAAGCTTGGATGAGAGAGCGGAGGTGGGGGTGGGGGGGATCCTTTAGCAGCGGTGTGAGGTTAATGTCACACGACTGAAAATCTATGATGCCTGCGGTGGCCTGCAGGGTGGTTGATGACGGTGGCTGCCCAAATATCAATGTAAGACACATACATATACTAGTGGGAGAGCAATATGAGGAAGAAAGGCATGTGGTGTGTGTGCATCAAGATACCCGCCCTCTTCGTGAGCACACTTTCAAGAATTCTCACCTATTTAATGCCCCAAAGGAAAAAACTATTACAAAAAGTAAAAAAAGATACTGGGTTACGTTAAGCTAAGTCATAATTTGATTTAATATCAAATTTGTACGGCATGCATTAATGCATCGATTGCTTATCTAGCTTAGTGAAAACAAGAGAAAAAAGTGTTAATTGCATAGTGTTGGTATGACGAGGTTTCATATTAGCATACTAACAAGCATTTGCAGCCATGGTAGCGCAGCTACATGAGACGTGTTCAGGCACTGCAGTGCTTTGAGCTAAGTGTCGACGTCAGCATGCTAACTTTGCTCACAATGACAAGGCTAACCTGCTGATGTTTCGCAGGTAATGTTACATATTATTCACTATCCACTTACATTTAGGGCATTTAGCAGATGCTTTTGTCCAAAGCGACTTACAATAGGTACATTTGTCACAAGAGAGAAAGAAACGACGACATATCACCGTCGATAGAGTAAAAAGAAAAATTAGAAACAATTGTCAAGCCCTCACCTGAGGACCATAACTGCTATTCATCAAGGATACTTTAAGTGCATAAGTGCTATGATTAAAGTGCTAATGATATGAACATATAAGTGCATATACTTTTTTTTTTTGGTGGGGGGTTGGGAGGGAGTCATGCTATGCGGGGTCAAGGTGAAGTCTGAACAATTGAGTCTCGAGTCTTTTGCGGAAGATGGAGAGCGATCCCGCTGTCCTGACATTGGACGGGAGTTCGTTCCACTACTGAGGTGCCAAAACATAGAAGAGTCGCGACTTCGCTGAGCGGGCTTTGTTTGCTCTCAGCGATGGCAGTACCAGCCGGCCAGCTGATGTAATAGAGCGAAGTGCTCTCGCTGGGGCGTGTGGTCTGACCAGTGTTTGGAGGTAGACGGGGACAGTTCCGTTGATGGCCTTGAAGGCCAGCACCATCGTCTTGAATCGGATGTGGGCCGCAACAGGAAGCCAGTGGAGGTCATGGAGGAGGGGGGTCACATGGGAGAATTTGGGTAGATTGTAAACGAGGCGCACTGCAGCGTTCTGGATACGCTGCAACGCTTTAGTCCCAGAGGCTGGGAGTCCAGCCAAGAGGGAGTTACAGTAATCCAGGCAGGAGATGACCAGCGCTTGGACCAGGAGTTGCGTTGTGTCTCTTGTGAGGAAAGACCATCTTTCTCCATTTAAACTGCAATGTCCTGGTAGCTTCTATACCCTAATGTTTCTGTTGTTGGGTTCTGACATGACACTGAATGGTCTGATCTGATGACTTATGCAACTTACATGGGAGCAGATCAACAAGTATTAGTAGGCTACCTACAACCGCCACTGGAGAAGATCCAGGCTACAAGAGACTTTGATATTCTTTGACTTTATTTTACATTACAGTTTTATTGTAATTAGCTATGAATTACCCTGTTATAAAGTGAAACTATGTTAAATAAAGCCCAAATGAATGCATCATCCTCATCTGAGCCCTGTGTTTGGTCTATCCATTAATAATATGGCATTAGATTTGTCTAATTACAGCCTGTGTTGGCTAATTAAGCCATTGTAGATTCATTTTGGTGGCTTAAAATGTGGTGTCTCATTACAGCATTAAGTGGAAGTAAGGTTAAAATAGCGTCTTGTTAAAGCAACATTATGTCATTTATTTTTAACCTTAAAATACCTTCAAAATCATTCTGATGGTACAGTGTGTTGTTATTGGGTGAATGGTGTCTCTGTCACAGTCCTTCGCCCCCCCCCATCACTATGTGACTTCAGTTAGAGGGTAGAATCACAGCATTAAATACATGTTTACTTCAACATTCAAGTTTTCAACACATAACATTGTTATGATGTAATGGGTTTTGTGTCTAGTTAGCACCTACATTACGTCCAACAAATTGTATTTAGGACAGTGTAGTTGCACTCAGAAACTGTGGGAGGCGCCAAATCACACAAAATATCTTCTAATATCTAACTTCTACACAGTGCAGCTTTAATATATTTTGGCTCTAATATGACATTTGATTTCTAATTGCATGGTCTTATTTATTTGTGTGTAAAAGTGTATTAGGATTTGAGTATAATCATATCTAATTGTGTCAAAGTATTGTATATTTTAGGTCGAGTAAGGCAATATATGCAGTTTCTAATTACAGAATGATTCAGGTGTATGGTTTATAATTAGGATTTATCTGTGTTCATTACCCATCAAAAAAGAACACGTTTCAAAATTTTGTCTGATTTGATCCAAAGTACTGACTGCTACATCTTATGAGTGTGCAGCCACCTTGTGATACAGGCTACGTAGGGACAGCAGCTTCAGTCCTCCTTCAGTGTCTAAACAGGATGGATTCAAGCACTGTTGTGCTTTGTGCATCACCTGCAAAGTGAATGCATTAACCTGTGTTCTGGCAGCTCTTCAAGCTCAGTGCACAATCAAGTTATGAAAAGCCCAAATATGGTTGCGAGTGAAACACGAATCGTTACACGTGGCAAATCCACATAGACAGGCCAAAGTGGGCAACTATCCTGGCACTCTAGCTTTATGGATATCTCAAAAGTCCATGCATGCAGTCACATTTCAGTGATTTGATTAATTGAGAAATTACTAGGGAATTTGCACCACTCATGTCCACTGTGGGAGGTTTTTTCATTATTAGGCTTGGTTACGCCACTGTTGTCCAGGCAAAGTCGCTCTGTGTGAATTTTTTTAGCTCGATGTTGGTGAATTTTGACACTCGAACTTGCACTGTTGACCAAGTGGTGATGGTGCTGACCTGTGTGCACTAACTGTGAGTAAGCAGGCTTGATAGCTTAGGGCTTTTATCCCTGTTCGAGTCCAGTACATCGAAAACAGAAAGAAGCTCTGAAAGCTTTATTCATTTATATTGTGCTCAGATGACGCAGAAGTAATGCAATAACTTGTGTTTAATCACTGTTATTCCAGCATAGGATGACTGTTTGATCTCTGGGACTGTGGGCTATAGTGGAGCTGCCAACTGTAGTCTGCAGTGTGGCTTGTTTTAAGGAGTAGATGGGGTATCCACACGTTGCCCTCTCCTCCCCCCTGCAGCAAATGTTTGCCCCAGGGCCCGCCTAACAGATTTCTCCAGACTCCATACAGACGTATATAGAAAGACAAACAGGCTCCGTGTTTATTTCGGCTTTCTCTAGGCCTGCAGCAGATTGCTTTGCACAGTACAATGATCATAACAGTCAGCATTAATATTTTTGTTCTTGCTCTGCTCCCAGAGAGAAAGAGACAGAAGAGGTGGTGCGACTAAAAGGGAAACCTTTTATGTTTTGAAGTGGGGGGTCGCTGTGAAGGCTGGAAACAAGTGCTGCAGGTTCAGTTTTAAATCCCTGTTGACAGCCATTTCCATTTTCAAACACAAGTGCCGGATGAAAACAGACGCAGTGTCCAGTCGAGGCAGACGATGTAAACCAATACCTACAGATTCTCCGATACTTAAACTTTGGCTCATGCAGAAGAGCACAGTGTCTGAAAAAAGGCGCACATCAACGTAAGTGTCTGATTTTGAGTGTATATTATTTAAGAGCAGCATGCTCTACATTTGCCACAGTGGAGTCTGCACACTGATTTACATGTATATTATCTGTGGTGCGAGTCCAGTTCGAGGCCTGCTTTTTGTGATGTCAATTTCTCCTTGTTCTCGACTTCAAGCAAGCCCTATCCCACGGAGGACTTGGAGTATTTCACAAGTCCAAACTTTGCAGAAGCTTTGACCTCTTTAAATGAATTTTCATGATTTAGAGATCACTGGGAATTATAAATGGCAACAGCTTCACTGTCAATGGTTCATTCATGGATTGAATCAAGAATAAGCCACTGAATTACTTTAAAAATGACTTCTTTCCACAATTTCTACATAATCTGCAGAGTGGATGGATGTTTTCAGTAAAGCTCACAGCTGCCACAAGCTATTTGATTGACTTACAGTGTAATTTGTTTGACACTCCTGACTGCGGTCAAACAGTTTTACATCACGTCCCCATTGGTATTTTGCCTAAATTCCTGATTTCCTTTCCCATTAAAGGTATGGCTTTGTTAAGGGGCTTTCTCTCCCTAAGGCATGCGGTATGATCTCAATTTTCTATGACCTTCTATCATCCTCACGTGTGGCCTTTCTCGCGGTGTAATTGGGAAGCTGGGAGCCTTTGCCTCACTCATAGCCTGTAGATGTATTCTGTTACAGTGGAGCAGCCCAAATCCGCCTTCTCCCACACACTGATTTAATATCTTTCTGTTGTCAGAAAAGGTTAAATATTTCTTAAGAGGTTCATCTGCCTCCTTCTGCAAAAGATGGCAGCCTATAATCTCATATGTAAATATACTTACCTCTCTGGACCCCGTCTTATTCTCAGTGCATCCATTCTTTGACGTCGGCACCTTAGACGTCCATATTACTTCCCTTCCTCATTTCATTCCATTTGACTTTTTGTGTAGCCTTTATCTTTTATTTATTTCATTTAGTTTTTCTTCTTTTTCTCCTCTCTTTCTAACAGAACGGGATGGGTTGGTGGATGGTAATTTTTAAGAAAAATATAGAAAAACACTTTGACATTTGAAGAAAACTAATTTCTAACAAAAGATCTATAGAAAGCAAAGAACGACAAGGAACATTTGAGCACCTACTGTGATGTTAAAGTACTGCGTGTAAAACTTTATAACAACCATCATTAATAAATGGTACATGTATACTATAGTTAATAGTTTTTTGACTGTTAAAAACAATGAAATGTTTTTTAAACCATTTATCAAGCAATTGTTTATTGCAAAGTTACGATTGAAGCTTATAATACTTATAATACTATACTACTAATCAACTAAATATAGTACTGTGTAGATCAAGTATAAACATTATTTAGATGGCTATTATAAAGTTTTTTATCATTATTTCTCCATTTTAATACAACAAAGAGGAAAAAACGATTCTGGAACACAGATTTGTATTTGACATTTATATTATACCTGTTTCCAGCTAAATACATATAAAAAAAATAACTACAAAGCACCAAATGTGATCTTTAGGTCCTCTGTAACACTTTACAATAACCATCATTAATACATGGTAGATTCATAGTTAATTAAACTTTAGTTAAGTTATTTACTATTACAAATAATCAAATGATTTATAAACCATGTACTTAACAACTCTTTATTTTAAAATTGCAAATGATGTTTAGAATACTTGTAAATAATTGATTAATAATGTGTAGTTCAACTCTAAACATTATTAGAATGGACGTTACTGCAACTGTTTCTCTGGTTTCTGTTTCTTTCTGTTAACACAGCAGAAAGTGAAAAAATTATTTTGGGAAAGAGATTTGTACTTCATTTTTGTTGTTTGAGCTATATGACACATGGTTCTGCACCACAAGCAAAGCATGGACATGTTTATGACAGCACTCCCAGGTAAATGTAAAGCAGGCGCCGTATTTACTACAAAAGAAAACAAGGACAAGAAAATATGATGAGGCATGCCTCGCCCTCGGCTTCCCCGGTACAACGATGGGTAATGAGCAGAGACCACAGTGTTGCCTAACTTACTTTTCTCTATAAGATGTCACTCTGAAGCTGCAGTTCTGTATAAATAACAAACAATGTTTTTTTAAAAAAATAGACATTTTGCCACATCCTACCTATGTGAGATAGGTCTTTTTGCAGTTGCCCCCATCAAGATGAAATATGGAACAAAGCGAGCCCACAACCGTCACTGACAGATGAGGGGAGCAGAGGCGTAGTTCTTAGAGAAAAGGATCAGGTTTAGCTTGTTCCTGGAACACTTTTGTGTAGAGAATCTTTTGAAAGCAATGAAGGCCGTTACACAGTAAACATTTAGTGAATATGCATGCTGCACGTTTATGGCTTCTAGGTGACTTGTTCCTTATTCAGTGTTTTTCAGGAAGAAGAAGTATTTATTACAGAGAATGTTTGAAATATATTCTATAGGAGATTGCATGTGTTGCAACCTTTGCTTTTTAATATTATTTCTATTCATAATACTTTGATGATTTTTGTGTATTGTTGCAGATATCTATTGAAGATAGCCCATCATAGTCCATAGCTCTAACCAGGTAAACACTAACAGCCCACTGGCCCCTGAGCTCCCAGTCCTCACCGCTAGCTGCATGGCTAACTGAGCTTACTACCTAATGACAGCTACAGCTAGCAGCAGTTAGCAGATGGTGATGTGGCGCCCTTAATTGGTTTGGGGTAGGAACTCGACAGGTGGCCAGTTCACATACATTGCACCTACACGAGGCGTGGTATAAGCTGGTATTTTCTCCACTGAGAACAGTATGACGGCATTAAAGCTTCAGTTAAGCAGCTTATTTCTACGTTAATAACCTGATAGAAAATATGAATTATGAGTCGAAGTTAAATCCATTTACTGTTGTACTTTTGCTAGTTTTATTCTGTTTAAACCTTCAGCGTGTCTGCCCTGTTATCCACTGTTAATGGTAATATGTAGGGCACTGAAGAGGACTGCCTGGATGTGTGCACTAAAACAATGACCTTAAATATAAAATTGGGAGGTATGAGGTATGACGTTACATTATTCAGTTCATGATTGAAATATTTAAAGACTGAGTCATGTTGGTGTTTAAGAGGGATCAAAAACACTCCATAAGAGAGAAGCTGTGCAGTTAAATACAAAATTCATTAATTTCATTACTAGTCTGTTGCAGCAGTATTTAGAGGATTTTGATATGGTATTCATCATGGCCATGAGGTTCTGGCAATTCATGACTGCGTGTAGTAATAGCCTTGTTTCTGTACAGGATAGGTTTTTGGATTTGGATTCTCCTTGACGAAGGAGTCCCCATGAACACGGTACCTCTTTACCCCAAGGAGTTGCCCTGTTGCCCTGAGAAATCTCGAGCTAGCTGAACTGATCACCACGAGGAACAAAGTTGAGCTTAAAGGAACACACAAAGGAATTCTTAACCTCTCGTTACAAATGAACATCTTCTTTGTGAGTCGAGAGAGAGACCAGTTATGGAATGTTGTTAAAATGAAGAGCGCCGTTACAAAAAAAATGACTTGCACTGATCTTTGATTTTGTTCTTAAAAGCTTCAGTAAATTCCAAGTTTTAAAGTGGCTAGAGCGCTTATGGTGTCCGTCATTAACCCTTTAACCTCTCCTACAAACTTAGTTCCACTGTGAGCCCTGGGTGGCTTACACTCTCAGGTTCTTTTATTTGAAAAAATATGATTAACAATTCAAGACAAAGTCCTATGAAGTCTTCAGCCTCTCTAAATTGTTGACTGGCAGCGATCTTTTGTGCAAGAAATCATTCAGATAAGTAAGAAGCTGCAGTAAAAAGCAGGAGTGAGTAGTTAGCATTCAACTGAGAAAAGAAATGCTCAAGTCACTTCCCTCGCCATTTGACTGACGGTTAATCTTTGGAACACGTTGAAACACAAATAAAATGCCTGGCACAAATGACTGAAATAGCAGCATGTTGCAGATTACCCAAGAAAGTTTTTATTGAAATGCTGGCATTTAACTAACCTTCCTCCACCTTCAGCTCGGAATGAAATGGAAGGAAGGAATGTGTACGTGACCGCGGCGCTGAAATCAAGGCTGTTGTTTATACATGAAAAGTGTTTGCCTTGGAAACAGAGCATGTTAACAGACAATGAGCGTCCTTGTCAGAAAATACAAAATTATCGCCCATTACAGTTCTGCATCACGGCGCGCTAATGGAGGCTATGTAGATAAAAATTCAGGTACAGGTGCAAACACCTCAGGAGAATGAGGTCGAGCAAATGTATTTGAGAGATTCCCAGTCAGACAAAAATCCAGCGGGCAGTGAAATCTCACTCCTTCTGCCAAACAGTATTAAATTGGCTCATTTTGTCTTTGCTCTCACTCGCTTGCCAGGTTTCTGATAACATATTCAATATAAAGCTGGCAGCAAATTAATGGCTCCTGACATAATAAACAGAACTCGATACCGTTTGCTTAGCCTGTGGGTGTGAATGCAATTCACTTCATAAATGTTGGCAATGGGCATCCAATTAATTTACAGACTGTCAATATCTGTATGTAACAGGAAGCGAGGTGATTATATCAACAACAGTGAGTATTTACACTTTTCTTACCACCGAAAATTAGAAAGAGGGAATTCAGACCTGATGTTAACACAATGTCCCGAGTGATCTGATCGAAGGCAGACGGCTTCATTCTTTCAGTGTACACCTGGCATTATCTCAACATGCATCTCTAGTGACCACTCGTGATCTGAGCTCATTTCGCGGCTCTGTATGCAAATGAACACATACATCACTTGAACAGACAGATACAATGTTATTCTACACAAAGAAAAATATCGTCATATATGATGTTTGCCGAATTAACAACAAGGCCAAAGCAGTTAAGAATTTGTTGTAGACGGCGTTTCACAAAGTTTAGAAAACTTCAACTGATGCAACAACTCTTAAATTTAATTTAAAATTGAATTTAATTTTTAAAGGGAGTACTAGTAGCTAGTGCTAGCACAGAACTAGCCTGTATTAGTAAATATTTAAAGCATTTGTAAAATTTGACATGTACAGTACATTTTTTTTATTCCATAGGTTTAGTGTAAATGGTGAAATCAGTTGAATCAGTGTGGTAAGCTGTGTGAGATGCACTTAAAAGACAAAACCTGACCGGCTGGTAATGCGGTGTCACAACAAACTGACACTTTTTACTAGAAAGGAAACGATTTATGTATAGCGTTTAATTCTGAATTTACAAGAAGGCAAGGATGATTTAAAATTTGCTGTAGCCATTGGCAAAGATTGATAAGTTTCTCCTGACAGACAACTCTTCAAATCATGTGATTTGTTCAAGGAGTCTGAGGATATTGAAGCTTCGAGTTCAATAGTTAGTTGAAGACAGTGTTCACAAACATCTGCTGCCAACACCTGCAAGCACATGATTTACATACCAGTGAACAACAAGGAAATCAGAAAGTGTATGCGTCATTCTGACTGTTAGCTTCTATTTCTTCTTCTAGTGACTGTAGAAAGTATTCAAGGTGAAATGGCTGCAACATTTCCAGATAACTAAAATAGAATACGAAGCTGTAGAAATACTGTAAATATTTTCCAAACATTACAGGTCCAGTTTGTGGACAGTTGATTAATGAGTCTCATTCCCATCTTGACAAATAGTCATGCTTTGGGTTGGTGGCCCTCCCGACCAACTGACCAAAAGCGCCAGTTAAGCATGAAACTCAATAATCAACTGTCTACAAATTGGACCTTTAAAGTAAGGCTAAGGTTTTAATTAAGTGCGGGAGTTAATATACATGTATATAGGATGAGTTTTTTTAATTTTTGGATTGATGATGAATAAATGATGGATATGTGATGCACACATAAAAGTTAAAAGAGGGTTTTTTGCTGCCAAAGCAGAAATGAAGAGAGGGGAGACGAAAAGTAGTCCATGTCTGATGAGGTCTATCTGATCTAAATGCTGGATTCAGAATCATAGGAGCTAATTAACAGTGTGTTCTTTTTTCTAATAAAAGACTACAGACAGCACACTTACCCTAACCCTAACCCTGTTTCCATTTATCATCACAAAGTCGCCTAATGTTATTTAGAGCTGCTGTGATGGAATAAGATTATGTAAGCATTGACACTGTCAGACTTCCTGTCTGGAAGGAAAATGACTTAGTGCTGTGAAAATGCAGCAATTATCATCAATATGTACTGAGTGGGATAAAGTATCATTCTGTTAGACACTGTTTTAAAACCACAGTGACCCATGAACAGTCTGAAAGAGCAAATCGATCCAACCGACACATAAAAGTATGCATTTCTCTTTATTCTTTGTCGCTTTATTTCAAACTCTTCTGTCCCCTGCAGGAATGTTCTTCCAGTGATCTGATCAGTAAGTCGTAGAGCTATTGGCAAGTTAAGCTTTGACCATGTGAAGTTAACCCGGCCTGGAGCAGGTTGGCTGAGCAGAATGGGTTATCACGGTGATCTACCTCCATTAAAAGTGAGCAAAGGATACAGAAGTCACGCCGTCATATCGCCAGACGATGGAGCAGCGTCTTTCCTCGGGCTGTGGGACTCCTGAACTCATCCTCAACACCTCTCCGTAAAGAATGTTTTAATTTCTTTTCATGAAGCATGAAGAGACTACATCGTATATGTTGTTGTGCAGCCCCGTGCTGTAAAATGAAACCTAAATAAACCTCGAATAGCTGCATGACCAGATAATCTTGCCTTGAGGTACAGATCTTGTGTTGAGGTGGAAACACAGCAGATTGTGTGTTTTGTGGAGCTGACAGTACTGGGAGGGGAGGGCTGCACGTTAGAAATGGCACTTATCAAATAGTGCAAAGTGCTTCACAGAGAGAAAAAGATGATATGAAATAAAATAATAAAATCGATGTTAAAATAAATTAAGGGAAAAATAACAAAATTGAAATAATAAATGAGAAACCACTAAAATAAAATAGGGAGCGCTCAAATAAAATCAACATGTGCTTTCCAATAAATGTATGTTTATATAACAGACATGAAAGAAGACGCTGGCTCAGGCAGCCTTATTTCCTCAGGCGTGTCGTTCCGTAGCCTCAGGCCTCTGATAGCAAAAGCTCTGTCCCCTTTAGTTTTCAGTCTGACTCTGCAGGAGACAGAACAGCGCTGCCGAGAAACTGCACCGGGGTTCACCAGCGTAGAGTCAGGTCACGAAGAGTCTGGGGATATAAAAATGTAAGATTTCTACTTTAAAATGTCCAAAAAAAGTTGTGTATTTACATTAACCCAAATGTTTCCAAAAATGTTGACTCATGGTAACAGTGTGTTTTATTAGGTCTTTATAAGTCTGTGGATGAGCTGGGTGTGACTGGAATAAAACTTGAATACATGATCTTATCGGTGAAAATTGTCCCATCAGACTGATTTTCATCAGCAATGGTGGCAGTTTAATTGTGTATTCACCACCAGTGAAACTCATTTTTGCTTCCTGTTACTAGCATGAGCTTGACCATGGGAACGCTTGTGTTTTTTTCATCTTGCGCATGTTGAGTGTTCACTTGCCCCTGTCACAACCCGGCTCCAAGGCTGTGCCAAAGCAGGGAGACAAACGCGAGCTGGCTACTAGCAAGCGGTATTTATTGGTCCCACAGGCATAAATCAACCAAGGAAAACATGTAAAGATCAGTATCAGTAATGAAAACATGTATGGGTGTGTGACAATGTGTGTGCAGATCAAAAGAAACAAGGAGAACGTGCTGCCATCAGGCCTGCAGGTGAGCAGGAATCAGTTCCCCCAGAGAGCTTGTCCGCCCAATGAGGAAGGTCTTTATAGGCAGAGCACACTGGCCCAGGTGTTACTCATGCAGCTGACGACCCTCCTTTCAGCACCTGCAAAACACAACTCAAAAGAAACAGGGACACCTAGTGCCCGGGTGGAGGGATCGTCACACCCCAAACAGCCAGGTGTTTGACTGCACATTAGCCCTAAGGTACATTCTTAGAAATAAAAGCTCTAAGTAGAACCACATAAGGTTCTTCGGCTTGTCCTCATAGGAGAACCCTTTTTGGCTCCAGGTAGAACCTTTTATAAAGGCTCCACCTGGAACCCTTTTGGAGGGTTCTACCTAGAACCCAACATAAAGGGTTATACCTAGAACTGTGTGTGTAAGGTTCCGCCCAGAACCCCCCATGAGAGGTTCTACAAAGAACCCATACAGGATCTTATACCCATGCTTTCAACAATCCCTGAAGAACTCTTTCTCCAAAAAAAAGGGCTCTCTGGATCAAAATAGTTCTTACTGGAACCGTTAGTGTTACCAAGAACACCTTTAAAACCCTTTATTCAGTAAAGGGTTTTTAAAGGGTTCTCGACCCGTGAAAAACTGTTTCTTTGGGAAAGGGTTTTTCAGAAGCAAATGGTTCCAGGTAGAACCTCAGCCCTTGTAGAAGAACCCTTTTGGAACCCTTATTTCTCAGAATGTAGAGCACAATTGCACACTCTGAGACGGTCTGCATCTGTGTTTTTGATTTCACTTGAGCCTCTCACTAAACTCAGCACTCACCGGACTCTGGTTCTCTCTCTTGCCTCTCTCCTCTCCTCTCTGTAATGTTTCATCAATGAAGTAAAATACATTTCCCCTCCAGTTCTAGTCGGCAGTCAGCGTGACAGAACACAAACACCTGACACTGGAGGTCACCTCGCTGAGCTCTCGGCCTGTCGCTCCAGACCAGAGCAGAATCTGATGCGACACCTGGTGGTTGTTCCTCCGGAAGGTCTAGCTCTGCACCCGACTCTCCTCAAGGAAGACTGGCACACACGCACACACACACACACACACACACCCTAGCAGCAGAAATTACATACTATGCATGTAAAAGTAATGCAAGTAATATATATTATACATTTAAGACAAAAAAAATTGTAATTTAAGGTTGAAATGATGTTTAAGCATACTTCAAGCGTTGCATTTTGAATGTGTCATGGGAGTTATTTCAGCATCTTTTTTATAATGAAAGTTATATTGTTTAGTTTTTCATAGTTGTTTCTCTGTCATGACTGGACATTATTTGCTTCAGTTGTAGAATTCAAAGTTGTGCCCAAATGGAACAACTTTCTTTCTTTTTCTTTCTTTCTTTCTTTTCTGTCCATCTGTCAGTCTGTCTTTCTTTCCTTCCAGTCACCAGCTTTAACAGTACAATATACTGGGGATCCTTTCTTTTCTCCCACAGTACTTAAGGTCAATTTTGAGCACTGAACTTTAATACATGAGCACTTTTGTAGATTCCTGTTTCCTTTCATGACTAACAGCCCGTGACGCAAAAGCCTCCCAAAGATGTCCTGTAAGGTGAATGTTTCTCGTATTTTTCCGCCAGATATTCTGACTGAAGTCGGTCACTTTCACTGGCGCTGCCTCCATGAAATCTAATTTCATGCTGCTCTCACCATGCACCATCCTCTGGTCACGCCACTGATGTAATTTCTCAGCCGTTAGATTGATTTACATTGCTACAGCTTCTATTTGGAATGCTTCTTTGTTAATATGGCAGTCTTTTAATGCAATAATAGAACTTGCATGCTGGATATCCACGTTGACGAACAGTTGGGCTTGGACTTGACCACATGCCACTGCACTGTACAAACTCGACTGACCAACACACACTCAAAGGATTTTCTTCAAATGACTCTGAAACTGGCTGGACTTTGTATCAATGGCTTCACATCAGTAGCTTTATTTTCAATTCTCTTTTTTCTGTTGTTTTACTTTTTTCCCCAAAGATCTACTTAATGATTGACTTTTTAAAGCTTGTTTGTGCAACTTTTTCTATTTGAGAAGATGAATAATAATCAAAGTTGTCTTAAAAAATGCCATCCATGTGCCATTTTTACTAGGTGTTCAGACAAAACACGAGGCCGATTTCACCAGTGGCGTGACTGCATACAAATTCAATGGAAAGATGCGATTAGATGTGGATTTCCCTAGGCTGGGCAAACTGATATGAAAAACGTGTCTGTGAAATGATTTACCTTGAGCTCTTATCCCAGGGGTTTGTGAATCTGCTTCATAAACGTACGGAGGTGAGAGAAAAACTGGGGAGAAGACAAACAACCAGACACACAGTAGGTGTGAATGTTTTCAGCTAGATTATAGCTAATTCGGTACACTGTCTGTCTGAACTCACCTTCAGGGTCAACCCTGTTCACTAGAAACAAGATTCATATGCAACAGGAAATAAATCCAAAATCAAAATACGATGCCATCCAAAAACCGTGAGGAGGTGTTAGTGATGAACAAATCTACCCAACTGCAAAATACTGAATGTAGTTGGGGGCGTTACAAAAAAGCTATTGAAGATAATTAAAAAATAATAATATTGTCATTGTGTTAAAAAAACACATCAACACTGCACCTTCATTCTGGTCACCTGCCATTCGACAGAAAAAGAAGAAAACGCAGTAACAGTTAGCTAGCTAGCTAACACCACAGTGTGTGGCTACGGCTATTGATTTATAGATTTATTACTGCATCACTAAATCGTGTCGGAGCCTACAGACCAGACGCAACACTCTACCAGCACCTGGAAAGAGTTTGCTCGCCAGTGTGGAAGATGTTGAGATTCCATAGAAAACGTCAGCTGATGGTAGACACTGATCAACAGGAACTGCAATTGAGACCACAATGTTGACAATGAATAGAGGCCAGGCTGCAGGAAGTTTGCCAGCTCTAAAACGGGACATGTTAAATTAAGGTCTAAAAGCTTAGTTATAATGTCATCGGATGTCTTTTCTCTCTCCTGGTTAACTGTTACACAGCGTCAGAGAAGTGGGAGAGAGCCAGGGATTTGATCCACAAAGCGTAGAAAGGCATGGCTAGCAAAACTTTGTTTTTATCACAGCGCACCAGGCCTGTGCTCCTCTCTTGGACCACATGTTGCGTTTTTCTAGCAGTTCTTAGAAGTTTTCAACTTTTGTGCATATTAGTATTAATACTGCATATTGGCACATTGTACGTCGTCTGTATATCCTTTATGTGTGTGCAGTGTTTCCCACACATTAATTTATTTGAGTTAATATCAACATTGGCTGCCACATATTGATTTGTGATACTGTCAGAATTTGGGCAATTCGGTCCATTAAAATTTGGAGAGTCTAGAAGAGCCGCCAGATTACATTTTATCCCCATCCAAGTTAGCTCGGTGCTCGGCGAGTGCGCATGCTCTATGGTACCCTAGCTGGACAGCTGCAACCACAATTAAAGTCTGATTCTGCGGGAAACACTGGTCTGTATATAATTGTTAGAGTTTTTATACTTTTTTAACTTTATAACTTGTGTTTTTCATTGTAAAAATAGCATTCTGAGTGGAAGGCACAGGAACAATATCATTGTACAGGGAAACTTGTTTCCTTTGACTGTGCAGATGACAAGATAACGCCTGGACTTTGACCGGACTGAACTTGCTTTTTCTGTTAATTACCATACAATTTCCCAGTTGCACACGCAGCCTCGCTCCGCAGGCGCTCAGCGCTGTTCTGCCCAAAACACGCTTTTCCAAGGTGTCTTTGAAGCGGCTGTGCCTACAGCGACATGTCTCTGTGTGATCGGGGGCTAACACTGTTTGAGTCAGTGGTGTGCTATTCAGACATCAGAGTGGTTAGTTGTCTCACACACAAGCTCCCTGTGCCCTGCTCCCAGCGAGTGGTGGTGTTTCAGCTGACATTGTATTTATGGCAGATGTTTGGGCTTTAAGCTCTTTTCGTATCAGTTCATCTGGTTACCTTTTCTCTATTCATTAAGTGTAACTGTTCCTTTTGGACACTTTTGCACAATCACGGTTACATGGACTCTTTCTCCACCTTCCTCCTCTCGCAGTGTTATTCATCTGACAAAGAGAGACAAAACACAATAAAGTTAAAGATGAATTTAGATTTTTTTTTTCAAATCTATACCTATCGCGATAACATCATTGTGAGATACAGTGATCAGGGAAATGTTCAGTGACAACATTTAGCATTTGTTGTAGCAACTCATTTCTATATAGCAACCACCATTAATATTGGAAAAAAATGATCAATGTAGCATAATACTTGACAAAAAAAATATGTAAAGGATAATGTCTGATGAGGTGTCTATTATCAGGAATTATTGGATGATGTGGAGCCCGGAGCGGAGGCGGTTGTCTCTGCATCACCTCATACAGCCTTATCTTGCTTTTCAAAGAAATTGAAATTAAGAGACGAATCTTAGTCGTACAACAGGCGATAAACTACTCTGCTCAGCTCATAGAGCCCTTTGGCATAGCTATGAGCCAAAAAGCCAGCGTTGTGCTCGCAAAATTCAAAGTCAAAAGCATTGCGTATGGTTGGCAAATAGTAAATATAATCGGTTCCTATGTTCAAGAACAAGACAAGCTAGCTGATCAGACATGTCATTGTCTCCAAATCAATATCAATTAGAATGAACAGATAATATAGCAATATAATATAATAATAATAATCCATGTGTACTCTTGGCCACAGCCTGATGTAGCCAATTGAACAGCAAATGAGATTTCAGATGACCGCTTGTGATACAAAGTAGTAAAGGGGTACATCAGTGAGTTCAGAGGGACAGAGTCTTCCTCAGCTTGTGGTTTACAGGAGGCCTCCTGTGGCGTTCGTAGGGTGAGATCACTGAAGGACTACACTCTGTGTTGGAAATAAGAAATTGATAACTTGTGGCATTGGCATCAGCTTTTCTTTCTCCTTTTCTTTTTTCAGAATCAGCTTTGCTTTGGCAAAAATACAACCACAGCAAACCTGGCTGGTGGCCTCTCCGCCAACAAAATGAATAACAGCGGGATTCATTCTTGATGTGAACTCAATACGGAGTTCAGTTTTGAAAAATGTTATTGAACCGCAACCAGTAAGCCTTAAAAGCATGCCCTCTTGCATTCCCTGTTTCATTAAGCAAAACAGCACTATAAGTTCAGAGAGGTCAGGTAGAAACACAAAGCAGCTTCGCACGGCTCAGTATCCTATTCTCCCCCCCTTCCTCTCCATTAACGACACGCCGCTGTTCAATTTAGCCCACACTACGCCCGAAGTAAAAGCATTTCAGGGGATTGATCGATACGCATCGATTACCACAAGATATTTAGTTCATCTGAACTCGGGCTGAAATAAAAGCAACACTCTTGACCAAGTTGTTTTTGTTCTTCCACTGCCCCGACTGTATAAACAGACCCTAAAAAAAGCCCAGTGGCTTGGTGTGAAAGCCGCCCAGTGTTTCAGTTCAGTCCAATCGATTTAGCCTGGATTTCTCTGTAGAACACATTAGAGCACTTTGATTTTTTCTCTCTCTTTCAAACCAAAGCACTCACTGGTGTGTCCCTCCTGTTTCATAAAGAACATTCTCACTTAGAGTAAATATAAATGACAGGTTTAGTTTAACCTCATGGTGCCCCAAAATATCATCAATTTAAAGTCTACCTCTGATGGCTGGATTTTTTTAAGGGTAGCATTTACTTTACAGTTTTTCTTCAGCTGTGATCAGGGAGCAACATGTCTGCTTAAATTATGGGCAAATAATAAGAAATAGAAACTGATGAGCCAGAACATTAAAACCACTGACTGGTGAAGTGAATAATATGGATAATCTTTTTACAATGCAATGTTCTCCTGGGAAACCTTGGGGTGACATGCACCACCCATCCAAACAGACCCAGTATATCCCCTCATGGCAACAGCACTCCCCATTGGCAGTGGATCGGACTGGTCGGGCACATCCTACAGATGCTCAATCAGATTGGGATCTGGGGAATTCGTAAGACATGTCGACATCTCAAGCTCTTTGTCACGTTTCTTGGACCATTCCTGAGCGTTTTTTGGGGGAGCCACCGCCATCATAAAGTGTCGTTGCCATTTGTGGATGCGCTTGCGATAGTGTTTGTGTGGGTGGTGCGTATCAAGTGGCATTCAAATTAATGCCAGGACCCAAGATTTCCCAGCAGAACAGCTGATTGTAACAAGATGATCAATGTTACTCACTTTACCTGTCAGTGGTTCTAATGTTCTGAACATGGTCAATCCAATTAATCCTGAGCGATGGTTGTTAAATGGGCCTTTCACACCTCTAGTTTGGGTCACTTGTGCTCAACCAAGGAAAGAAAATGATGCAGGGTTGCCTTTTAGTTTGTCTGACTTGTCGCAAATGAACCACAAGGGTAAACATGCACAGTTATCCATTATCATACACACTGTGTTGTGGTTGTACTTCTATTTTCACACCACAAAAGAACTACACCAGAGTGATCACACACATCAGACTGAATAAAACTCTATGGAAAAAAATTTAAGAGTTCAGTTGAAGCTTACCGAAACAGGTTAGGTGAGAAAGCAACCTAAGGCTACAGTAAATGAGCTGGGAGGTTAGCTTTCTCTTCTCTGGACTCCCCAGTGTGTCCAACACGTTATAGGTCAGCCCAGTGAACAGTGAGTGCTATTCATCATCAGACAGGGCCCTATTAGGCCCTTATATACAGCACTGATGTGGTGTTAATATCAAACACCAAGGTCAGTGTTTTCCAAACCAGACCAGCAGCGCCTTGCTGACTTAGAACTACAGTACATTATTTATAAATCACAATGACAGCTGAGGTGATAAGAAATATATCATACCCAAGTGTATTATATGGTCAGCAAATGGGGAATTAAACTAAACCATATTAGAAATATTTATTTTCAGCACCCGAACCTCGGAGAAGAGTTCTGTCCTTTTTATATATATCAGCCTTCACCAAGCAGACGCTCTCAGGCCGATGAGATGAAGCAGAGATATATCCAGCATGTTGGAGAGTGGTGTTCAGCATTTGCCTGATCTGTCCCTTTTCATAAGCTTTAAAAAGAATGTGCTAAAAGAAGAAATACTGCACCCTTTCACGACCCCCTCACCTCGAGAGCATACCTCCTTTAAACAGCCCTCCTACACACTTCCACGAAAATCCCTTTTTACCCTGCAGCTATGGATGTGTATCTACTATGCAATTGCTCAAAGCAGCGAGGCTTACTTGGACCACTGCAGGCATGCTTGGGTTTCTGTAGACCCTGTTTTTTTGTGTTTGTCGCCTGCTTTCTGGCTTAACGTTTATGTACTATATTTCACGGTTAAAATCATTGATTAAATTTAATGTCATTAAGGGATCACAGTGACACAACAGATTAGCTCAATGTGTAAACTAGGATGTTCACCATGGCAGCATGGAGCCTCTGATTATGGACTGAATGAACATGAACAAATATTATGTCACTTGACTAATGAAATATATTAAAATATCAACAGACGTTGTTCAAACTTCTTCAGCATGCTCGATGGTCATCTTGCTTGAACAACTGCCCACACTGCCCCGCATGGTGACATGTGGCACTGCACCGTTTTGTTCGCCTCTGTAAGCTTTCATAAAATGTGCATGAATACAGAGGAATGAATGCGGAGTACAGACAGAGGGCTCTGCCTGTGTCAATATCTAACGTTGAGCCTGAATGAGCCTTAAGAGGCTACATCGATAGCAGCCACTCTGACAACATGTGACTGAGCACATAGTTGCTGTAAGCTAAGTGCTAACATACTAACATGCTGCTGTTTAGCAAGTTTAGCTAACATGTTAACATGCTTACATTTGCTAATTTGCACTAAACACAAGTGCAGCTGAGGATGATGGGAATGTTATTCTCTGGCTGGGCCTTTTTTAAACTGTCCTGCACTTATTGTGTTGTTTTCCTCATGTTGTCCTCGTCCTGTTAATGTTCTCTCTGACAGTCTGTCTGTTTACCTGTCGGTCAGTTGGTCCACTACCACTACAAGACTGAATATTTCAACAGCAGTTTGATGGATTGCCATTTAAACTTGAGTAGAGACAACTGGTCCTCACAGGAGAAGTCCAATGGATTCCTCTGACAGACTCGTCTCTGGTGATAGCCTGACTTATTGTGTTGCACCACTGTGAGGCTGACATTTATGGCCTTCATTGATATATTTTTGCAGCAACTGAATTAGCTGCCATGATATCTGGCACCATGGCATCATGATATCATGATATCCATTAGGGTTGATCGACTACTTGGCTGAAATGAGGATCCGTCACACCCAATGTACCCTTTCACGAGTACAAGTTTCATCTGTGTGAAATGTACATTGGCACTCGTGATCAATGAAAATTCCCATTGGGTGGCCACCTTAAGTTTATCCTTTAAAGTCAATTAAAACCTTGTTGAAAGTAGTTCTCTTTCTTTCTAAGTGCTAACATCAGTACACTGATACTAATATGCTGCTGTTTAGCAAGTTTAGTTAACATGTTAACATGCTTAGATTTGCTAATTTGCACTAAACACAAGTGCGTCAGTTTAAAAATGTGTTTGGTTTGATACATAGTCAAGGAAGCATGGATTTCTGGACTAAATTTTGTGCAAATTCATCGATTAGATGTGTGGGTACAGTACTTCACTGGTTAAAAAAAAAAAAAGTCTGGCCTTCTGGTAGTGCTATAAGAAAAGTCAGGCGATCACCAGAGTCATTAGAATTCCTCTCCTGGCTGGGCACCATGGAGAGCAGGTCCAAATTTCAAAGCAAACCATCCGTTATAGCAGAGACGTTTCACATTGCCGTTAGCGTGGCTCAAACTATAAATCCTCTGATAAGTTCTCAAACCATTCAGATAATTAACGAATTAACTGGATTATACTTCAGATTCATCAGTGTCAAGTCAAAGGTATCTAATTTTTGCCTGTATGTTTTACAAGGTGAAATAGATTGTCGCTGTTTAACAAATACACAATATATAAATGAAACCTCTCCGATTTCTGTGTTTGTTTTCTCTTCAAAGTGAACACACAGGGCTAAATTCTCAGACTAAACACAATCAGGTTGTCTTCTTCTAGTGGTATCAAAGTGGTACAAACTGATCTGGGAGCCGTGGATCCCCAGGGTCTCTGTGTGCAGACGCTATTATGTCTGTAACTTTGATTTGCCTTTACAGCAAATATTACCTACAAATCTCAGTTAAATCTCCCTACAGAGGAATTCCTCCGGTTGATTCCTTTTAATTCTTCTACAAAGGTTTGAGGCAGATTTAATAACGCATGTCTAAACTCCTGCAGTTTCCAGTGGGATTTTACCTCCAAAGGTTCTTTTCAGCAAAAACAATACAGGATAGAATAAAGATGGTGAGAAGTGCTTTGATAGAGTTCTTCTGGGCTCATAAAAGGTACGTTGTAAAACATTTCAAGATGGTTCAACTTTGAGACGCGAGTTCCCTCGTTGCGAGAACAAAGAGCAAACTCGACTGAGCGGTAACCTTTTTTCCTACTCAAGAAAGTAAAGTAGAAAAAGTTCTGGCTCGTGTGGTTGGAGTCAGGTTTGGTTTTTACAGTTTGCTGCTCAGATGCTCCTGATCTCATGTTTTTTATTTTTGTTTTTTCAGATCAGGCAATTCAAGTCTTTCTCTTCTCACTCAGCCATTCTCCAGAGGGGTGTTTTTCTTGCTCTGTTGTGTTACTGCTCCATGTTTCCTGATCCTGTTTGAAACTGAAAACTGCTTATTCTGGTTTCATTTTTTTTTTTTTCATAATTCAGCGAAGTTACATTGTGCATGTGGAAACTGTACGCTAATTTGTAATCTCAAAGATGCACTGACTACATAGAGCTGCCGGAGTTTCCTCTCAAAACGGAAACAGCATTTGTTCTTTGTTCAGCGGCCTCAGTAACCTCAGTATGACCTATATTTACTTTAACCTGAGAACGACCTCCAGCAGCAGCATGAGCCGAGACTGAGTTATTGTCTTTGGAGGAACAATAATGTGTCGAAGTCATGTGATGTTGCTAAGAGCACCAGAAACCTTGAAGGGGGAAGGAAAAGCATGACTGGATTACTTGTGTCAAAGTCTCTGTTTCCTCTTTATTATGGACATTTGATGTGGTTTCTTTAACCATGACCATACACACACTCACACACATACACTCAAACAAGCACACACAACACACACACACACACACACACACACAAAATCAGCACAGCACGCCACCAGACTCCTAATGTCACCTTGTTCTTTTATTCTCTGGCTGGGCCTTTTTTTAAACTGTCCTGCGCTTATTGTGTTGTTTTCCTCATGTTGCCCTCGTCCTGTTAATGTTCTCTCTGACAGTCTGTCTGTTTACCTGTCGACCACTACCACTACAAGACTGAATATTTCAACAGTAGTTTGATGGATTGCCATTTAAACTTGAGTAGAGACAACTGGTCCTCACAGGAGAAGTCCAATGGATTCCTCTGACAGACTCATCTCTGGTGATAGCCTGACTTATTGTGTTGCACCACTGTGAGGCTGACATTTATGGCCTTCATTGATATATTTTTGCAGTGACTGAATTAGCTGCCATGATATCTGGCACCATGGCATCATGGTACCATGATATCCATTAGGGTTGATCGACTACTCGGCTGAAATGAGGATCCGTCACACCCAATGTACCCTTTCACGAGTTCATCTGTGTGAAATGTGCATTGGCACTCGTGATCAATGAAAATTCCCATTGGGTGGCCACCTTAAGTTTATCCATTAAAGTCAATTAAAACCTTGTTAAAAGTAGTTCTCTTTCTCTTGTGATTAAAAACATTGATCTGAAGCTCAACTCTGGCACTGTTCTCTTAAAAGTTTTCTAATAAATAACAAATCTAGCAATGTCTGATCAACCCTATCAATTTCAGACTTAGATGAACAACTTCAGGTTCCAGCTCCACCCAACAGAGCAAAGTGATGCGACTCTACAAGTTGAAGTTTCACCAGAACTTATGTTTTCTGTCTTATTCGTTCATTTCAATATCAGTAACACTTCATTTCACAGTTCGGGAAATATCATGGTATACATGGTGGACAAGTAACATGTTTGAAATTTATTTGAAATTACAGACAAATTAGTACATAATTCAAAATGTGTTGAAAATAAACCCAATTTTATTTAAAGCAATATATATATGTAGAAATCGGCCTTTTTGCGTTCCTCTGTGCAACACCACTGTGGTAAATACAAATCCCAGGTGTGTAACAGTTTGTCAGATGTAACATAGGTGCTGACTAGAAACATAACTCATTAAATCCTAACAATGTTATGTGTTCAAAATGTATGTATGTATGTATGTATGTATGTATGTATGTATGTATGTTGAAGTAAACATGTATGTAACACTGTGATCCTGCCTGCTCACTGAAGTTACACAGTGCAGAAACAGGGGACAGAGACACCATTCACCCTGTTACAACACACTGTACCCTCAACATGAGTCTGAAGCTGTTATTTTAAGGTAAAAGAGTTACATAATGTTGCTGTAATAACGTACCACTATTTTTTCAATAAGCAGTTAATAAACAGTAATTCCTTTAGTACATTTTGAGGAAACTTCCGACCAGTTTTTTTGTCTCACTCTCCCTCAGCAGGCTGCTACACTGAAGTGAGCTGGCGCAACTTGAATTTTAATTTCGTTTCTGTCGAGGTCAGTAATAACTTATTTTTCCTTTTACAGTTCTCACCAATTTCTGTATGATTTTCAGCAGTTAGTTCAACTTTGGAAATGTATTCCAAAAATTGTTTTTTTCAAGAGCTGATTACAGACAAATACAAGAAGAACCAATTTACTAATTTCCCACTTTAAAAGTCTCCTTCCTTATTGCCTATTGAGGCCTAATAATAATAATTATTAACTATCGGGAAATTAAGCTCAGTTCAGTGTAGTGGCCTGCTGAGGGGGAGTTAGACAGAAACTAGAAATTACCGGCTATTTACTGCTCATTGGAAAACATCCGATTATCACTATTGAAAATGTTGGAGTAATTCTTTTTTTTAGTATAAGTATATTTTTTGGCCTTTACATGGCTTTATTGTAAGTACAGCTTGAAGAGATGACAGGAAACAGGATGAGAGAGAGGGGGAGTCATTGGTCACCACCATCCTCTTTCCCACTAAATTGCAGGACCTACAAAATGATGTATTACCTAAATAGCCTCAGATAACTTTGTCACTGCGTTATAAAGATTAACGTGCCCTGCTCCTCCCGATGAACACATTAACTACATTAGAGCAACTCTGTGAAAATGATTAGCATGCTCAACCATTAAAATAGTCAGTAACTCTCAGAAATAAGAGAAGCTGTAATGTCCACATAATGTTTCATGATTAGAGTAATGTGGGCCAATAAGAGCTTAAATACTATGTTACTTTAGAACACATAATTATATCATTTATATCACCCCTCCGGCTTTGTGTTTTGACACAATACAGTTAAAGAAATGGTTTAATCTCAGTGGATTTACAGCTACCTTACTCTATCAATGCACATAATAGTTTGATAATACATTATCTTTTCAATCCTTCTTCCATTCAGAGTCCATATAGGACTTCATGCCTTTCGCTTTTCATTAGTAAAACAGAGAAAGTGTGTCAGCTCAGCAGGGCTTTAGCAGTGGGGAATTGCAAATGGAATCCAAAGATTTTATGGTCCAAATGTACAGCGTGTCTGCAGATTCAAGACAAGACCATTAGTGAACCGTGCAGTCGCTCTTTCACTCCATATTAAAGTGGGGGGGATATGGAAATGTGTGGTCCCCTATCAGCAACACTTGCACTCATCAAAAGCGATGCATAATAAATGGAGGGAAAACCATAGCAAGCCGACGGAGGAAGAATTAGAAATCAAACATGTGAGGAATCGCGATCAACAAGACACCGCCGCCCTGTGAGGATGAAAGCGCGAGATTTTTCTAAGTCAGAACAATGACTGCACGGGCGACTTCGCCGTGTTTCTGTTCATATTTTAGTCTTTCTGTAATGTTTCTGTACCCAGATGTGAGGATTCAAAACCAGGACTCAACGCTTGATGTTTAAAAGGCATTTACTGGAACACTCGAGCTATAGAGGACACAGTATGATCTGGCAGAGAAGTGGGGGGAAAAGTGGCTGGTAATATACTGAGTGACTAATGAGGGGGCATGTGCGGGGATCAGGCGAATGTAATACTTTGAGTGCAACCCCCGGAAAGGTGCAGAATGGCAAGCTCCGCGATGACAGGAGAGGTTAGTGACATCCAGGCATGACAGATGGACCGAGAGCGTGGAAATGAGTAAAACTGAGGGTGCCGACGTGACGCTTTCTCTCAGCTGTGTGAAAACATACAAACCTTTACATTAGTGGAAATGATTTTAAATTTAAATGATTTATTATTTAATAGGAGTGTACACACACACATCCGAACCGACAGTGAGCAATACATGAAACGAAACAATGGCTGCTGCAATATCCACCCTAATGCAGCAAAGTGACGATGTGTCACCGCTCTTCAGACTGATGCGACACCGTAATGGTACCTCCTGTACACGTGAGCGTCACGATCGCTGCTTTGTTGTTCTGTTACTTCCTGTTGTGCCCTGCATGTGTCGTGTGTTGCCTTTCAGTTCCTCCCACCGTGCGATTTCCCCTCCTTCCTGTGTTTTTCCGTTCCTTTCCCCGCCTCGCTCCACCTGCACCTCATCCCCCTCGTTAGTGTGTTTGTGTGTGCATTGCCTTTGCGCTCCCTCTTGTCTCTGTCAGATCGTTCCGTCGTCTCCTGTGTTTCATCGTGTTGCACCTCAGCCTGTTTCCTCCAGTGTCTCCCCCCGTTCCTCCCCATGCTATGCTTTCTGTTCTTTTGTCCCTAGCGTTATATTTCCTCCTGTTTTTCATAGTTGTACTTTGCTCTTCTTAGTTGGTACTTTGTCTTGGCTTTTTGTTTGCTACCTTTTTGTATTTCATGGTTTTGACTTTTCATTAAAAGCTTATCTTTAGTTCCTTATCCTACGTGTCTCCCTTGTGTTTCTGCATTTGGGGTCCTCACCTTCTCTAAACTGTAACAGTGAGAACAGTCACATGAACAGTTTGTGAAATTGTTACTTGAATCTTTTAGGCCACATTATGATGGGTAAATATTTAGACGGATGTATAGGCCATTACTTTTGCGTTACTTTCACCAAAATAACCAAAGTACATTAATATAAATTTGAAGAGGGTAAGGTTTGTTATTATAGCCTTGTGTTAATCTGGTATCAATTGACTATAAAACATTTAACTGTAAATAAAAACGGTATAAGAGATACGGGCTGTGCGTCTGTTCTGGCCTCCACGTCGTCCATAAATTCCTGATAATGAAAATCCTGTCGGGCATTATAACTTCCAAAAAAATCATTGAGGAATGGACACAAATTAGGACTTCATGACGACTTCAAAGGTAAAGTCATCACTCTTTTCCCCCTCTTTTGCCTACCATGCCAGCAAATCTGAACAAACTGTTTGTTTTTCTGGCTTTTTATTCAATTAAATGAATGAGAGTTAGGGTTAATTATGGAGAATCTAACCAAGCTAACCATGTATAGTGTGTCCGTTCTGACAAAGGTTACAACAATGTGCCACTTTGAATAAGCTTAAATGGGTCGTCGGCGACCCATTAAAGCTTATTCAAAGTGGCACTAACACAAACACATTACTGTCACGTGTTAGGGTTAGAGAGCATTACTCCCAGCACTGGCAGCCTATATGTTTGAAAAAAAATGTACAATGTCATTTTGTTCACTCACAACAAAGCCTTTAACTTGGATTGATCTTGTGCAGGGGCGGATGAAAGTTCAACTCACATGTTTGTTGTTGGGGGGGCGCTGGTAGGGTCTCACAAGGGCAGTTAGTCTAAGGGGAAGGGACAGACTAAGAGTGGTACGAAGACTCCATATGAAAAGAAAAGGATTAGAGAAATTAAAGAGCCATTTCTGGATTCTCTCCATGAAATGAAGCTTCATGTTAATGTTTCTAGTGAGCAAGCCAAAATGAAATGGAGAACCATGAAAAGGAGATACAGGGTAAAGAAAAAGATATAAAGTACAGATATACGGAGCACACTGTATATCCTGTTCATATTGTATGCTTGGTGATTCAGGCCCTTGTTGTCGCCTCCTTTTTTAAAAACGCTTTGAACAGGATCTCACTCTCCAAGAACCGGCACGTGAACAGAAGGTGGGGAAGCAACAGCTGCGACATGGAAATTCTTTCCAGCCTTGCACAGCGTCATGAGAAACAAAGCTGAATTAACCTTTATAGCCAGTGTGAGAGGATATACCTAAGACTAAGTAAAGTCCTTTAGATCATTACCCTGCAGAAACTCCAGCAGAACCACAGGTATCAACATCTGCAGCCACCTCAACCAGTCGAGGTCAAAGGTGCTGGAGGAAGAGAGCACAGAACATAAAGACCAGAGCAACGAGACAAATTATGGTTGAAAAAAAGAATTGACAGTTTTGTGTTTTTGTAGGGCATGTAGTTTATTTGGTTGTCAGTGCAGAGGTTTGTTGGATTTCCATTTTGATCATCATTGTTGTTTACTTGTTTATAAAAAGAATAAAAATGGCCAACCCTAATTATCTGCAGAAATGCATAAATAATTTAGAAATCCTGTTGCATGACAACAGCTTATTTTTTTATTTATTTATTTTTCTCACATGAAACGATGAATGGTTCAAAACAAAGAAATTATCACAGTTTCTACACCGGCATAATTACGGCCTCTAAGCATGATTGGCAGCCTAACTGGCGCTCGAACTACGGCGGTCCACATGCTCCTGGGCTGCAGGCAAATCTGGTTTGTTTCTCAAATCAGATCTGAAAGACGGAGGGTCTGTCAGTGATCAGATCAGATTTCCGTGCGTTGCTGTGGTAACACATACGTGTCATTGCACTTTCTAAAACTGAAGAATGAGAACTGGAGAGGGATTATCTGGCTCTCCAATCACAGTGTCAAGTCATGGAGCAGACAGTCTATTTCAGCGTGACTCCACTGGCTGTTGTTGATTGTATAGACCTCCATGCCGCATTTGTAAATGGATTTGTAAGTGTCTAAATGCAGCTGCACTGAGCCTCCAAAAAGTTCCCCAAGGTGCTTTTGGAAGAACCTTCGAATTCTAGCCATGTCCTACAAATGACACTTAAAGTGATAGTTCTGGTCTTTTGACGTGGGGCCGTATGAGGCACTTATCACCATAGACATAAATACGTAGACGTCGCATTGACTGTGTTGGCCCGTCGCCGTGTTACGAGTGCGCGCCATATTGGATGTGGCAGGTCCGCCCTGTAAACAAATACAAGTAGACGTGAAAACTGGGTTTTGTGAATAAAAAGCACTGATGTTTACATTTAACTGATTTTGATGATTTTTTTTAATTCGGTGATTTATATTAATTTAAGTAATAAAGACAATGATTGAGACAAAAACTTTACAAAGTCTGCAACTCAAAATAAGAAACAACGAATAAGCAACTGGCAGTGAGTCTGCTTTCTTTCTTTTAGCAGTTAAGTTATATACTCCATGACAGAAAATCATAGACGCTTATTCTAATGTATTCAATAACATTTCACTTGCAGGAGGCTATTATTATAAATGTTATGCAAGTCAGTTTTCTATGACTGAGTGCTTTGACTGACTGACTGATTCAAAAATCAAGATTACTTTATTTATCCCGAGGGACATAAGCGTCAGCATGTTTAAAGGACCATACCAGTGTTACTACATGTGACTGTCTACTGTCAGCATGTTTAAAGCAGTGGTTCTCAAAGTGGGTCCGAGGACCCCAGGTGGTCCTTGAGGTGGTTCCAAGGAATTGTTTACTTTCGTTAATATTTCAATGAGCAGAAGTTAGCCCCATGAGAGGACGTATAAGAGTGACTATTCTGACCACAGGCTTCAGTCTCTCCACTGTTATCTCCCCACGTACATAATAGGCGGTTACTGGAACTCTGGACTAACTCATATCTAACAACAGGTATCTTTTTAGATGAGGGTCACTGAGACAAAGTCGTATCGTATGGGGGTCCCTGACCTATTACCTATCTATCCCAAGGGGTCCTTGACATGAAAAAGTTTGAGTTTCCCTTGGGACAAATAAAGTAATGTTGCATTTTGAATGGGTCTGTTGTGTTTAGTATTAATTATAGCAGTACTTTTCATCCTATATTTTTAAGAGGAAACTGACCCCTTCACTTGTTTAACCAGTCAAAATATCTCAAGCACTTACAACTGACTTGCACAATACATGTGTAATATTGCATATTTCATAATAGTAACCTCCTGCAAGTTTACTTCCTTTTTTTGCATACAATAACATTTTGTGTTATTGTATACAAATAATGAAATAAGTGTCTGTGTAATGGTAATTTTCTGCTCATGGAGTATGTCACATCACTGCTCAAAGAAAAAGAAAGCAGACTCGCTGCCAGTTGCAGCGTCTTATTTTCATTTGCAGACTTTGTAAATGTTTTGACTCAATGATCGTCATTATTAGTACTTAATGAATACAAATCACTGAATATAAAAACGATTAATCAAAGTCAGTTAAATGCAATCGCTAGTGCTTTTTATTCGGAAAACCCAGTTGTCACGTCTACATGTATTTGTTCACAGGGCAGACCTGCCACATCCAATATGGCGGCGATGTCGACGTACGATCCAGCCGGTCATTGCGGCGTCTACGTAATGGATGTCTATGCTTATCACTAGTCGGTGTATTACTTGGCTGAAATATGTCTTGCTATCAGTACAATGTTCTGCTTCTCTGTTGGTGCTACATGCTTCTTCTCCACACTGGGGGATACGGTCATCTACTGCAGGTCATTTTACAAATATATAACCTCAAATAACCTCAATGGATCAAAAATCCAAAGTACAAAGAGTAATAAATGACCTGGTTTGCAGTTGGAGGTGATTTTTGAACCACAGCGTACATTTTCGTTGCAGTATCACAAGTGGCCACCGGAACAAACGGACCCTCTTCACTGCAGACACTTTAACTCGTCAAAGCAGGAGAAGCACAGGTAAGATCGGTAATGTTAATGATAGCTCCATTCTATTAAGTTTCCCAGCGAGCCAAATCGGTTAGTGAGCGTGCTGAGCATCAGAGCCTCGGAAACAAGCTCACGTAAATGGAATGCAGCCATCATTAATGTCATGAATGCCACCTGCGCTTTTCCTGCTGTAACAAGTCCTAATGCCTGCTGCGAAGGGTGCTCTGGTATTGAGACCGAGTGTCTGCGCCATATGCAGCAAAGTCTATACGTCCATGTGACCTCCTCCCTATGTGGACTCTATAATAATGTTTCCTCATTTCCTCCTCGGCTCCGGTCATACATACGAAGTGCACTCAAGGGCAGAGGGGAGTGTTGTCGTTGAGGCAGGTTCAGGCTAACTATTCATAGCTATTTAGTCTGGGGACTTTTATTGCATGTACATTTTTGATATGAAGAATGAATGATTATTGTAACTGGAAACAAAATTCCTTCGAACGTGTGCATACATATATTTTCCTCTTTGACTCTTAAAGGGATATTCCGGTGTAAGATTAGTCCATGGTCTAACACACCTTGACACCGAGTAAGACTCCCCCTCGAGAGGTCAAGTTTGCTGACCGCTAGCTTAGCTAGTTGTAGCAACCTCAGAAAAGACCGCACGAAAACAAAACACTGCAGCTTATGTCTCCAATTAGAAACTGCCATCAAAAAGCCACAATTAATAGTCAGAACAGCACCAAACTTCAGCAACAGTACATGTACAGTCCCAGCACACAGTACGAAGCATCAAACATCTGCTAGCTTAGCTGGATTTGTATTAAAAACACAGCACAACTCACCCTCTCCTCCAGCAGCCTGCCTGTGTCGGGAAGCCCAGACGAGTCGATTACCGAGTGCAGTAGATTTCAGCAGCTCAAGGATGAAAATGTATGATTATTACTCCATGGAATGCTCAGTTCTTATTATCGAGAGCTGACAGGGAAGATAAGGGAAGTAATGGAGTAATAATCATACATTTTCATCCTTGAGCTGCTGAAATCTACTGCACTCGGTAATCGACTCGTCTGGGCTTCCCTGCAACGAGCAGGCTGCTGGAGGAGAGGGTGAGTTGAGCTGTGTTTTTAATACAAATCCGGCTAAGCTAGCAGATGTTTGATGCTTCGTACTGTGTGCTGGGACTGTACATGTACTGTTGCTGAAGTTTGGTGCTGTTCTGACCATTAATTGTGGCTTTTTGATGGCGGTTTCTAGTTGGAGACATAAGCTGCAGTGTATTGGTTTCGTGCGGTCTTTTCTGAGGTTGCTAAAACTAGCTAAGCTAGCGGTCAGCAAACTTGACCTCTCAAGGGGGAGTCTTACTCGGTGTCAAGGTGTGTTAGACCATGGATTAAATTTACACCGGAATATCCCTTTAACCTCATGTTCTACGTTAATGCACAAGCAATTGTCTCAGCAAGTCGTTCAAACAGTGCATTGACATACTGTACGTAATCTTAAAAAAACTGGAGACTGTTCTAAATGAATGATATTAATAAAACAACATTTCTTTCCATGTTCTTCCTTCTTTTTCTGCTCAGCAATGTGGTGCTCTGTGTGGTGAGGGAGGGATACCGCATTATGTTTCAAGTCCTTCGTTCTCATCGACGTCCGTCAACACTTTTCTGCCGTTTCTTTTAATGAATGCTTGCTAGCTAACAATGTGGGAAGATGCCATCCCCACTCTTAATCCCACGTATAAAGCTCTGATTGGTTTGGTGTAACAGCTGTCAATGAGCAATTAATGAAAATTAAAAAAAAGTTATTCAGTCCTTCCAATACAGAAAGAAAAGTGAACAAGGAGCACATCGCCTGTACATCCACACTGTTCGCAAGATGATGCATTCCTCCTTCTGAATTTCTATTCATGTGCTGCCTTTAAATATCTCATTATTATCATTGTCATGCTTAAATATGTATGATTAATTAGAGGTGATCTGAATTGCTTAAGCGTCTTGGTAACTGGTGTAACAAAAGGTCCTAATTACCACTCTGAATGATGCAATAATTAAATCAGATGTGTAGCGCTTGCCTTAGGACTCGGCAAGCCTTCAACCTCCCCTCCTCCCACATTCACAACACAGGAATCCACGCACAGCTTTCAATATCCAACAACACATCGTAGAAGATGTCAACTGGGCCACATTACATTTTTGTGCCATCGAAGCCATTCAGAGCTTTTAGATGCATTTTGAGTGCTCCGTCTCTGCCCCCTCCGTGTCACTAACAAACATCAGAGTGTTTGAGTAGATCTAATGGCTTTATCTTTGTGTTTCATCCCTGCAGCTAATGGAAAAAGACAAACCACGGGCTTTGATATCGGAGAGGGGGGCTCGAGCCAGGTTTTCTTGATAAGGTGACACCAAGCAACATTTTTCTAATCATCTGCAGCAGAGAGTTCCTGCAAAATCCCCAGCCGCACGGCCCTAAAATCCAGGCCATGTTCGTGTGAGGCCGCTACCCTGCAGCTGATCATTCCCCGCTCATTCCCTCATTGAAGGTGCTAGCCAATGGAGGGCCGGGCGTAGGCCACCTGAGGGTTGAAGGTGACCCACACACGCCTTGTGCAGTCAGGTGTACCGCTGCTGATATTGCCATGGGTCCGCTTCTGGCATCGACATGAACAATGTCCATGCCTAAATGCCCCGAACCCAGGCGTGTTAAAACTTCCTCACGAGACAAATTGAAAGTGAGAGTGAATCATAACATTTTCGTCATATTGTTAACAGAAGACTGCAGAAGATGCGGTCAGATTTTGCGGTGGACTAAATTAAATCTTTTTTGCCAAATGACAGATGGGACGCACATTAGTATGTAAACATAAAACATGACATAACATTGAATGCCTAGGAAAGAAAAAGTGGGATCAGGTGTTGATTGAGATATGCTGTTTTCTTGGGGAAAGTTCACTGAAGTCTCAGCGGGAGGGCTGACAGTCGCCGTGATTGCCAGACAAAGGAGACAAAGACACGGTGAGTCAAAGTTTTTCGCTCTGAATCACGTCACATAATCACCGCCATTCAACTGCGGGAGCCTCTTGGCTGTGCTTCCAGGGACAGATGTGTTGTTTTGTGGCTTGAAAGTGTGGGACATGAGTGAAGGATCTGTTTAGCTGTCAGGCTGCGGACGGCATCAGACCAACACACTCCTGTCCCATGCTGCCGGCTTTTCCGACTTGTTTTATGTGTGTTAGTCGAGTCAGTTTAAAGTAAACTTTACTTCACTTAGCCAGTTGTAGTCATTTACAATTACCTTTGTTCTTATTTTCTTTACAGCCAAAAGTAGAAAAGAAAGTGGCTTCTTCTGTGACTGATGGGTTAAATGAGCAGATTATATGTCTGTGGCACATTGTCTGAATCTCTAGACACGTGTGCCTTTAGGGTGTGTCCAGTTCCCTTTTGCTAGATAAAAAGTGGATAAGTAAGGCGCATGCTTCACAGCGGGTTCTATTTAGGCTCTGAATTTAGTCGTGGGTGTGTTTGGGCGGAGTGTCATCTCCCATTCCCTTTAACAGCCAGGTGTGCCTGGACCTGGAGCATTAATATTAACAGTGACACTTGTCTTCTCTAAGGGACAGGAATGTAATTCCCGGCTGCTGGACACTCTGTCCCGACATTTCAAAATCATCTTGACTGCATATGAAAAATACACTGATATTTAACTGAGGAGGAGGAGGAGTGCTGCTGCTGCGTCCCTCTGTGTGTGCATGATTCTCAGCCCGTGGATCAGGTGGGACGGGTCATAAAAAGTATCATCCGAATCAATAACTGGCGGGATGAGAGGGGTGAAATACGTCCTCAATGAGGAAAATATTAATAACATTACCTGCAGCCATCCTCCAGCAGCAGAGAGGATACGGGTATCTCTACATTAACATGCGCACTTGTGAACAAGGAACAGCTGATAAACTACATTGATTATTTAAAACTCCTGACTCGTCGACAGGATTGGCTAGTTTATCATGTTAATTCATGTTCTGTGTTCTTCCGCACGTCACAAGGTCACACACACTGTCCAGATTCATACAGTAAAAACAGTTTGGAGTGAAGCTGCTGTCCTGGTAAACCCTGAGATCCTGACTACACATCTTTATATTCAGGGAAGTAGGTTTGGTTTTTAATACATCACGGATATTGAAATGTGAAGCGTTTGCAAAGTGTGCCCTGCCGGCAGGTTTCTAGGTGTCTGCTGACACCAGAAGGGCAGAAAGAGAGAGGGGAGAGCAATTACACAAGTTACATAACCACTGTCATAATCCTAAATTAACCAAGCTCAGAACAAATGAGTAATCCCGTTGAGAGAGGGTGACTGGTTGCTATAGCTTTGCTGGCTGCGTTTCTTTCTTGGATCAGCTGTGAGGGAACGTCGCATGGAAGAAAGTTGGTGTGTGTGTGTGTGTCTCCCCCGCGGTTAATGTTATTGGGCGAACAAGAATAAATGAGCATTTTCAGCCTATTGTAATGATCCTGCTGTGTTACAATCGTGTCATTCATCCATAGAATCAGGGACACCTGTGGTAACTGGAAAGGGAGGAGGAGGTTAAGTCGCTCCGTTCTCCACTGTGATCATGCATTTACAAGCTTCAAAGTTTGCACTCTTTAAACAACAGGAACCAGACTGCGCCTGTGACTTTAGACCAACATCATCAGCAAATATTAAACCGTCGTCCAGAATGGACAAGAATCTAATGCATGCAAAAAAATAAAACATTTAAAAAATAACAAGTTAATATGACTAACAAATGTTTTTTGTTGGTCTGTGGCCTCTTCCTGCCCCTCAAGCATCAGTTTGGCAAATGAATGGTTCCATGGTCAAGTTAGCAATAATACATATCCAATGTATTATAACTTTTGGAGTGTTATAATATATTGGGATTCGGTTAGGTGAAGGCACCAAAACTACTTGGTTAGGTTTGGGGTTAGACAGGATTGATAAGTGACCCTGTTGACCGGTAGGGTTAGGGTTAGCTGAAGCTGGCAATCTCTGGAGGAGACAGCCTTGGGCAGAGCCCAGAGCTTCAGGAGGAATAAACAGCCTGAATAGAGAAAAGAAAAGACACTGCAGGACAGCAGAACAAAAACAGAATATGATGGCTGCCACTTTGATCAGAGACAATCTTTATGTGTGAACACTGAAGGCTAGATTCCACCGGATACGTGTTCGGTCCGGCTCCACTCCGTCACGTCTCTGCCACAGCAGCAATTAAGCCGAATTCAGCACAGAGCAGACGGGAAGTCACACACCGAAACAACAACGTAACATGTGGTTACTTTTCAAAATAAAACACTCCGTGTTGACGTCAGCCCAATAATCTCAAAAAGAGACAAATTCAAAGCACTTCTTCTAATCCTTCGGTTGGGAACACTCCGTGTTGTTTTGTTTATAACACATACCTATAACTGCAGTCGCGCATGATTATTTAATGTGTTATCGCAGGAACTCCTCGGTCTCGCAACTCCAGCTGTCCGGCAATGCTGTGCCGCTGTGCCAGACTCAAAACGCAGCCAGTGGGGGTTGCCGGATTACGGAGCAAAACTGTACCTGAGCCGGAACACAACGGACATGCATCCAGTGGAATCATAGAGTGATAGCTTGTTAGTCTTAGCTAGCTTGGTAGCTCCCAGCTAGGTAGGCTTGTTTAACTAGCTTGGTGTGATTTAGAGTCAGGCAAGCTAGGCTTGCTTCAGCTCCGTCCTGGCTCCACCTCTTTGCCCATCTTTAATTTGCAGTGAGTTAGGTGGAGTCAGGCCCTACCAAGATGGCCATGGACGGTGCCAACCACTTTGAGCTTCATTTTGTCCCATTTGGAAACCTGTGGGTGACGTCAAGGTGACTGTGCCACTACTTGGACTGTCAGTGTGTATGAGGTGTATAGCCATTGAAAGTTGCCAGCTGTTGTCATCAAGGTAATCATTTTCTTACAGGGTAAATTGTACCAACCACAGCCTTTTTTTTGTTGCTACCATTCCTTGACAAACTGCATGCACTCTCTTTATAACTGTTGTTGATCACACTCTGGAACAATTTGCGTGGGAGTCTAAAATGAATGTTCATCTGTTCATTATTCTAGTCAGAAGTGTGGATGATAAGCAGGCAGTCGGAGCGAGTTACTGTGAGACCCCGGATGACCTGCTGAGGAGGTCGGACCGTGTCACAGTAGCTGTCAATCTGACCTCAGGCACAACAGGCCCCATCAGCAACAGACGGCTTTTCGTCATGAAACCCACTGGTCGGTGTCAGCAGAGGTGGGAACAACGTGTTTCCTGACTGTTCTGACCTTGGTTCAGAATTACTGGTTCAAGTTAACAATAATGCTCTTTTCGCGTCTCGGGGTGCCGTATAAAGCTCCCCAGTCCATTCAATGTGAACAAAACAACTTTTGTTTTAATTTCATCCATTTTTTAAAATCTGAGCTTTGACACAGGGACTGACAGTGTAATGTTTTAGATTTATTCAATTAACATTATTCATGTTCCAATTTGTAAGTTCTAATTTTGCCGGGAAAGTGCGTGCACTAGATGTGACTCATGCTGAAGCTTTACCAAGGTCTCATCTGTTTGAAAATGCACTTTCAGACCAAGCTAGAATGATGTATCATTGTAATATGCTACTAATGTATTTCCCTCTGTCTCCTCCTAACAGCTCCCCTGCTTCATTTTGTCCAGGGCTCATCCACTCGTTGGCCTGCCTAATGTGCTGATCACCCTCACACTGGGATCAATACCTGCAATACGACGAGCATCAGAAACATATTTTAGTGTACTGTTTAGATGTTATATTCCAAAGTTTGTTGAAAAGGAGTATAAAAAACTATATATGTGCAGAGTTTGACCCTCGAAGGCTGTCTGACATTTATTTCTGAAATTGTACATTTCCTCTGTGCTCATTGAAAACCTGATTTTAAGAGACATTAGATTTGTGACATCACAACATGTTTGAAAGCCAATAGGCTCATGCCGGATAAACTGGCCCAGGCCTTGAACGCAGATGACAGCAAAGCTAAAAGCTGCTGTCAAGTCACAGAAACACTCCCATCCTGTTAGATCTCACTTTGATATTTTATTAAAATGTTATCAGACCCAGTTTGTAAGGCGGTTTCCAATTGTTGGTAATTACGGCACAGCAGCCTGTTAAAATGCTCCACGGGCAATATGTGATTTCTGTTCATGGTTATACCTCCACTTACATAAATTCAGCACAATATCAGTTTGCTGCTGTTTGAAATTAGTTGAACAGTCATGCCTCTCAAACAACAAAGGCACATTGAAAATACTAGTATTCAAACACAGAGAAAAGAGATACAAGAGAATAGATTTCAGTATTAATCTGTCAGATGTTTAGACTGCCGGGGCTTCACATCCGTACAGATGTTATTTTAAGTATCCTCACATCCCTCTGACTAGAATTTTTTGTAAATAGAATGAAGTAATTCCAATGTTAATATACAATAGACTGCAACTATGACATATTGAATGCCCTTGGTACAGTGAACATCACCATCAGCCGCATGTTTTTTTGTTAACAGATGAATCTATCAAAAATTTCAATCCTTCCAATGAAGCAAATATATAGAAGTTTCATCATATTGTTGAGTCAACGTCTAAACCAGGGTTTCTCAATTCCAGTCCTCAAGGACCACTGCCCTGCATGTTTTAGATGTGTCCCTCCTCCACCACACCTGATTCAAATGATCAGCTCGGCATCAAGCTCTGCAGTGGCCTGATAACGAGCCACTCATTTGAATCAGGTGTGCTGGAGGAGGGACACATCTAAAACATGCAGGGCAGTGGTCCTCGAGGACTGGGATTGAGGAACCCTGGTCTAAACCAATCAGCTGTTGGATCAGAGGAGAGGCAGGAGCTTCCCATCCATCTCACAGTCTGCGTTCAGCAACTGTGGCAACTGATTTTTAAAAACTACTTCCTACTTCTCATGAGATTATAGTTGCCCAAGTGTGCATGACATCAGAGCAAGTCAGGATCAAGTCGGAACGAGCCTAATTCTGGTCCAAAATTGAGTATACATGAGAATGGACTTTCGAGTGAAGTGGGAGACATCTTGTGTCCAACAGTTATATTTTGGAAATTAAAAATAAAAACATATTTCTATGGACAAGATAAATGAAAATGTATGTAAGAAAAAACACATCAGACAAATGATTACCGTATATAAACTAGTTGCTGTCCTTCCTGGTACTGGAGGTGGGCGTGGCAGAGGGTCATCTGGAAAAATGGCAACATCTGGGCTCGTCAGCAGCACCGGTACACCTGGGCCCTGTGCTCAGAAACCCTCCTGGAGCGCATCTGCTGGTTTTCTCCTAATTGAGACACCCATTTGGTTTTGGTTGGTGTTTGGCTTGTGTTGCTGCACTGAGACTGTACGCTCATGCTTCTCTACTCCTGCGCTCACCTACACTGCTGATGTTACTGATACACTGTCAGTTTAAAGCAATAATTCTGGTCTTCTGATGTGCGGTTCTATGAGGTATTTGTCCTGCAGTAGATGACCGTCAGCTCTTCCCCTGTGTGGAGAAGCAGCACGTAGCGCCCACAGGAAGATGTATTCTAGCCGCCTAAAAAATATGTATCCGTTTAAGTGTATGCTATATTTTGACCATTTTTGGCACTTTACATCGCCTGTCTGCATCAGCCACAGATCAGCTGTTTGGGTCGAACTTTCAGCGGCTGTCTGACACCAATGTAAAGCACCAAAAATGTTCAAAATATAGCCCACATTCAAACAGATATATATATATATATATTTTAGTTGTGCCGTCTTTTAGGTGGCTTAAATACGTCTTCCTGTCATTCCGTTTAGTAGTACAATGCTACTGCAGTCACCTACTGCACTGACTAGAGATAAATACCTCGTACAGCCCCACCTCAGAAGACCAGAACTATCACTTTAAGTTATTTTCTCAGGCTTATTCCTTTTTAAAAATAAATAACGAGTTAACTGGCTTGATTGCGTGCATCTCCCTTCTTTGCAATGTCAGTACAGCCCTGTGTGTGACAACATACTGTGCAACATGGTCATTCTTTAATCAGTGTGCGATTTAATTTGAGAGAACATTTCACCGCCACGCTTTGTCCCTGAGAAAATGTCCGAAAATCTTTCTGCTTGCCTGAGATCTTCTGTCGTTGCAAAAACCTGCCAGATTGATAAATTAGTCATTATATATGTGCCGTCATTTTATGGAACGCGGAGCAATGTAATTACCGTAACTTATTCAGCTGTGGAGCTTTGTGGAAAGTCATAATCGCAATCATAAACTGTCTTAAACAAGTCATAAGCTGTTTTCATTAGGTATGTTGAGCATGTACATATTTACAAACCTGTTCCGCTTCAGGCAAAATTCTAAATAGTTCAGACAAATCGAAAGACACAATCAAAAATGAATGGTCAATGTTCTGACACTGTTAACGTACTGAAACGCATCATTCAGAATCCAAGACCAACATATTCATGTCATTTACTTGTTATATGAATCTACACAGCACGGAGCAATTTAACCGACATTTCACAATCGCAGCATGAAGCTGTAATTTGCAAAAGCAAACATGTTGTTAAAAGAACATAAAGCTGCCCGGATGAGTTAAATCAACACGAGGATAGCTTCTAGAAGAATATATGTATGCCAATAGCAAAATATTGATTCTGCAAACATTCACCCAACTGCATATTTAATTGGTCTCCCAAATTTTTCAAAGCACACATTTTGACCTATCAAAGCAGGGAAAGCACAGGCGCGACCCGTAACATTAACAACGGCTCCATTAACTTCTATTAATTGTCCCACTTAGTCACGCCAGACAGTGAGCATGCACAGTAGCAGAGCCCTGGAACGATCTCACCTAACTGGAATGCGGCCTTCATTAACATTAGAAATTGAACCTGCTTTGATATTATTGTAAGCATATCTGCCCTGACAAGGGTTTAACAGTGTCCTATCAAGTAACTAAAGCATGATTAAACATGGCTACTTTGTCCTAAAATAAATAATCCAATTTATATTGAAGATCCCATTAATCCTAAAGATGTCCTAAAAATAATTACAATGATTCTGTCCTGTCATGATCAGACTAAAGAGGTACTCAATATAGATCTACAACATACAATGTTTAATGTAGAACCACAATTTATCATCATTATAATGTTTTTGTTGTTATATTTACATGGATTAATGTGAAAAACACTTTAGGGCCATTTAGACAATCCTGCAGAATTTTTCAATAAGGTCATTAGGACATTATTTGGATCTTTCAGTGCATAGCCTTATTAAATACAAAGGCTTACAGACTCTAAAGGACATAGCATAGCACACTAGCTGCAGCATGGCAGCACTTGCTGGTTGCTAATCTAATAATGACAGGTGATTCTGAACACTTGGAAGTATTCCAGGACACATTTCCTTTGGCACTGAAGAGGAAACTTGTAAAACGCATCAATATGCATTAAACAGTAGGCCAACACCAAATTGACTTTCAGTGGTGTCGGTGTGTAAGCTCAAGCAAATTCTAACCGAACACATAGCCGGAGTTGCCTAAAATGAATTAAATGTTGGTTTTACCGCTTCTGTGTGCTCCTCCAATTCAGCACTGCTTGTCACTTGAAGCTCATGATGGCCAAACAGCTGGTGGATTTTTTTGTACTCGGAAGCCTAAGCCTCTAATGCCTGCTTCCTTTTCTCTCTAAGCTTTTCAGCTCCTGCTTTACTTTTTGACATTTTCATCTGATCTCGCTGTTGTTGATGCACGTCTCTAGATTTTTAACGCAAAAGGGGGGCAAGCAAGGCCATTGGTCAAATACATTAACCAGCATGCCTTCCTTTGTAACTTTTGTGAAGAAATCAACCAAAGCAAATTAATTCAAGCCCAAGCTTTTAGATCGTTTTTTATTTGTGAAAGAACAGTTTTGGACATTCCCGTAGCTGAAGGCCAAATATAAATGGATAGAAAATAATTTGTAACTCAGACCAGCTGTGAAAGTGAAATACAGCCAGGGAAAGTGGTGGATATAGCTGCTAGCTTGACCATTTCTGTAAAGGTTGGTACATTTGGAACTTTTCACCCAGTCGATTACGGTACACAAATAATTGGTAGAAGGGAAGGCCGGTGAGGAGGATAGCCGAGCTGGTGTGAACGAAAGAGTCTGACCGGTGTAACAATGCAGCAGCCAACCAGGATCTGTCCCGGCGTACCAGATTGCCAGTCTGCCCCTGCTTATGCACTAATTATGAAGTTGAATCCACATCTTGATAAGCCACACGTGTCGGTTAATGGATTATCTTGGCTCACGATATTTTTGACAAATTTCTGCCAAAAATCTGAGTCAAACAATTATTGTGTGGGCATAAAAAAAGACTAGAATCTTTTACTCCAACTTGTGAAAATGGAAGAAAAAAGGTTATTTATAATTGAGTGTAGGTGCTTTTTCTCGTAATGAATGAATTCCAGACACATCACTGAAGACTGGTCGTGCCTTCGTACTTTGGCACTATGATAATTTTCCTATTCTGTGTCAAAGTTAGTTTTGCTATGTTTTTTAACTCCCATGGTTAAATTGGAGATTCTTTATTCTTCTTGAAGTTTAAACAAATGGCTAATGATAATGAGACCTCCACTTTGCGTCCATGGCGCTGAAATATGCACCAGAATAGTTAGGCTGAAAGGCTTTTACCTTGCTCTAAGTCATGCATTACACACAGACGTTAGGCATTGTCATATTTTTCAAATTCCAGCATCACTGTATTCCTACAATGTATCACCACGTTGCTATACCTCGGCTTTCGCTGAAACAACACCTTTGCCTTCAGGCCGTGTTTCTGAGCGAACGTAGCAATGGGGACAGACAAAAGTAAGGCTGCCACTCGCTCTCTATCTATGATTGTATTTTAAAAAGGGCACGCTGTCTAGAAATGAAGGGCACCCTTTCTGCCGGCGGCCCACACAGGCCTCCCCGAAGCCCACAGAGCGGCTGACTCCGGCTGGCTTTTTCCCTCAAGGCTGCTCTTATAAACTGTGAAGGTGATCCTGATCCTGAGCTACATTAGTCCATCACAAATGTGACCTCATTGAAATTGAGAAGTGCCCTTGAGATCTTTTGATTGTCCCACACCATCTTAGTTTCATTTACTCTGCAGTTTTTTTTTTCTCCTTTCACGCATTAACTCACTGAAGGACTTTGCTCGTATCAATGATACTGAAATGATCTGAAAATGGTACATGGTGTTTTTGTCATGGCTTTGAGTCTGGCAAGATTGATTCGCAAGACCACATGATCACACGATCTTGCAAATTTAGCTGCCTCGCAGGTAGGTACTGGATCCCAAAGAGGCCTATATTTTATGATAGTGTCAGTTTAACAAAATCACATCTGATTTCATCAATTTTCACACGAAGGTCAATTTTTACACTGAGCTGATGGAGAAAATAGTACAGGACAAGCAGCACTTCATTCAGAAAAAAACTCCACAAGGATTTAAAGCAACAACAACAAAAAAAAAAAAGTTACTTCCTGGAGAATGATATTTGATCACTGTCGTCAAATACAGTGCTTTGGATTGGCATCCGACCTGAGCTGGGAACCCAAAATGCCAGTATCTTTGGGGTTCAGTACCTTGCCCAAGGACACTTCTACATGCAGACCAGAGGAATCAAACATGCGACCTTCTGATAACAAGACGCTTGGCTCTACCCCTGAGCCACAGCCGCCCGACACCAGGGGGATGAGACTCAACAATCAGCTGTCTTTCTCCAGGAAGTCACATTTTGTTGCTTTAAGACCTTGGCTGGAATTAAATTATGTGAGGGCCAGCGAGTTCACCGGAAGACACGAGGTAATTGCAGCTGTAATTATTACTCGGGTGTGTGTGATAAATTATCCACATACTCACTCTGGACAGGATTAAAATCACTGACCAGCAACATGAAATGTTAAAATAACCCCGGCACTAAATCCAATCGGAATGGGGGTTTCTGTATTTCTTCATTTTTTCCCCCCAGTGTTCTCCCAGTTTGGAATGTCAAATTCCCTATGCATTGCAGTCTTAAAATTGGTAATTTATTAAATATATTAAATTATGTATTATAATTTAATACAGGCCGAGATTGTTGGAGGGTCTCAATTTGTCCTTTGACTCTGCTTTTCACTCATGATCTGCGTTCTTTTCTATTTCTAGCACCTATTGTGTTGTGTTGTTCAGATGCAAAGTGGTACTAGGATCCTAAGGATTCCCTTAATTGACCCATTTCCTTCTCAGAGTGTCACTTTGCCTGCCATGCTCAGATAACGAACAAATAATAATTATGGATCCTACATATTTAAAGAGCATTCTTAAGTCACACAAAAAACATCATAAACAAAATTGTGTATAATTATCAACATACATTATTATACATAGTAATGCTATAATACTTCATAATAAGTTGTCAGTCTAACCAATCAGGTAGATAGAATAGAGAATAGGGTCTTTATTGGTCAGTTTATTTTACATTTTTTACATGTAAACACACTGAAATTTGTCCTCTGCATTTAACCCATTATTAGTTGCACATTTGTATTTGTATTTTTTGTATACACACACACGCACACACTAGAAGCAGTGGGCTGCCATGTCGGGCGGCCGGGGAGCACATTGGGGTTTTGGTGCCTTGCTCAAGGGCACCTTGGCAGTAACCCAGGAAGTGAACTGGCACCTCGTCAGCTACCAGTCCACTTCCATGTTGTGGTCCGTAGCTGAACTTGAACCGGCGACCCTCCAGTCCCCAAGCCAAGTCTCTACAGACTGATGCTACCTGGTTAGCTTCATAGCTTACTTACAGTTTCATCATAATTTCCTGTTTGCCCATTTCTGTCCATTCTGTCCATTTACAAAGCCTAACCCCTCTTGTTAGTCCTGATTCTGCTGTACTCACTCTGTTCGTCTTCAGCTCCCATCGTCTTTAATCATCCGACTCACCTGATCAGTACCCGCCTGCACACCTGCCCCTCAATCAGTCACCATCTATATATAGCTGCCTCGCACCCCTAAGGCCGCGTCACACCAGAAAGTGGCACAGTGAAATTAATCTGGGTGTCTTTGCAAACTACGCTATCCGAGGAGCCCGGTGACACGCGGGGCCGTTTGGTAAACTAATCAATCTGGGGGGCCCGCCGCTCACATGCTCGCCACCCAGGAACATGGCAGCCATAATGGGTAACGGTAAATGCCAATGAGTCCATACAAATTCTCATTCAAGAGACACATTTGTACCGTTAACTCTCTCTCTCTCATAACTCTCTGCGAGACTTTCTAAACAGGTTCAGCATCAGATTTGATGAGTTGCTCCTGTCCTAGTTTATAATGGCAACTTCATCACTTTAGTCAATATATTGATTCTGGCACAACGAGCGGCCCTCCCTTCCACATTAGGGTGAAGTGTTTATTAACGCAAGGTACTTCGCGCGCTCTTTTTTTAGGACAAATCAACCGCATAATGTTTGGTGCGAATGAATAGACACCATGCTGGTATGAACAGCACGCCTGTGCCAGTGTGTATGTGTGTGTGTGAGGGTGGGTGGATGAGTGGGAGGATAGTATGTGAAGGAAAGCTTAATGAACTGTGTGACTCAGTGTGCGAGTGTCCTTGCCACATGGAATTAACATAATTTTAACTTTTATCTGGAAAAAAATGGATGAGAATAATAAGAATCTGCACATCAGAAACGTGGGAATCTGGGGGGAATTGAAGCGCTCACAGTGCTCGTGGTGAGTCAGAGATAGGAACCGCCTGAACCAAAAACAGACATCAATCCCTCTCTTCCTGTTTTCTCTTAGGCTCCACTGGTTGCTTTTATTTGTTCATGGCTTTGTCAGTGGCCCGTCCTCATGTTCCGTTTCTATTTTTTGCATGTTCATGTACAGTAGATGAAAGCGCATCGAGATTCCTCTCCTCAAAGCTCAAGTTCCTCTGCAAGGAAACTTTTTTTTTTTTTTTTTGTAAGAACAGCCAACTCTGTATAATGATCCAAATGAGGAGGAGGAACACACCATCCTTTATTAAAGCATGAGAGCACAGGGAAATACGGTGAGTTGATTGGATATTTGCCTTTGTGCATTTTGGTATAAAAACGCTGGAAGCCTTGTTTCATTCGGATCCTGAGAATACTTCTTACAGCCTTCACTCAGCGAATCTTGAGCCTTAAAGAAAGAGGCGACCTCACGTTTAGTCCATCACGTTCACGCCCCAGAGCCAACTGCCATCTGTGATAAATGGTGTTTAAACAGCTTAGATTTTTGATATAAACACTGTGTGTATATGAATTAAGTTGTGCTGCAAGAATTATAAAAGTTGCCTCTGAAGTTTTTCTGAAGTGAAGTGCAATGCATTCCTGCTCCGCTGACAAGAGGTGAGGGAATAATGCCAATTTACACAAAGGACAAAAAATGCTTGGTAGTTGTGAGGTTTTCTATGTAAGATCTTTTTTTACAAAAAAAAAAAAAAAAAAAAAGACTCCTTTGGCTTTAATCATAATTTAAAATCTTGACTCAATTTTTTTCAGGTCTCCTGGTAATTTTAATTAATGCACTTTTGAAATTGTTAACAATGTTGATGAATGTAAGAGAGCTGTTAGTTATTTATGTCACTCCCAGGAGGATTAATGAGCTTCAAGGGAATTAATCATGAAGTTGACAGAGCTGGTGAGGCAAAAAGAAAATGCAAAGATGAAAAGTTTTCTATTTTAAAAACCGCAAGCATCGTACGGCTACAGCATGAAAATAGCATAAGCAGAGTTCAGGGTGGGCAGACAGCGGCTGATGGTAAACGACGCCGTGCAGTGCCAGACTCTTGAGCAGCTTCAGGTCGCGATGCAGGTCTGAATGCCTTTTTTCTGTATATTTCAAGCATGTTGTCGCCTTGATTTAGATGTAGCGAACCAAGCTGCAGTCTGTTCCCGTCTATCGCTGAGCCTCGCTTTGTTTTCCTTTGTAAACATTCGAGCATCTCCCAACACACTCCATTGTTTTGATTTGCTTCTACTGTCCTTAGTGGCGTAGGAGTTGCGGAGGTGTCTCCCTGATTTGCAGAGTTGAACCGAGATGCAGTTTGTTGTCGCGTGCGAGACCTTCAGTCTGTCCTCACAGTCTGCCAGCTACAGCAGGTGGTGACAACAAACAAGGCTCTTTTCGTAGCTCCTCTCTGCCATCACAGAGCGCATACTCTGTAGACTCCACGCTCATAAGCAAACACTATAGAAAATGATAGTTTCACATCAACACAGTGGGGCTGGTGAATATGGGCATTCATATGGAGAAGAGGATATAATCACTAGTCGTGGCCATTTGCGGACACCCAGAGCTGGACGATAACACATCGACTCGTACCAAGACAGGGCAAATAAGGAACTGCTGTGGAGGGAAGTGAGATGGAAAGTAAGACTATGTCAAAAGGGGGTAGGTGATGTGGCAGAAGGACCCAGATGCATGGACGACAGACTGTGGTTGCAGGGATTCATCGATATTTAATTATCTCAAAGATCAAAAAAACAAGGCGACATGAACGTGGCAAGGCAAGACTATACATACATACAATGAACCAACAAAGACTTAACAAAAACCCAGGACTTAAATGACAAGACACAAACGAGGTAACAAGACACAGGTGAGACGCAAGAGGACAGCTGCAGGCAATCAAACTGAACAGTGACAGGAAGGACAAGACACATGGACTACAAAATAAAACAGGAAGTGACCTAAAAAAACTAAACATGAAACAGAAACGTGACAGACTACCTGGTAAGTTTTGGAAATATGTCTCAGCACAGCACAACATAGCTCTTTTCAATCCAAACTCCATTCAGGCCACAAGCATTTTAGAAGTTGTTTGCTTGTCGTCATGAATTCAGGCTTTTCACAAGGCGGCATCATGATGTTATTTTGGCGACCTTCTGATCCATTTATTGCAGTCAGATGGCAGAGAAATCTTTTCGTTTTGAGTTCTACCAATGTGGTTCACGTTTTGTTGAAGGTGGCATTACGCCTCCTGAACTGCTCATAGACTTCATGACTGTTTTGGTACTTTACAGGCTGGCCACAATAACCAATGATAGAGGCATCCTGGAGCAGCTGATGGTCCTGCCAAGCAACAGTAAACATTCTAGCCCTTGAGGTTAACGTTAGCGAACATGCTACCTTTGACAGAAACCTAAAATCTTACCTCCACTTCCTACTGTGGAATAGAAAACTGGACCAGACTCCTTTAACCTTCTGCTTTGTTTTTTTGTCACAGCTACAACAGGTTGTTGCTCCAGGCTTGGTTTTATTTTTTCTGCTTCCCCTTGAGATCAGCACAGCTTCAGTCCACAGAGCCCGGAAGCCAAAGTGTTGATGGCGTGCTGCTACACAGAGGGTTTTTTTTCGCTGTTTATTTCAAATGCATTAATATTGATTGTGCCCATATTGCACCAAATTTGATGCTACCCATCCTTGGGTCCACATAAATACACCTGTCATGTGTGAAATAGATCAGATTAACGGTTGTTGAGATATAAGAATAACATGTTGATGAAGGTTCTCAGTCATCCTGGTCATGGTAATATAAGTGCTATATAGTAGGAAACTGGTCTTGTTTCAGTTTCTTGAAGACGTTTCATCTCTCATCCAAGAGGCTTCTTCAGTTCTAACTAACTGGAGGGGAGCTGCAGGCTTTCAAACTCTGTGTGGGAGTGTCCTTACAGAGTCGCTAAGGACACGTGTGAGCTCTGAGTTTCAGAGTCATTAGGGCCACTTGTAGGTTGTTGACCCAACCGGCCTTCATGTGGAATGTTAGGGCTAGGTGAGCCCAGGTGTGAATGGTTGTTAAGCTGCCTGGGGAGAGAGCTCAGTACAGCATTGTAGGTGGGTGATAAGTAATGTCGTAGTACTCCTCCTCTGTTCAAAGACAGTCGTTCCAGTTTGATGTAGATGGATTCTTTTCCTCCTCTTTCAAACCATCTGTCTTCTCTGGCCAAGATGTTTACATTGTTGTCCTCAAAGGAATTATTTTTCTCCTCCACATGTAGGTGGACAGCAGAGTCTCCAGTTGTTTATGGCCAGGTTGTTTTGTCTCCCCAGTGTACAAATCTGTGCAGTCCTGGCTGCATTGAACAGCATAAACTACATTACTCTGTTCATGCCTGTTTCCATAGGATGGAAAGGTTTCTGCCTCAGCGTGTTGGTAGGTTTAAAGTGAACCAGGATGTGATGTCTATTAAAGATCCTCCTGTGTTTAGGTAGTTTGGGTAGACACAGGTTTAAAGTGCTCCCCTGATGTGTTCCTGTCCCTTCTCCTTCCCCTCTGACTAAAGTGTTGGTTATGGTTCCGCGTAGTGATCACGCAATGGCCACGCAGTTGCTTGGACGCAGTCATGAGACCGTGATGGTTCTGCGTGGGGTTTACGTGTCGAAATGCAATTCAGTGCCACACCGGTAGAGGGCGCTATGTTTTTTTTGTAAAGGCTGACTGACCGACCGAGACTCTTGTGACGTATATCATCGTTAGCCTCAGCCTATTTGTTTACCTTCTGGCTTTTCTCCTAGTCACAGTGGACGATGGAGACCGAGACAGAGAGACTGGCGTTGGAGCTCGAAATTATCGAAGCCGAGGAAGAAATACTTCTATTGCAAATAAGGGCGCAAATTACTGACTCGAAGACTTTTAAAAATGGCAGTGTTTATGAGTGGAAACCGGAAAAGCGTTCTCCAGCGGATGTAGTTAGCGGACCAATCACAGCCAATGCCGCTGTGTTGGTGTTTGCGTCGCCTCGATGCACGTCTAGGATTTTTGGGAAGTGCACGTCAGGCCCATGCGGTAGGACGCAAGGGGGGGTCCGCAAGGACGTAATGGGTCCATAAGCCCCCTTGCGTTGTGTCAACGCGGAAGCATAACTTACGCATTAGTGGGCACAGTCTCAGCCCAATGGTTTAGAGTTTTGATGACCCCCAGCTTGTGTTCCAGTGACTGGTGAGAGTCGAACAGCAGGTTTTGATCTGTGTGTGTAAGTTTTCTCTACACCTCAATGTTGAGGTCATCTTCAGTGTGTTCAGCAGAGTCCAAGAAGGACAGACTGTCTCCTCTGACATCTTCTCATGTGAACTTGATGTTATTGTCCACAGCATATATATATATATATATATTCCTGTGAAGGTAATCAAGGCTCTGCTCTCAACTTCTTCCATGTAGAGGTTGGCCACTACTGGGGACACCGATGAGCCCATGGCACAGTTGTGCTTCTATCTGTAAAAACCTTTGCTGTACTGGAAGTAGATGGTTGTCAGACGGAGGTCAAGTAAGGCACAAATATGGTCTAGGGTGAAGTTGGTTCTGCTGGACAGAGTGCTGTCCTGTAGAGGACGTTTCTTCACCGTATTTACCGCTTCTTGAGTGGGAGTGCATGTAAAAAGTAATGTGACATAATAAGAAAGAATAACATACAGAAGATGAGACAGACAGATTTCTTGCTTTATGGTTAAAAAAAATGTATTTTATGTTATGACAAGGCTGTTCCCAGTAAGTGTTCGGCACAAAATAAACTTGGTTAGGGGCAGTAAAGAATTCTGGCCTAAAATACATGATGGAGATGTCCCGACTTCTAATCAATAATATCCTGTGGTATCATGTATGAAAACATTGAATCACCATGAAATTTTAGATTAGATTAGATAAGATTAGATTAGATTAGATTAGATTGGCTTTATTTATCCCACAATGGGGAAATTCACTTGTTACAACAGCTCAAGATGCTTGAGTTAAACAGTCTGATGGCTGTGGGGATAAATGGTCTGCGGTAGCGCTCTTTCTCACACAGTGGGTGTAAGAGTCTGCCGCTGAAAGAGCTGCTCAAGGCTTCCACAGTCTGGTACAGGGGTGAGAGGTGCTGTCCATGACTGACGTCGGCTTGGCTAACATCCTCCTCTCACCCACCACCTCTATGGAATCCAGTGGGCAGTCCAGGACATAGCTGGCCCGCCTTACCAGCTTTTTTAGTTTCTTCCTGTTGAAACATAGCCTTGAACTGTGGTCACTGCCATGGCAGCCTTCTCCCCTACACCTCCAGATATGACTGAGGTCGTAAGCACGTCATGAGAAAGTGATATGACATGTATTGCAGAAATAATAAAGTGCAAAACTTATGACACAAACTTGATTATAAGGACATAATATTGATATAGTTCCCAGACCAATAACACAGTACCTCAGTGATTTAAAGGAATTGTTTTTTTATGTCAAATATTATGCCTGTATTTTTAGATTCATCTCTTTGTGTTCCCTGCTGTTTTTAAACCTTCTAAGCTGCAGTGTGTTTAAAAAGAAGCCTGTTGCCATCGATCACCACGAGAGCACTGAGGCTTATTCTGTACGGAGGCAGCTAGTCTCCAGGTAAATGACATTACAGTCACCCTCCTCTCCTCTCGCCACCCTGCCTCATGTTTCTGTCAGCTCAGATTGTGTAGGAGCCCATCACTGTTGTGGCTGAGCGTCCAGGGAGTCAGACACCTCTTGTTATCTTGGGGACTGAACTTGTGGGAGAAAGTTGCTGTCAGAATGCGGCGACACAGTGCATGAGGCCGCCGACGGCAGTCTGAGTGGGTAACTGTAGGCTTCTTTTGCTCCATTCATTTTATGGAAAGTGAGGTGCCCCTGTCTGTATTGATTTTTGTTCTAATACTTTATTTAGTATATCTGTCTTTCCCCCATTTTTGTCTCAGAGCCCGGCTGTGACTTAATTGGAAAAACTAATTAGTAGCGTTCATAGAAGTCATTTCTAGGAGACAGAGTTGGGTCACGTTGTATAAGAAATACACCTTGACGCGTTGGAGGTCACAGAATAGAATGAGCCTGTCGCCTGCAGCCCCTTTCAGCTCGCCGTGCCTGTTTCTGCTTGTGACATTCCTCCCTGCAATATTTAGAGTCCAACTGAAGGTAAATTGCATTTTCTTTTGTGGGCTATGGCGTACATCTCCGCTCTGCAAATCACTCGTCTTGTGCTCCCGCATCCCGCCGGTTCACGGATGGAAAGCAGCAGGAAAGGTTCAGTTCGCATTAAATGTAACACAACTTCTGAATGGCTGAGAACAATCAGCAAACAGTGAAATAATGCTGATAGGGGGGAGTATAAACAGGAACGCAGGAGGGAAACTAAACTCCAAACCACAGAGAGGCAATTAGAAGCAAACAAAAATAATGAGAGCTGAATGCAGACAGACTTTTTTTTAAAAAAAACAGAGCTTTCAGTACAAACACACTCAAGTTCAGCTGAAGACACAGCTACAGTGAGGACGCTGTCACAGCCTGGGCAGTTTGCAACCTTGCTATCAAGAAGGACCATATTGGTGCTGCATGGTGAGGCTAAAGAGGAGTGGCCCATGCCCATTGAGAAAGCCTGTTACTCTACTTGCTAATTTCTTTCTTTCTTTCTTCAAGCTATTTCTCTGTGAGTGGGTGATGGGTCCAAAAGTCCTGTTTTTCTGCTACATTTGTTTTGGTGTAGTTTCTTATCTTGGTTTATATTATGAAGCGAACCCAGGCATGACTGTGTGGTTGGGCTCAGTGGCTTCCCTCGACTAAGCAGTCTATCCAGGGCTAATACAGAACTGTTAGTGATTTTACTAATGTTTGAGTCTGTGTGTGGGGCGGGGGCATGTAATGAGTGTGGTCACATGTTGATGGCAGAGTTTAGGCTGTAACGCTGTTCTATGGAGTTAAAATCACGCCAAAACCTCACAAACGCACAAAACATGTTTTACTCACGCCCAACGATTCACAAACAAACTCAGTGTGGTTTGCAAATACGAAACATCATTCGCAAACTGATGCATTTTGTTCTGCAAATAAGAAACGTACCTATCAAACAAATACATCATGCTTTAGAAACAAATGCAGCATGTTTTACACATACAAGAAACATATTTCTCCAATTACAAAAAAATATCCTTCATAACTCCATACTATTCTACTTAAAGTTCTTGAACTGTGGTAAGAAATTAGGGAATTTACCACAAAGCAAGGTGAAGTAGTTAATGAGATTCACAACTTCAGACCAAGGCTGCAGTATGCCTCAATAGAAGAGGTTTGATTTTCATTTTACTAATATGCTTCAGAGTTATATACTGAATGATACTGGAGAGCTTCTCACATGCCTTTGTTATTTTCAATACATTCTCATTCCCCCTTGTCAAAATCCGACGTGTGGCCAGGACCCTTTGGTGTCAATTTTTGATGCACAAGCTTCCCCTTAGCGTCTGTGTCTGAGCAGTTCCTCTGAGCGTCTAATACTGCCACAGATGGGCTTATATACCCACTGCATCTGATATTTATTGTACTCACTTGTGCATTGATATTGCATGAAGCAGACTACACCATGTAACGGTGAGTGACCATGGTGTGAAGACGATTTTAGCAATGAAATGGGCCACAGTATGCTTATAGGTGTTACTTCTCTGACTGTATTTGCAGTGACCGAAGCCCCCCAAAAGGAACTATTATGCATGCAGGGTAATAGTACCTTTTTAGGGGCTGACTGACATTGATAAATATATAAAATGTACTACGATCTTGTTCAGTTAATCAACCAACCATTTTTCACATTATGTAAATTATTTCACCCCTTTGTAGATGGTTCAGTGTTGGTTCAAGTATTTTGGCCAGTTGGTCAATTGCATAACTTAACCTTATGTTTTTATATATAAAAAAAGTATTATTCTTAATGTTCTTTTATCCCATCCACTCGGAAAATTGAAAGGTAAATTGATGATTTGGTAACAGAGACGGAGAAATCTAAGCCACAAAAACGATGACGAAAGAGTTTTTTGTTTTGATGCGTGTGATCGGCAAGCTATCTGCTGTACGGTAATAGTGAGTAGGCTTTGTTTCAGCTTTATTTGGGTATCATTTTATTTGAAGGGGTGCACATTACACCTGTCAGAAGAAAGAGTCATTACGAACAATGTCATTCAGTGCCATTTGGCAGATTATGCAATTTTGAATAGGGTTAGGGTTCACTGAGAGAATGACACTAGTCATAAATATTCCTTCATGTCAGCTGTCATGTTGTAGATAAGTCTGTCTTATGGTTCCTTCATCAGTCACATATAAAGGGTGAAGTCACAGGGAAATGTATAGTTTCCAGTAGTGTTGTATTTCCGGTTATCTAGGTTACATTAGCTCAAAAGAGTTTGTTTGTCGCCACTTGGTGATGTAAATGAAAGAAACACTGGTGTCAAATGTAGGGTGTTCAATTCTGAGTCTATGAAGTTTGTCGTTTTCTCTCAACATGTCCTGCAGATTAATCATTTAAAAAACCCACTCTCTTTGTATTTCCAAAACCAACGCAACCCAAAGTCACTTAGAGCCACGTCTGTCTCGTTACCCTGTCGTTGCTGTGGTGGACCTGTTAGCCTCTGTAACTGTGTCCACCTCTGTGTTCGCCTTATCTGTCCATCTCTCTGTTGCAAGTCTTTCTGTCTGTGTTTCTGCCCATCACCGTGAGTGATCCAAAACTCCAGGATCTGCTTATGAGCCTGGATATCCTGGATAAAACAGCAAGAGCTCAGTGATGAGCTCCAAAGCGTCGATGACTTGCTTGGTGAGCTGCAGAAAGAGGAAGCAGCGGCACCTGAACCAGCGGTGAGGTGGACGAAGAGAGAAGATGACGGAAAGGTATATAGAATGGGGGCCAAGATTAAGCAGTAATCAGTCAAGTCAGGATAAGTATTGTTTTTGCATTCATGATATTTTGTCTTGGATCTTTCCAATCAAGGCATTTCTATATGTTCATCTAAAGCAGTATAACTACAATACATCCAACTACCAAGAACAACCACCGTCTGATCTGCTGGCCACTATACTGTTGGGGTTAATGGACTTTATCATATGAAATGCCCACCTAAATCATTCTGGTCACAATCATCCTTCTCTAACCTTACGGCTTCTCTATAACTCTTGAACAAATATAATATATTTCTAAAGGAGCCATTTGTGGACAATTTTTTTGTTTAAAACATTCAAAAACCCATCCCCTGGATGAAGATAAAATCTTGAAAAAACAATTTCTCAAACTGAGATTTTAGCCGCTATTAACAACATGGCCAGTGGCAAGGCTTCTGGTGAGGATGGCTTCAGTATTCATTTATTAAACCTTTTCCTTCCATTTTATTTATCCAAATAAAAAAAGTATTTTTGCAGATGGCATTTTGCTAACAGTCAGGTCCCCCAGCATCCCTCAGATATATTCTAGACACAGTAATGAATTGGGAGCCATTTCTTTATATAAGATTAACAGGGATAGTCATTTGCACTGCCCTTAGATGTTCATTGCCATAAGTCACATATTGCCAGTCACCTGATTGGATGTGTTATCTTGCTGTGACTCTGAGATCCAAAATACCTGATACTGCCCCATTTGATTTGAAAAAGCCTGTAAATGATGTCAAAGAAGACGCTGGACGATGGAAAATGTATTTGGGCTGAAATAGATAGCTTAAAGATGAATGTTCCACCTCATGGCAACTATTCCCCTTCCCTTGGATGAAAGTTTCTTCAAAGAGGTCAATAGATTAGTTAGAGACATTCATACAGAGCAATAAGACACCTACGGTCAGCCGAAAGAATTTCCATGTAGACAGGAAAAAGGGAGGTCTTGGCCTTCTAAAATATTACATTGCATTCAACTCTAGATATCCTTTGAAATGAGGCAGGATCAGTTCAAATCAGTTCAATTCAAGAGACACAAGATGGGAAAGTATAGAACAAGAGGTCTTAGACATGTTGAAAGAAAAGGTCTCTTTGCAAGGCCTATGGTACAGCCCAGTATGTAAGAACATCAACAACCCTTTGATTCAATTTTCTTGCTCCATTGCAAAAACATTTCAGAACCTGATCAATTTAACGGTCAATAACTCTCCTAGTGTTCCATTATGGAACAACCACAGGTTTATGTTGAATGGCAGGCCACTGGGAAATGATCACTGGGATTCCAAAGGTATTAGAACTATAGACGATATGAGAAATCCACATGATAGTAAACTGAGAACTTTTGCACAACTTAAAGATACATATGGAGTTAAAAACAAAGACAACTGCACTGACCAGATATTTAGGGGAGGGTGAAACTATACCAAAATAACCAGAAGAGTCTAGAGCTAGAATTAATTACCAATCAGAAGGTCAAACTTGCATCAAATATATATAAATTGATAAATGAAACAACAGAGAGTCATTGGAATGCAGTTCAAGGAAACTGGGAAATTGATGGAGGTACATCCTTGGAAGCTGAAGGTTGGAATCACATCTGGAAAACCTTTCATAAAAAATCTAAATCGTTGAAGAACAAGATGATAAATTAGCATTTTCACCACTGTTCGACTGCATAAAATGGGTGTATCTGACTCAGAAATCTGTTGGCACTGCAAAGAGGATAAATGTATTTTCTTTCATATGGCATGGACTTGCCCCAAAGTACAAATCTTCCGGAAAATTGTTATGGACTACCTCGGAAAGACCACTGGAGATACAGTGCATTGTGATCCAGTAATGTGATGGTGTAATGATTTGATTGGTTATTGCTTATTTCTATTATTATTATTTTTTTGCATGTTGTACAGATGTTTGTTCAGATAGGTATGTGTTGGTATCATACGCTCTTTCCTTTCTGTGCTCTTTGGAAAACTCATAAAAGTTCAAATAAAGAAATAAAAAACTGAACTAAGGGTTAGTCTTGGCGTTATGTCAAAGATGCCTATGTGATGCCTTGCAGAGATATCCATTTCTAAGTAAAAGGAGATGGCCCATCCTTTCTTGTAATATCACGTCTGATGTAAGAGGACGATTGTGAGTCTCTGCCACAGGAGAGGACGAAGAAAGCGAGCTGGCCAGTGGGGATGGCTGCGGCTTTAGCCCTCATTAGTAAGTAAACACGGAGATGCAGAAGCTCCTGGCAAAACAAATTTTATCATCACTTCTAACAACGGCTCCCGGGTCTGTGTCCAGTGTGTTTTCTAGGTTTTTGTAATGTCTTTTGCCCTTTTTCCAGTCTTGTGTTTTCTCTTCCTGTTCTCTTCACCAGCCTGATTTTCCCTCCACGCTGGTCTTACATCAGATTAATCAGCCCAGCTCTGTTACCTGAGCTCTTCCCAGTCTGCTTTTCCTCCACACCTGCACTGCATCTCCCTCATTAGCCCTTTCCTCCTTCCAGTGTCTTTTCAGCTCCTTCCCTGTTTCTAGTGTCTTTCCATTCATTCCCCTCACCTGTGTTTGTCTGCCTCACTCCACCTGCACCTCACCCCCTCGTTAGTTTAGTTGGTGTTTTAGTCCAGTCTTTTTTTCAGTCAGTCGAGTCATCTGCTTTGTTTCCTTTATCCTGTTCGGTTTCCATGATCCTGTTGTCGAGTTTCCCTGGTTTTGCTATCTTGTCTGCCTGTTCCTTGTTTTACCTTATACTCATTAAAACCTCGCCTGCTGCCCTTACAGCCTGCTGTCTCGTGTATTTGGGTCCACCTTCCTTGCTTCGCCGTGACAGAAATAATGAATAAATCCTGTCTGTATTATTTAAAATAAAGATCCTACTAATGATATCTTACATGTTCAGAGGGCTTTACTGAAACATTCTACACTACAGAGTTCACACTGTATGTATCTTAGCCTGATCACATCATACTTAAGGTGTCTTTATTATTTTGGTCGACCTCTACTCTTTACTTTGAACTTTAGCACATCCCATGATGAAGTGGTTTTCACAAAACTGTACAGTTTTGCAAGTCTAAAAGTTATGTTTAACATACTTGTACTATTTTTATAGTATTCCCTCATTTTTACTGTAATTTTTGTATTCTATATTTATGTTCTCCCCTGGTGCAGTACTTAGCCCTCATTTTTATGCACCAAACACCAAGGCAATAAGCCTTATCCTTAATCTGCCCTTGTGATGGTGTAGGACCTACATGCCCCATCTCCTCCTCATGGTGCGTTCAGACGAGGGAGGGGCGATGCCATAAAATTTGTTTTTTTCGATCCAGTACCAAGTCATTCAAGGCCAATATCGCCGATACAGATTATTTTATTTATTATGAAAACACAGGACAGTTGAAAGGCAAATAACAAATATATTTATTTTATTAATGTAAAGTGAAAGTGCATTCATACAAAACAAATTATCTCTTTGAATAAACAAAGTGCAAACATTTATCTTTGTGAAAAACAAATCTTTGTAAAAAAAAAAAAAAGCACTATCCAGAGTTTTCTTCTCTTTTGAGCAGCATTCTACACACATCTCTTCTACTTTCCCTTTCATTAAACTTTTCCTACTTAGAATCTTGTAGCGTGCCTCACAAAATTCACAAAATTCCTAAAGCCCTCGTCTTCAACTATTGAAAGAGGTTGAAGATCTTTTACAAGCATTCCTACAAGGCTTCTCGTAATATCGTTACGTTCTTGGGAAATCACCTTGGTAAAATATTCTATAGCAGGGGTCGCCAACCTGTCGATCGTGAACGACCGGTCCATCTTTGGGACTTTCCCTGTAGATCCCGAAAATATTAGGAAAAATAAATACACAATCACCTAATGCCTGATTAATGTTCGCAAACGTTTGCAAATTAACCACCCGAAATTTCAAGGACCTCTTTCCACTAAAAAGTGCTACCTGTGCTAAGAAAGTTGAGGAGCTAAAATCGGCGTTGAAAGCCCAGGAGTCGCTCTTCGTTAAACCTGCTGTTCGACATAAGGCTGCTACAGAGGCATCATATCGTGTAGGTCAACTTTTGGCTAAACACAAGAAGCCTTTTACAGATGGGGAGTTATTCAAGGAGGCTATGACTATTACCGCCAACACGGTTTTCAAGGATTTCAAAAACAAAGATGACATCAAAGCAGCACTCAGCAGTGTCCCGCTCGGCCCTGCAACAGTGACAAGAAGGGTCGAAGCACTGTCGGAGGACGTGGATCGACAGGTGCTAAGGGACTTGTCACTTTGTGAATATTTCTCACTGCAATTGGATGAATCTCTGGATGTAACCGACACAGCTCAACTCATTGTGTTTGTCAGAATGGATTTCCAGGATCTGCAACGAAGGAGGACTTTCCCACTCTTTTGCACTTAAAGGACAGAACAAGGGGTGAGGATATTTTCAATAACTACAAAGAATATGTCCTTGAAAATGACGTTCCCATCCATAAAGGGGTCATCCCTATGTTCCCCGGGTCCTATGTTCTCCTTTTTTGGGAGAGAGAGAGAGAAGGGGAAAGAGGAAAAGAGAGAAGGAAAGAGAGAGAGAGAGACAGGGAGAAAGAGAGAGAGGAGAGAAAGAGAGGAGAAAAAAGGAGAAAAAGAGAGAGGAGGAGAAGAGAGCCGCATGAATAAATTTGGTTAGGGTGGGGGTCAAATTCATATGGGGTTATATTTTAGGGTCGAATTGAGGTTAGGGTTAGGCATTTAGGATTAGGGTCGGTTAGGGTTAGAGTCAAATTCACATGGGATTATGTTTTAGGGCCGAGGTGGGATAGGAGGGGGGAGAGAATGAAGGAGAGGAGGAGGAGGAGGGAGGGAGTCATCATCGACCACCTGGAGGAAGGGGGGCAAGTTTTCACCCCTCTGGTCAGTCATCGTTGCCACGCTCGTGGACAGACGCCCGTCTGTGGGGGGACGTTCCTGTCCTGCAGGTTGTTGTTGGTGTCGACGGGGGCCTGCTGGGTGAGGTTGGCCTTTAGGAATGCCTCAGCCTCCTGTATTGTCTCCGGCTTAAGTCTACGGCCCAAATTCCTCCTGGCCCAAGAGGTGGCAACCTGGAAGGGGTCTTTCCAGTCCTTGTTTGGAAATTTTGCCAGGTCCTGAATATCACTGTCCATATTGTCCTCATAATGCTGCCGCAAAATGACCATAGCAGTGTATTCCCAATTTCTTGCGTTGCCTTCAAGCAGCGTCTGTGTCGTCTCCTTAGGGGACGCTGGTTTATTGAACTTAGCTAAATTGTCTGTAGTCTTCCTGATCACAGGGGGTGGATCAGACCCCGAAGCATTTTTAAGATGATGAGCAGATTTAATGATCCTGTGAATGATACGGACCTTATGAGAAAGTCTTCTGACACGAACCTGTTCTGAGGTCGGGTGTCTGTTCTGCTGTATGACCACCGTGGGGGCTGTTGCTGGTATGATCGCCATTGGTAGTTATTGTCTCTACTGCGATTGTTGTCAAGCAGGTGCCGGTTGTAGGATGAGCCTACCGTCAGCTGCTTGCGCCCTCGGCGATCCCAGGAAGTCGGTGGCTGGAAACGGGGCCGCGGTGGATAAAACGTTGGACGTCGGCGGCCTCCGGTTCGTCCCTCGGTCAGTCGCGCTGGATAATCCCGGTCGGACCGCTGGTTACCTCTGGTCACGGAGGCGTAGGAGCGTCTCATCGGCGGCGGCTGTTGGTACCGGCGGGGGAAGGAGTCTCATACAAAGAGGGGAACATAGGATCCGGGGAACATAGACACACTCCCGTGGACTTCTCTCACATCATGACATTGGTGGACAAATTGATCAACTCGATTCGAACTAAAGCTCTTCAATACTGCTTATTCAAGTCGTTAATGGATGAGCTTGATGCTGCTTATGGAGACCTAATTCTCCGCGCTGATGTTTCGCTGACTCAGTGGTGGCAAAGTGCTACAGCGATTTGTTGACTTGCTGCCCGAGATAAAGACTTTTCTGTCAACGAGAAATGAGGAGCACAAAGAATTGACCCATGCTGCGTGGCTACTTGACCTGGTATTTTTGACGGATTTAACAGCAAAACTTAATGCACTCAACACTGACATCCAGGGAAAAAACAGACACCTATCCCACATGATAAGTGCTGTGAACGTGTTCAAGGCCAAACTCTGTGTTTGGACTGCACATCTGAACACCAGGAAGCTAACACATTTTCCTAACCTGGACAAAATGGCACAAGCGATCAAAGACAAGGATTTCCACCCGGAGCAGTACTGCACTCACCTGGACAAAGTGGCAGCAGAGTTCAGTCGGCATTTTGGTGAGTTAGATGTCATGGAGGACATTGCTGCATTTCAAACCCAGTCCAGCCCACTGATATAGAGCAGGTAGCAGCCAAATCTCACCAAGTGTTTGCTTTGCAAAGTGGTGTTGACATGGAGATCATTGATTTGCAAAATGACATAGAACTGAAAGGCAGATCAAGAGACAGTGACTTTTGGGGACTTGTAGGCAGAGAGAAGTTTCCTCTCCACACTACATGCGCACTGAAAGCGAGTGCCTACTTCAAGTGATCCACTTACCTCTGTGAAATGGCATTTTCACAGATGAAAATAATCAAATCCAAGTATAGGAGCTGCCTCACTGACAGACTGCCTCACAGACTGCCTCAGATTGGCTGTTTGCAGCTATGAGCCAAACTACAAAGAACTCACAGACAGTATACAATCACAACCCTCACACTGACTTGAGTCAACATAACTGCAAAAGCTTTGCCTGTTGCCACTGTAAAAGTGTGGTACTTGCATAAGATGGGTCTTAACTGCATTTCATTTCATTAACTGGGGAAGTTGTTGCCGCTCATTCTGCTGTTTAAATCTTAAAAAAGTAAGCGTAGTGACTTACATGAGGCAAGTTCATAAGCTTCATGTTGTTTTTCCCCACTATGGACAAAATAACCTAATGTGCATAATTCTGTTATGCAAATATGTAGATTTATTCTTTGTGTTGGTATGAATCTGTTCATTACAAAATGTGTAGATTTCTTCCCTAATGTGAACAAAAGTGTGAACAAAAGTAAACGTAGTAACTTAAATGAAGCATGTCCATAAGCTTCACAGTTAAGTCTTATCAGTGGCACTTCATATGATTTGCTGATTACAAAATGTGTTGATTTTTTTTCTGTGAACATAATTCTGTAATGTAAATATAGGCCACATGCCTTTATTCTTTGTGTTAAGAATTTAATGCAACTTAAAAGTGATGGTGTGATGTTCACTTCTTAAAGCAAAGGCCAAGACCTGATTAATATGCCAGAGTTTGCCTAAAGAAAAGGCTTTGATTTGAAAGTATTTGGGCTTTTTTCTCGCAATGCTTCAACAGGTAGATATTTCCTTCGTTCAGGACTGAGGTCAGGGATCTTGGGCTCAAAAAGGTTGGTGACCACTGCTCTATAGCCTATGATCGACTAAATTTATCATTCAAAGGTTCACAAAAAGGTTACCATATTCTGCCATTTTCATATTTCATTTTTGAAATATATTATTTTTTCAGTTTCATTAAATAATTCATTTAGATAACACGTTCCAATGGACTTCATGTAATATTTGGATGTGTTAAACAGTTTGACTAACACCTTTATTTGACTGTATATAATAGATATTCCCTGCCTCTCTGAAAAGACTCTGAAGTGAACTCTGTCTCAGTGTCGGGGGTCTGGATGCTGATGAGACATTTCTCTCCTCCTCCTCCTTTCTTCTCTGCTGCAGCTCTGTGATCTCTTTCTCCTGTTTTTTTTATGCGTTGAAACAAGATTGTGGTGTTGCCACATGAGTTAATGTCCTTCCTACTGTGAATGCAAATTGTGCACACGACACAACAGCAGCAGAGCAGTGGAGAAACAGAAAGAAGGCTTACGTGTTTTTAGACAGCTCAACTTAACGAAATATAAATTGAATGAGCACAACTTAGAAAACTGAAACTGATCCCTTTATATTGATCCAATTGAGACTTGACTCAATCGACAAAAGGAGTGTGTAGCATTGGTAGCAATGATATTGTTGGATCGATCCGCCCACTTGTAGTTCAGACCAAATGCGAAGCAAATTATTTGTGCGTCTAGATTACATACAAACTCAATGAAAAGACGTGAATAGATGTGAATTCGCGTTTATATGTGCCGGGCGGCACAACTGATGCATGAGTTGAAAATAGTGAACTCAAGCACGTTTTTCATGTGACAGTGTTGTCATTCAAACTGACGCCATGGCATTAATGTCGCTGATATCCAGACATTCATGAACAGCAATGGAGGAGAGGATAATAATCACTGATCGTGGCTGTTTGCAGACACCCAGAGCTGTACGATAACACATCTACTCGTACTGAGACAGGACAAACAAGGAGCTGGCCTGGAGGAAAGTGAGGGAGGAAGTCAGACTACCTGGTAAGTTTTGGAAATAAGTCAGCACAACATATACCTGATTCATCGAGCTCGAACAAGCATTTTAAAAGTTATTTTCTTGTCATCTGGCTGACAGACCTGACGGAGCAAGAATTCAGGCTTTTGTGTTTATACTAATGTGGTAAAACAGATTCATTCAGTCTACGTCCACTTGCTGGTCACAGTTACCATTTATTGATTTTAACATATGTATTAAGAAACTGCCACTCACCGGAGACAGATGGACAGGCGCTCCACAGCTGAGAGCTGAGTGCCGGTCAGCCTCAGGTGGTGCTGGAAGCAGCAATCATCCAGACGTGGCTCCAGACGGAGAAATTCACTGAGCTGGATGCTTCGTCTGTAACGCGAATAAAAAGTGAGAATCGCTTTAATATTATAATAACCGACCATGCGTCATGCATTATCACTTTACCTTTGTGTTTATCCTCCTCTGATACATGGGTATGGGTTATATGTGACATTCAGTTGAAAAAAGGAGTGGCTTTTTAGCGTCCACTCTTGATATTTTGCTTCTGCATTTGTATTTAATGCTTGTTTCTTGTACCTTTTTATAATAAAAGACAAAACATGAAAAGCTTTTTTGTTTACTGGAATGAAACATTCCAACCTTCTGCTAAGGCCTTTGAGTCAGCTTTACTCAAGTGTGGCTTACAGTGGTTGTTTGGTATGCCTGCTTACACAGACTTGTTTTTGTTAGACCAATAGAAGGAGCTGTTCTCAGAAAATAGTATCAATGTATATCTCCAAAAGTTTTATTTAGCATTTACTGTGTAACAAAAGAATGCAACAATGCAGCTGAGGAAGGGGAAATGTATGGGTAAATACATACATATATACATACAAATGAATACATACATAGTAGTGGCAATATACTTTGGCCTTCATCAACAATTTAAACAACTTGCAACAATTAATTTGCAAAAAAATGTAATAAAATGCATTATATAAAAATCAATAATAAAGGGTTGGAATTCAAGAGAAAACAAAAGTATTGACTGGAAAGAGATTAAAAGATAGGCTTTCCAAAACAAAGGACATAGTGCAAACCATGCCCAGATGATTTTTGATGTTTTATCTTTCTCATGTGCAAATAGTTATTGACTCTAAAGCTGCAATATACATCAAAGAAATGAAGGGAGGACTCTAACACTGCCAAAACTTACTCTTTAGTGGTGTAACTGCACAGACGGGTTGGCCAACACTTAGTATTTATCTCACAAAATTAATCATTTCCAGGATGTCATTTAGTGCTCCAGCCAGAGTGATCCAATTCTAACAGAACTGTTAGGAGCGGTAAGTGTTTCAAGCATCACATATAATCATCAGACATTTTGCAATCACTAAATATTTATTGTAACACAAACTTCAAGTTGTGCTCCTACTACCTGCAGCCATCTCCTCTCAGATACACCCCTTGACTCTTTGCAAGAGGTTAGCTCAGGATGCTGCTGCACCAGCTGATGCATGGGGGCCCAAGAAGACTTTTTCCCATAAGCAACATTGCAAAAGAAGCGTCAGTGGATAAATTTTGTTGAGCATCACAACCCCCACGAAATGACTTGTTTAACTCATAATTAGAGCCATTAGGTCCAATAAGACTTTGGAAAGTCCAGACGCTAACCTAGAAGCTCTCCGGCTTGGTCGACAGAAGTCTCTAGTGCGCATGTTCTACAACACGGAAGATCTGAGTATTTTTATCAAGCTATTTTGGCTTCATTCATTTCTACTGAACAGCTTTCATAGGAATAAACAGGACTCAGTTTCCATGGCTCATCCTGATCATCTATCAGGATTGTGAACCTATCTTGTTTGTCGCCTTCTGCCGTGTGGCAGTGATTAGCATGTGGCACTGCTGAGGTGTTATGGAAGCCCAGGTTGCTTTGATTGCAGCCTTCAGCTCGTCTGTATTGTTGGGTCTGGTGTCTCTTATCTTCCTCTTGACAAGACCCCATAGATTCTCTATGTAGTTCAGGTCAGGCGCGTTGGCTTGCCAATCGAGAACATTAATACCATGGTCAGCAAACCAGTTACTAGTAGTTTTGGCACTGTGGGCAGGTGCCAAGTACTGCTGGAAAAGGCAATCAGCATCTCTGTTCTGTATGAAGTATGCAACCGGAAACCCATACATTCCTATGGGAATCTCCGAGGTACCCAATGTGCCTGTCAAACTCCTCCCCTCCGGAACGGAATTTGCCTCGAGTACATTCAAAAATGTTACTTTTGTGGTGGGTTTCAGAGAGACCATATGATAGTGGGTTAACTTAGCTAATAGGCTGCTAACTAGCTAACATTATTGGTCCTGTTCTAGTCACTGTAGTGCTCCAACCTAATGTTCCACATGAAGGGGTGGCATAGAACAGACAGAATTAGCTTTTCACCCATGGCTAAACAGGTAGGTTCAATCCATCCATTAAGAAATGCAATTTACTTGCTTTGGAAACCAGGGCCATTATCTGTATAGTTATAGATCTACAGACACCAGTCACCTGCATATGTGGAAACTCAGTGTTATCCCCAACACAACTGCTCAGACGTGCCACGCCTCTGCCACCATCATCCCTGTTCCCACCCTAACTACAGTAACACCACCACCAGAGTTAACCAGGCTTTGAATAGGTAAGAAAGAAGACGGACTGATAATAAGATTGATTTTATTACATAAAAAGCCCGTCATATATGGCATTTGAAGTTCTATTTTTCTGTTAAATTGACCTTCAGTTACCATAGTAGCAAATTCCCTTTGTCTTGCATCATTTGGATGATATTTTGATAGCTGACTTTCCCTTTGCTCCACCAGCCGGTAGCATCTCCACCAGTCAAAAGCCTCTTCTATGAGTTAGGTGTACCTCTTTCAGAAGAGAAAACAATGGGCATCTACACATGTTTGGAGTTTCTCGGCATAACCCTCACACCCTGACAGCGTACTTATGCAAGCTTCTCTGCCACAAGACAAGCTATCCCGCATCAGAGCAGCAAAATCCCTCTCTATTGCAGCCATTCTCTCTAAAAGAGACCTTAAGTCACTTTTAGGCCACCTTAACTTAGCTATGCGCACCATCCCTCACGGCTGTTCATTTGTTTCACGCCTGCTAGAACTGGCTAATATGGTCCCAAGTCTAAAAGTTCCTCAGGTTTTAGATGAGGGCTGTCACTCTGATCTGCGATTGTGGTCCCTGCTTTGAGATGAATGGAACGATATTTTCTTCTTTTATAATGATTTTGTGGAATCTTCAGATTCTCTCCAGTTCTTTACTGACAGCCCAACCTGTTGGTTTAAGGTTATTTTATTTTTTACAACGAGTGGTTTGCAGATATCTGACCAACTGAAATTCAGTCTCTTGATGATTCTAAATCCTCTGCTCTTCATGAGCTTTATCCCACTGTCGTCGCTTGCTTACCGTGGGGTAGCCAGTGGACCGGGAAACAAATCATGGTATTCTGCGACAATGCTGCTACGGTAGACATGATAAATAAAGCCACATCAAAAATTCCAACCATAAACAGTCTCATGCTGAGTTTAACTTGGTCATATGTTCTAAACAACGCACTACATTCATTCCCGGTTATGTAAACCATGTAGCCGATGCTCTCTCTTGCTTTTTTTTTTTAATTTCAGGAGTTCAAAACTATGTGCCCCCCCCCGGCCAAGCCCTCCAGCCTGCCATGCCCCTCCACTCAATCAGATGACTCTCAATGCAGGATCTTCTGTGCCCTACCTCAAAGTACACGGGACTGGGTTTATCCAAAAGCACCATTAAAGCCCATGATTGATTTGTGCCAGCCTCCTCCTTAGTCCTCTACTGCTAGATATTTCTGTTTCTCCTTGTGCATGTATTGTATTCTCATTTGAATCACATCATATTCAAATGCAAGGTGTCAAAGCCATGCTGGCAGGGATCCATTTTCACATTGGATGCCAAGACCCAGCATCCCAGAGCTTTCTTGGGAATCCTTCCATTCAGCTGCTCCTCAGTGGCCTTAAAAAGGGAGGACCTTCAGGCAATGATAAAAGAATGCCTCTCACTATGTCAAGGTGTCAAGGTTAAGACAAGGTTGTTTTTCACCATGTATCGATTCCATGTTCCATGTTTTCTATGGTTTCCTCAGGTGCGGTGAATATACAACCAGATCTATCTCCTTCAATCCCCTGTACGATCTCACCCTCTCTGATTTAAACTTAGAATGTTTTTCCTTAAACACTGAAACACTGACAGATCTTGCCAAGGCACTCAAATTATCACTGCAAAAACTAACTCAACCTTTTGTCGTTTTTCATCCCTGATGACCCTCCCTTCGGTGGCGTCAGGCTCTGGATCGGTTCAGTTTTGGGGGGCTCAAGATGTTTTGCTCATCACTCCCCAATATCTCTTTGTAAACATATCTGCGGGGAGTGATGAGTTGTCTCGCTGAAAAGGAGCGACACCGGCGAGCTAGTTCAGTATACACATGACATGCCTACTCTCCACACTCATCTACCAAGCGCACCCTTTCAATTTGGTGGTCTGTTTAAACTGCAAAAATCTCCCATCTCTCCCTCTGCCTGTCAATGCACCACTGCCCTGCATCAGTATTGCAGCACATTCTTTCAGCCCCACCACCGCTGACTATGGTTTGCTCATCACGCCGCAATATCTCTATTTAAACATATCTGCGGAGGAGTGATGAGGTCAGAGCCTAGACTCCAAACTCTAACTATGTTTTGCTGCTCTAGTAAACATGTCAGACTTGACTTGTCTGGTTGAAATGTTAATTAAAGCACATGTCAGATGTCAACATAACACACGTTAACATATTCAAAATAAATATGTTTTGACAGATGTCAAATTCACCTTATCAGCCTACACCACACAGAATGAAGACACACTATTAGGTCTGCTTTTAGGGTTGAGTGGCTGCTGTTGTGGTTTGGTAAGTATACATGCCCATAGCAGGGGCTTGAAGTTGGTAGGTGGTTACGTCCATCTGAATAGACAGTTTCTAGTTTGAGGGTTTTGGATGGCACCTCCAAGCCCACCCAGAATTTCAAAAGCTGCTGCAAAACCCCTTTTAGGATGCTCAAGCTAAAATAAATAAAATAATAATAATGATTATAATAATAATATATAAAAGTTTATTTAATTTGTTTGGTCTGTACGCTAGACATTTGAACTGTTAGATTTACGCTTAAAAGCATGTGCCCCCTTCAGGAAAAATCTTGAGATGAGGTTTGTTGTGTCACTGTCATACTTATCTTTTGATTGGGGCAATGCGACGGACTGTAAGACCATCTGAAAGGTAAGAAAACAATATTATTCTATGTGCATTTACAGACAAATAATCATTTTCGTTACTTGAAAACTTACCTGTTTCAGCTGAAGTTTCATATTAAATGTCCTACTTACAGCATGAGAAATTGTCATTGTATGCGTCAGATTCTAGAAGGCTAATGACTACCTCATTAAAACACAAGAATAAACACGATTGACACAACATAAGGTCATATTTACTTTTAAATGCACGATCAATTTGAGTAAAAAGATAAAAACGGACTTGGTGACTTGGGTTCTCCTGTCTGAGCTGGTTTAATAAGAAAATAGTAAATGGGACATGGAGACGTAATGTTAGTGCACTGAGCATCAACATACTTCTTTTCATATAAAGAACAGCACATATAAATCTTGATGTTTTTCTGTTATTTCATAGTCAATACCAGAGTGAATGGATGGCTGGAGCGCTCGCTCTGAGTGTCTAATATTGCGGTGGATGGGTTTACATCGATTATTGTTGAAACATACAAGGGGGACCTTGTGTGGCGTCAGTATTTGAGGAGCATGAGCATGAGCAAGAGACTCTGTCGGTATGTTCTATTTATCATTAAAGTGGATACATTTGCAATGGTTCAAACTGGTTGTTTCTGCTGCAAACACTGTGAAGGACAGCGACCTTCAAATAAATCATTCATACATTTATAGTGGGCTTGCAATTCCCAGTTCTGTGAAATATATGATAAAAATATAAAACGCATACTCGAGAACATGGACAGTGATATAGATGCAAAGCACCACACGCCCATGTTCTGTCGCTTACAGGCTGGTGTTTGGGAGATGAAGCACGTGTAGTTTCGGCCAATTTGTTGGTACAAATGTGTGTTTCAACATTGCCATAGGCTTTACACTGCAAGTGGCCTGACAGCCTCATTTGAACATCGTCACTAATGTGACTCTGGGCTGTGTAGTCTTTATAATTATATTTCATTAGTTTTATGACAAAATGTGACCTTATTGACATATAGCCCCTTTTAATTGAATGGTTATTTCTTTGATGAAAAATAAAGGGCAATATTTTCATTATTGGAGGAAGTTTTAGATCAATTCTGTTGAACACAACGTATAACCACGAGCCCAAATGTTTGTAGAACTCAGCAGGGAGGCCGCCAGATAAAGGTTGAGCAGGTGTTGAAAAATTCCACATGGAGTAACTGTGTTGTTCCTCTGTTAGAGATGGTCTGTTTTTAATGCTCAAGGGTTCATTGACGTGTTTAATGTGAAAGTCCTTTGGATTCTGGATATGCATGTATGGTCTATGTACCTGTGATGCGATCTGTACAGGGTACGGAGTGAAGAGGTGATGGAAATAGACACCCGGGTGTGTGAATATCCATAGGTGTGTTGGTTTGTGTGTGAGTGGGAGCGCGAGTGGGAGAGAAGAGGGGCATACATTCCGAATGTATGCAAAATTATGTGCGCATTGAAAATGACAAGAGTTACATCTGCTATACAGACTTACTGTATAGACAAATGGTCCCAGTGAGCTAATGTAATAGTCCCAGAAACTGCATATTTTTTCTTCTTCCTTTTAACAGATTGGAACAGATAAGCAGGGGGTGAGCTCATTGTCACAAAAGAATTGTCTACCAAGGTACCAATTATCAAGGGAGAATACTGCTTTTCTTTTGTTAGTGAGGAACTGTTTTCATTTTGGAAAAATAACAATTGTAATCTTTAATATTTCATGATCGAACAGGTCATCATGACGAAGCCATGATGAAGTTCCCTCCCTCGGGTATAACAGGCTTACTGTGTTTAAAGTGTTCCACATTAGACGATATCTGTAGCCTGTTGTTGATGCATTTTCACAGAATATTGTTATATTCTGTCCCTTGTACCTTGAAAAATCCTTGTTCAGTAGCTTAACAAGTGAAACCCTTGTGTCGAGAATCACAGGTTTCTGGTCTGCTGTTATCCGAGTGTCAGCAGTGTCAGGGTGGAAGCCTCTGTCTGCCAGTGAGAGAATCACAGGGTCGGAGGTGTATAGAAGATGGTGTACATCTCGTAGATTTCAACTTCTTTCCTTTCTGTTCACTGTGCAGAGTTGGCTGGAACACTGTTCAGCCGTCGAGTCACTCAGTGGTGGTAAACACAGGAAGGGTTCTGCTATTGTTCATTCCTGAGAAGGTCTTGTGAAATTGGGGGATGCAGTGTTACAAGTCTGATCATTTTGAGACCAACCCTGCCAGGGGTCTGGTCACGAAAAAAGAATGTGAATTAGGAAGAACTAGGTTATGTAGTACTCTATTGTAGAGTTACGATCTAGACACACTGGCTGCATGAGCAGTGCGTGTGCCTGGCAGAACGCCCTCCTTTTTATTTCTGCGTCCATGTTAACAGGTTAGAGCAGACACACTGCAGGCTTTTCATGCTCGCGTCAAGCAAGGCTACAGCGGCGCTTCTTCTAGAGATTTGGAGTCTCGCCTATTTTTACCATGACGCGTGCGGTAGACCTGGAAACTGTATGTTTAGAATATGTCACATACATGAAGAGAATACACACATGAGGTGAATGACAGTTTATTTTTTCCTGTGCACTCTCTTTTTCCTTTTCATCCTTCCTCCAGCTTCTAACTGTTTCAATGGGGATAAAGCAAAACCACATCATCATACTGTATGCATGGACGTTGTACGTTGAGATATAAAGAGACACTGAAATAGTTATTTTAAGAAAAAGACATGGTCATTCAACATGGTTAGACATATATACAGACACAGATATAGGAGGGAATAAGTTTACATGCAGCACAAACTGATGGATGCAAATAATGTGAGTAAGGGTTATTTGGTGTGTTGTGGAATGTGTAGATTGATAACTATTGTCCAATTAACCCTCCAACATTACATTAACATGACCCCAATAAGCTGATATACTATATTGCATGTAAATATGTCATATCAAATGATTATGGGCATAACGCTAAGCAACATGAATGTCATACCTGAATTATAGAGTAATGCAACATAAGAAGTGAATGAAGCTAAATCTCTGCTTAGCATGCTAATCGTGAATAACAGAATTTACACATTACATGCAGACCACTGCCACATCTGCAACTCCATAAAACACTTACACATCATAAGGTACGCACACCTTCCAGCACATACACATTGAACATTGATGTTCACTGGAAACTATTCGAATATTATTCAAAAATCGAACCTTGTAGCGCAAAACTCAGAAAGATACAATGGGGTGGAGCTCCCCTAAAAGGCGTCCGATCGGCAACAGTGCAATGCCGCAACATGCGTCCTATGTAAATAATGATATTTTGAAAAATGAATTCAAAAATCTTCAAAATCAAGGATGCACACCTTTGTGCCATGCGCAAGCCACATACGAAATCTCAGGTCAGTCTGACTGATGGTCAGCGAGATATGCCCTAGACACACATCCACACACACAGACGCTTCTTGCTTATATAGATAGATGGGGCAGGCAGGAGCCGCGCTGCAGCCGCCACGCTGCCCGTGTGAGTAGCAGCAGTTCAGCAACACAGTAGAATGACCATGACCTGGATGGCTGAGAACCTGCATCAATACTGTGTTGTAGTAAATGGCTCTGTTTTGTTCTTTTTTTTTTTAATCTGTTCTTGTTTCATTTCATGCAATGGCAGAGATTAGTATAACCATGACCATACAAACAGAAGAAGTGTAATTATCGGTGTTTGATATGAAGTGTCCCATCAACAACTCATGGGATCATTAATCAAAGCTAACTTTACACTAAGCTAGTGGGTGATATGCTTGCGTTAGGCCGTTTGCTAGCTAATGCATGTATTTCAAATTTGCTTATATTCTGACAGGAATTCAGCATAACTCACACAAGTGTCATCTTCGTAACAACAAAAAACATTTCAAGTTGCAGTGATAAAGCCATATTATGTTCCAGTGTTCCATTTTTTAATACTTGAAATAATGACACAGTACAGTGTTTAACATTGATTTTACCAACCCACAGCAGTCGAGCGACACCTGCTGGGCCACAGCAACACCTGAACAAACCACAGTGTCCTAACTTGCATGCGAGTGTTTAATCAAATCACGTAAACCAACTATGTATCCGTCAGCTGTGGAGAGCTGAAGATCAGATTGGACACTTAACCACTCATGTACAAGATGGGGGAGTTTGCTAAGACAGCCTGTCTTCCTACATTTGTATTTTCTAGACAGAAAACACCCAGTTTATACCGTCATATTTAAATGTTTCCCGACTGGAAATGACATGCAATACAGCCAACAGCAAGCAGAGACGATGTGTTTTCTCACAAGCAAAGTTCAGCTCCCTGGTGATCTTCCTCCAGCCAGCTCTCCATTTGGGTTATTTTAGTGAGAGGAAACTGTGTTGTGTGTAGCTCCTCATTTCAACTCGATGAATCTCACCTCGTCCGTGTCATGTTTGCGACGTGAGCAACAGGAATGGAAATAGAAACGGGGCGTCAAAATCAGCGCAGTGTCGCTCACGGCCAGTTAGGATACTCTAATAGGACACAATGAAATCATGCGGATGTTGGGGTGAACTGTGCAGAATGAGGCTTCCAGTAATGCTTAGTTTATAGGATATTATTGATTTGAGCTGCTCTCTATAAACACTGAGCCTCTTCCAAAATGCAGGTAACGGGTATGTAGTTTAAATTATTGAAAAGGTTAAATTATTTCCCTGTAACCTTTAGCAGACTTCAGTCTAACAGGAGGCAATTGTGCATTTTTGAGTACAGTTTTTAATGTAGACTTATGCATGTTTGATGCCACAGAGATGACTTGCTGCAGCAGGATGGTGTTTTGTAGGTATACTCAAAATAGGTATACTTTAGTGTCTGCATTCATTATAATGAAGGAACATGTCATTCAGTGAGACGATGTGGCTTAATGTTTTTATTCCGTTTTAGACAACTATGAAGCTCCATGGCACGGAGGGTCAGGATACTTAGATTAGACCAACAATTGTTGGTATTGGTTTTTTATGGGACTTGTTGACAATTAGAACCTATTACTGGCCTAATACTTTTTATTCTACAGAGGGATAAGTGAAGAAGAGACTCCAGAGTACAAGAAGTGACAATTTCCACTGTAGCGAAGGGGTTGTTTGAGTTTAATCAGCCCCCTGTTTCGAATTCCGTCCAATTACACAAGCTGTTATAATGAAAAAAGTATTTAATGATGGATGAACATGTATTATTCTTGGGATTCATCACTGAAATCTACCAGCAACCTTGAACCTTGTAAGTGTAAGTGCCCAGACACTGCTGGTGAAAGGTATTCACTCTGACAATATGTTAGGAGTCGTGCAAAATGCCAACACTCCAGGAAGTTATGTTGACCTGGAGGCAATTGGGAACATTTAGCCCATCATTTTGCTTTTATTCTTTGGCTCTCTGTTAAATATTAGCCTGTCTTTTTTCCATGTAAAGGTTGTGAAGTTCAAGTAAAAAAATATGCCAGAGGTGAGAGTAATGGCTTCAAGACCTCATATGTGTTTAAGTGAATAGGCAAATTTACTTTGTGGAGGAGACGGGAAGCCACTGAGCGAGTCCCTCTGAATGTTCCATCAAAGCTACAATTTATTTCAGCAGAATAGAGATGTCCAGCTGTCTTTCTCTCTTTTTTTTCCATTTGAGTATTTGAAAGCCTTCTGCTTTGAAGCGTAAATAACATTCCAATGGCTAAAAAAAGAAAGTATTGGAATAAAACTTTGCACTCTTCATACAATTTTTATTTCCAGTTAGGGTTGTGTGGTAATTGTGAAGGGTTTGCAGAAACCTTTTTATGGACATGTGTGTTGTTGATACAGAAATGATGGAATGGTGAGAGAGTGAATCGTAGATCTAAAAACACGGGTGGTTAAAGTGAAATCTGTTGTTAACTTTGGTCTTTACTGCTGATTAAACCAAGACAGATTTGTTAAACAACAAGCTTGATTTGATGAATTTGTGGATTGAGTGTTTGTGCGGAGGCAAGTCATTACATGGTATGCAGCCTATAGAGTGTTTGTAGCACTGAGCAGGAACATTAGGACACACTGCGGTGCATGGTCCCCTGCTGTCAGACTGTTGTTGTAACTCACTCAGGTGTATGCACTGAAACACACTGATGTTAATCAAGGGTAAAGAGGAACACAGGCGTTAAGTGCAGGAGGTGCTTTGGAAAAAAAAAAAAAAAGAGCACATTAATGGATGCTGACTCACAGGGGACTAATTTCAGATGATCCCAGAGAAATGTGAAAGATCATTTACTGTGGAACCTGTGCGGATCAGATTTGGACGATTCGCTCTGGATTAAGAAAATAGACAAGCTCAATATATATGTCACGTTGCCAGCAGCCCCGTCTCTCCCTGATCCCCCTTCGCTCGTCATTTTCATTTAAATCTCCGGATCCTGGGGGCGTCCTGCTTGCCAGGTGGTAAAGACGCGCCGCTGAACTGCAACGTTCAAGGTTTGAATCTGGCTGGGTGGCTGAGCTGATTTTCACTTTTATATAGACTGTTGAGTTTAATGTACAACATAATGTACAATGTAGATAATATAAAGTAATATATATTTTTATCTAAAGTCATAATAAAGAGACGTAAATGTAGTGGAGTATGAGTAGCACAGTTTACATAAGTACCTCAAATGTGTACTCGAGTAAATATACTGTAAAACATTCCACTGACAATAACCCAGATTTTTTTTTTACTTTTCAACATTAATGCCGTCCAATGGGGTCAGGGTGGACATTATGGAGGACTACAAGTATGTAGAAGTGTTCATAGACGATAACTAACATTAACACTAACGATAACATTCAGTCTATAGCAGTCTCACTGGCATTGTGGCGTACGCTATTTTGTCAGATATGCTAGTACAAAATATTGAAAGATGTCTTTTAAGATATTCTCCAAATGCCCTTGTTGGATCTGTGAACACTCTTACAGAATTGACAAATAATGAGACTGTTGTCCAGCAATGAGGTTGAGCCACAAGATTAGTTAAAAAAACGCAGCAGAAATTGTTCTATTATATAATCTATTGATATTGTAATTTCTCGAACAAACGGGCAATTAGCCAATTAAAGAAACCGGGGTACTTAAGCAGTTGCCTACTTCAGCCAGCCAGTAATTGAGCCTTTCCCCTGTGTTATTAGCACTATGACACATAGTCATGTTACTACTGCTGCTGCTAGTAGTACTGCAAATGTCACCAGTAAAGTGATATCAACTCATAACCGCTTATAATAACATTTCTGCTCACATGACACTCTGATGAAATGCCTCCTGAGTAATGTTTACGCGATGCAAACCTTTGTCTTAGTAGTTTCCTTACATTGCCCAGTGAATGCACTATTTGAAAAAACACTACCTGCTCATGGGTTATCACAATAAGTACAGGCATAATCATATGTTTATTCCATTTTAAGACAGACTTCATGTTCTCTGCAATAAGGTGCAGTGCTTGAAGTGAGCTGGTACTCATTGGTACACTGGGCCTGTGCTTTTTTGTGAGTACCAGCACGTCTCACAAGCACACAAAGTAAGAGACAGTATCTAAGGATGCCCACGCTAACCTAGGAAGACCACGACCACAGCCCCCAAATTGGTCACATCTGCACATTGCATGGTAGCATGCTGCCGTGGTGCGGGAGTGTGTGCGTGCGCGAATGAGACAGAAACTGCAAAAAGCCTCGCTTAAAAGCGCTATTTAAATGCAGCCATTTACCATTTATTTATTTATGGCTTTACATAGCAGCCAGAACAGAGTGAACAAGAGTTATAAAATAATCTCGGTATGAAACCAACAGCTGTCAACAGTAGAGCACCAAAATTGTTTGGTGTTGTTTCGCGTGATGCATTTTTTATCTTGTTAGCACTAAAATGTGAGAGCTTTGAGACCTGGGTGTCAGGACGATGACACCGAGGCGGCAGGACTCGCTGTGGCTCGCGAGGGGGGGTTTGGAGGGACAGATAACGGCTCCGGAGCAGAGCACACTCTCGAGCAGAGTGCAGGTGTCGTTGAGATTTCAAGCCACCACTTTAGACCCCGCTGCAGTATAAGAGACACTTAATCACCGAGTTATTCTTGATGTACCGAGTAGTTAAAGTAGGGGGAGTAACATTATGTTCTGAATGCCAGCTCAAGTAGTCATTTAGTTCAGAACATTCACCTTTGCAACATAAAACTCCACTAAAACAAGTCGTTAATCATTAGTAGTGTTGGTTGAGGGACTTCTATAAAATGCACGTGTACATTTTTTGATGTAGTCTTCAGAAGTAACAGAAATAACCGTCTTTGAGACCTCTGTAAAGCACATAGAGTACCAGATGCTGGTATCAGACGAGTAGGAATGAGTACATAAAAAGAACAAAGAACACTAAATCTGCCATAGGGATTATAATTATAGTGTAGAAATGATTTTCTTTGACTTTGTTTCAGTTCCCTTGCCTCTGCAGCCATTCATTTGACAGCCTTTGTCTTTCTGTAATGTGCTCTCGTCTTCAGTCCTGGTCTGCACTTTGAATTGTTTTCAGCTCTGCAGATGAAAGAGCATTGATTGAACTATTCTAACTACCATATGAATATGGATATGTAGCTCTTATGCATCTCTTTGGCCTTGGATCATAAAGTATTCTCACAGTTATTTAAATTATGATCAAACACTGAGCGCCTCTCTGTGCAGCCAGCAATTGTAAGAGACATTTTCTCACATATTCTAACAGGAAGATTATTCCCCTGTGGATGAAATCACAGCGTTGTAGATGGTCGCCGTGGCAAGAATGTGATTGCATGGTGATGTAGAGCTGTTGATTTCTTTTACAGATAGAGAAATAGAACTTATTTATGAAAGCGTGGCCAGATGTAGCAATTTAACTGTGACAGTCGTGTTGTGCAAGATCTCCTGCCATCCTGAAAAATTGTGTTGTTTTAATAATTTGATATTTCCACTGCATATATGTGTCTTTGGTTTTCGTGAAAAACCTTTGAGAGCATTGTTGCGGAGCTCTGCTGGGTGCAGGAAATGCCATTTCCGTCCTCTATGCTCATCATCAAGCATACTCGAGGAATATTTTCATCCTTTGTATTTCTGACGACAGCCTGGTTGGTTAAAAGTCTCAGGAGCTGTGCTGCTGACAGGAACCTGTGCTCAGGACAGCAACAGCCCATAATGAGGTCGGTGTCTGTGTTTAATGGACGGTTAAATGGACGGAGGCTTCAGTGGCGCTTATGTGCCACTGATGTGTTTTGTCTGGTGCGAAGCTCACAGCCGGCATGTGAAATGAAACAGGCATGTCTGTCTGCAGCCCTGTAGGTGTAGCTGCATTCATGCACTCTCATACACCCATGATCCTGCCGTTACAACACGCACTCCACAACACACAACTAATGCACCTAAATTATTATTCCTGTAAATACTGCACCTCATCCACACGCACCTTATGTTCCACTTACCTTTTATACCTCGGTATTTTATTTTATTCTATAGCTATGTACGCATCTTCACACCTCATTGTTACCATTATTGTACCTGACTTGTACTACATGTGTAATACATGTGTTTATTGCTTTATTTGATGTGCATTTACCTTCTTTGTTGTGACTGTGAGTTGTCATACCGAGTGTAAAATGCACACACAATGTACACAATACAGATGTATGAAAAAATAAGCCTTTTCTGCCTATATATATATATATATATATATATATATATATATATATATATATATATACATATATATATATATATATATATATATATATATATAATACACACATACACACACACATTTTTTTCATAGATGTTCACTTAAAGCATAAAATGGTTTATTCACAATATTGACGATAGGAGCATACATGATGTGTGGTACTATTATATTATATTATATCATTATGTGTAGTATTTATGCTTATATGATATTGTGTATCTGCATATTGTACATTGTATATAAATTTGTATCATATCATACATTTTCATACTTTTTATGGCAATTCAGTGTGTGAAAGGCGAGGAGGGCTGGAGCCAATCCTGGCTGACATTTGGCGAGCTTTAACTTTACTACAGTCCCCTCCAAAACTACTGGAGCAGCGAGGCCAATTCCTTTATTTTGGCTGTACACCGAAAGCATCTGGGTTTGACATCAAAAGATGAAGATGAGTCAAGAGATTTCTGCGTCAGCATCCATTCCCAGGTATTTACATCTAGATCTGTTACAAAACTTAGAAGATAGCATCATTTGTAACAGGACACCACATTTTAAGGTGAGCAAATTATAAGAACAGGGAGACTTGAAATAGATTAGAGTGAGTAATACTTAATATTTAGTCGCAAATCCTTTGCTTGCAATAACTGCATTAAGCCTGCGACTCGATGACATCACCAAACCTTTACATTCGTCTTTTGTGATGCTTTTCCAGGCTTTCACCGCAGCCTCTTTCAGCTGTTGTTTGTTTCGGAGGGTTTCTCCCTCAGTCTCCTCTTTAGCAGGTAAAATGCATGCTCTGTAGGGAGTTTAAGTGGAGATTGACTTGGCCAGTCTTAAACCTTCCACTCCTTTCCCCTAATTAACTCCATGGTTGTTTTGGTAGTGTGTTTTGTGTCGTTGTCCTGCTGCATGATGGAGGAACTCCCTATCAGTGTGGTTGCATCTCTTTTTTAATTGGCATGTTTCTGTATGTGCAGATCCTTTCCTTCTCCACACATCAGCCTTTCCATCACTTTGGTTAAGTTTCATCTTTGTCTCATCAGTCCGTAAAACTTTGTCCCAGAACTTAGAGCATCCTGACCAACTGCGCAACAGTGTGGTATGCCAGCTGCACGGCTGCTGAACGCAAAGACCTGCACCGCGTGGTTGAAGCAGCCCAGCGCATCATTGGGACTGAGCTCCCCACACTGGACACCGTTTATGCTGCCAGGCTGAAGAAAAAAGCCAACAGCATCTGTAAAGACTGTACACACCCCGGACCCTCCCTATTCTGCCTTCAGGCAGACGTTCAGGACAATTAAATCCACCACCAACAGACTGAGAAACAGCTTCTACCCCAGAGCTGTGACCTCCATGTTGTTTGACTTATCAATGTAAAAGGACACACCTGGGCAGCAAAAGACACAGTCAGTCACATGTTCCAATAATTTTGCTCACTTGAAAAATGGTTTGGTTACAACAGAAGCTATCTTAGTTTTTTTAACAGATCTAGATGTAAATACCTGGAAGTGGAGGCTGGCATGCTGATCTCTTGTCTTATACTCACCTTTTGGTGTCAAACCCAAATGTTTTCAGTGAACAGCAACAGTAAAGGAATCGGCCTTGTTGTTCCAATAGTTCTGGAGGGGACTGTAAATGAGAGGATGAGTGGTTTGACATTATATCTGATTTAGGATGCAAGGAGAAAGTCTTCAACAGTACATGAGCTGACTTGTGTTCTTTCTGTTGTGGTTTGGACAAAGATCATATGGGAATTTAGCTGAACCTGCCAGCTTGTATTCATCAACTTAGTTTTAATTCCAAGCTAATTCAACTTGAAACTTCTAATTTTTATTTTCAGGCCACTGCCAAACTTAAACATAAATTGCTCTAACTATAAGGTGCTTGACTTGAAATGAGTTGTATGAATATACTCCTGCATGTTCACTCAACTCATTAAATTAAGTAAAAAGAAACTTGATCAGCCCATTATGTACACTCTTAGAAATAGAGTTATAAGTAGAACCATATAAGGTTCTTCGGCTTGTCCTCAGGAGAACCCTTTTTGGCTCCAGGTAGAGCCTTTTATAAAGGTTCCACCTGGAACCCTTTTGGAGGGTTCTACCTAGAACCCAACATAAAGGGTTATACCTAGAACTGTGTGTGTAAGGTTCCACCCAGAACCCCCCATGAGAGGTTCTACAAAGAACCCATAACGGATCTTATACCCATGCTTTCAACAATCCCTAAAGAACTCTTTCTCCAAAAAAGGGTTCTCTGGATCAAAATAGTTCTTACTGGAAACGTTAGTGTTACCAAGAACCCTTGAAAAACCGTTTCTTCAGGAAAGGGTTTTTCAGAAGCAAATGGTTCCAGGTAGAACCTCAGCCCTTGTAGAAGAACCCTTTTGGAACCCTTATTATTAAGAGTGTACTGTTCGAGAGTTAAGATTCTCACTCTGTCTCAAGAGAACATGGGAATCTGCTGTGCGTGTTAAATACATGCAAATCATTCAAATTGCAATGTAAAGCTACAGTTGGCAAGTTATATCTACATTTGTAGAAAATCTCTTAAGATTGAGACAGCAATCAATAAATCACATTTCTCTGATTCAGTATCTTTGGTTGCTGCAGGCCTCTAATAAGGCCACCCATCTTGGCAAGTTGAAAACATTAGACAGGTTTTCAGTCTACAAGGGCCCTTATGCAGACTTTCTGCAGACTTCAATCGGACTTCAGTAATTTATTTATCCGCAATTCATTGCAATACGGAACTTCTGGTGTGTTCCACTGTACTCCGGAACTCAGAAAAAAACACCTCCAATGCAGAAAAGCCCATTGGAATGGTCATCCAAGTCGGAATTCTAAGTGGGCAAACCCGGGCAAGAGCCGCAAGGTAGCCCGACATAAACACATGACATCACAGCAGTATGGCGGTGCACATAGTGAACACTTACTTTTTACCTCTTCAACAATTTACACTTCTAGACTGTAGTGCAGTAAATCTCCACGTCCATGTCTCCATGTTTTTCCGAGCAAATGTACAAGGACTCTTTTAGTTTGGGAGTCGGAAATACCGACTCTGAAATTCTGACTTGCAATGAAAGGCACCATTATTATGAATTACTTTATTATAAAGTTACACGCTTGCAGACTTGACATGATGACAGTGGACAGGTCACGGTACGTATGACTGGAGCCCGCGAGGACTCAGTTCGCAGGTCCAGAGGAAGGAAATTGGGATTCAGTCTACCACATAAAGAGGCGTCAGAGTGACTGAACAGTTGTTGGTTCAACTTAATATCTAGAGCTTATTGAACTTGTTGAATGGAACGCAAGTTCAGCGAACTTACCTCAGTTGATTTTACATTTTCACAACCCAAAGACTCACAAATTTAAGGCAGCACGGGAGCTTGTGTTTTCAGTTGAAGAAGCTTAACCAGCTCACAGTGCGTAGCAGTGAGGTGTGAGGAGTTGAGGGAAAAAGTTAACCTTTCCTGACCCATGGCGGCAGTTGGCAGCAGTCTGCTGTCACTGGGGATTTAAGCTGTGTTTTCTTATTGGCACAGAAAAACACTGTTGACCAGAAGAAAATAAATACAAGCTACATTCTTTTAACCGCTGAACACCCATTTTCAGGTGTGTACTAACACGTTGTACCTGAATTATTATTTACAATAGGTTGTTCTTTGGAAATGACCACAATGCTGGAAAATATGGCAGTGTCAGCTACAAATGAATGTATTACATGTTTATATTCATGTAACTTTTCGATGTACAAGCAGCACAGGAAAGTTCACAGTGTTACTATCCTGCAGGCGGGAAAAGGGCTACCATGTTCCTTCACCTCATGGTTTTTGGTATTGTGCTGCGATTGTTGAGCAGTGGAGCGGCGCAGGAGGAGGATGATCATCTGCGTCCTGCCCAGGAGGAGCTGATGACCCCTGAGTCAACCTCATCTGTTTTCCCCCGGTGGACACACACTGCAGGAGCTCGGAGCAGGCTGCTGCCGAGCCGCTGTTCATGTATCACCAGCAAAATCTGCTTACAGCAGCCCGCGGCACTCCACACATCACACTGTAAGGGAGGCCGGGGAAACAGCTACTGTGTCATGTACACCTGTAAGATATGGTAAGTCAGGAAAAACAAAAAAAAAAAGCAAAAAAACTTAAGCTGATAAAAAAGTAATAGAAAAAAAAACCCTCAACGTCGTGGTTAAAGTGGAGCTGGATGGTATTAAACTCCTGACACCATGAATACTAAGTATGCAGCATGCATTTCAGTCATAGATTACACCTGCTTCTTTGCCTGTGTTTGTGTGTGTGTGTGTGAGGAAGAGAGAGAGAGAGAGAGCAAGACCACAGGTTTTCATTTCTCAAAGAAAATAACCAGTCAACATATGAAAAACGATGCTCCCTGGATAATATTTTCATAAGAAAAAGGCTCATATTTTGTATCATGAATTTCAGAGGGTGCATTATTCATAACAAGCACTGTTTCAAACAATGATCACTCAGTAAAATACTGTGCGTAAGCCTCTCATCCTCGGCGGATCAACCTGACAGGAAAACGAAAAGCACAATGCAACTGGAGTGGCTAATGCTCTGTGGATGTTTGCTAAGATATTATATGACCTTTAAAGGTTCACGGATGAGGCAGTTTGGCTCCCCTCCACTCCCTCCTCTCTTTTCCGGCAAAGATGCAGAAGAGCAAGCTCAGCAGACAGCGGAGAGGAATGAAGAAAGAAGAGAGAGGTGGAGAAGTCATTAACAGAAAATTGATCAGGTCTGGTTCTGCCCAGCGCTGATGCCAATACTCTTCCAAGGCTGATGTCTTTGCTAACACCAAAACAAGTAATCAGTGGCCCTATTACACAGACTACAGAAGCCCACTAATGATTTTGTTTGGAGACACAGAAGAAAGATAATTATCGCGCATGTGTCAATAGAGCAGGCAAGCTGCAGTCTTTTAATTTATTCAAAAACATGCCTTGGTTTCATGTTTTTTTTTCTTTTTTTGCCTAAAATAGTAAGTCACTTAATGTGTTTTGAATTATCCAATTAATAGAGACTTGCTTTGCTGCTGCCAGTATAGCAACCCACTGCACTCATTTATATGAGACTGTTTCTCTTTCATACTGTAGAAAAGCTTTGGAACTGCAATATGATAATTTTTGTTTTGGGTATTTTGTATAATCCTACTTAGATTCCTTTTTTTGTATTAGCTGACGTGCCCACTTGGTTTACTCTTTAATGAAAGAATAAAAGAATACAACAAAGAGAGATATGAAGAAATAACAGAGGAAATGGAAGAAAGGAAGGCAGAAGACATTAAGTTGGTCGAGGACAGAGAGAAGAGAGTAAGATGGAAAATTCATGCCGGTTTATTTATTTTCTGACTCTGTTTTTGCCGAATTTGAGCTTGAGGTGAACTTCTAAAGAACCTGTGACCTAAATAAGTGAACAGTCTATACAGAGAACAGGACAGCAGAGACATTGAAACTAGGGAAGTAGCTCTCCACTGCAGAGCCTTCTGGCAAGGAGTTAAAGGTAGGAGAAAAAATACAAAGATCAATAATTTGAAATAAATAATTGATTAAGTTAAATCTTGTTGACATTAAGCCAGCAACAATCTAAAAAAGAGCACAGGATTAAGTTTGCACAAAGTCCCCTCACAAATACTTCATTATACACAGAACAGACAGCAGAAAATGGCCAACTGAACAGGAAGTACACCACCAACTGACTGCCTGCAGGTCTTAAAACCCCTCTAAATTGAATGACAACTGAAAATAAAGAGATTTCTCTGCGATCTGACTGGATCAGAAGGACGGCAAAATAATAACATCATAATGTTGTAAAAAGCCTGAATTCATGCTTCGTCAGGTCTGTCAGCTAGAAGACAAGCAAACAACTTCTAAAATGCTTTTGGATCCATCACTGCTATGCTGTGCTGAGACATTATTTCCATAACTTACCAGGAGGTCTGACTTCCTCACTCCGACTCCATGCAAGCTCCTTATTTGTCCCGTCTCAGTACGATTAGATGTGCTATCGCACAGCTCTGGTGTCCGTAAATGGCTGCGATTAGTGATTTTTATCCTCCATTGCTGCCTTTGTCATCTTCGGTTACCATCGTGACTTCTTGGTTAAGGTTAGGCAGCGATCAGCAAACAATCAGCAATCCCGGGTGCAAAAAATTCGATCCAACCGCTCCTCCTTCAGACCTCCTCTGTCTGTGAACTCACCCTAACATAACAACGGCCAGCTTCCCCCTTTGCTCCTGAGGGACGGGGGTCATAATTCCTGTGGCCTTTGTCTTTGTCAGTCGAAAGCAATCATATGTGCTTTTGGGAATTTGTTGAAATTACTGAAATGCTTTCTCTGCTCATATTTACCCACCAATAGAATGAGGGAGGAGGAGGACATAAAGCCTCAAACATCCACCTATTGAAGGACGTTACATATAAAACTAGGATAATCAAAGAAAAAAGGAAAATACTTCTACTGGTCTATCAAGGCTGGTTGTCGAACATAAATACATTTGAACATGTCAACGATCACCTTGACGCAGAAAGAAGTAAAATGTTCTTTATTTAAAATCTCTTTGAGAATCCCACCACACATTCTCCACACTGCAGGCTGCTTCAAAAGGCTCCTGATAACTCTCACGACAATCAGATTGAAAATACAGTAGCTGACTGACATAACACAGTCTCCATATCGCAGCTGTGGAAAAAGAATTGCTATTGCACAGTCTCTGTTTGCGTGGGAGTGTTTCTACAGGTACTGGTGAGGTAGTGCAGTTGGAGTAATACTGTCAAGGTCCTGTCCAAGTCCTGTCTGCTGCACTGTGTCTGGCAGTCTGTTTGTTCTCTTTCCCGTCTGTGTTCGTGTGCTCCTTCCCCAAACCTGTTTATCCCTCCACACCCGCCCTTCATCAGGTCCCTGCCCTGCTCTCAGCGTTCTCCCCAGCTTATCAACCTCTCCCTGCTCCTCCTCATTTTACCAGTCCTGTCTTTGTTACCACGATGCTCCGTTTGTCATCATTCATTGTGCATTCTGATCCCGTTACCTGCTCCTGCTGGTTGCACGGTGCAGGACCTTCTGTCTGCTTTTTAACCCTCCAGATCTGAGTCCATTTTTGATCTTTGATTTGTTGGAGCCTTTTTACATCCACGCCGTGCTGCCCTGCGTCTGCATTTGGGTGACAGTGTGTGCTGGTCAGTCATGAATCTTCATGACATGACTTTGAATCCTATGCATGTTTTTTGAAAAGGACTTATGCCGTTTTTCCACTAGCACTTTTTGCCGCCCCGAGTCAAACCTAGAAGAGCTGATTTGCTTTTCCATCACCAGTTTTACTGCGCCGAGTTAAGCCGAGGTGCGCCGGCGATGGACCCGCTCCGGAGTAGGAGCAGGTGGCTGCAGCCGACCTGTGACAAACACCTGTCTCCCCCTCAAATCAATACTCGACTCATGCCTGTGCCAGAAACCTGAGAGAAAGACGTTTTTAAAAGTCAGGGTGTTCAGCTCTCAGTACTTTTGTAGCTTCTAACTGATTCTTTTTAGTTTCTCTAGTCCTGTTTGTACCTTGCTGTGTTTTACTGCTTCACCTTGTTCACTTTCAGCTGTTTCAGGAGTCATGTTTAGTAACCGCTTTAGTAACGTTTCCTGTAATGCTACTTCATAATAAAATCTTTTAAATGACTAAATAACAGGGGGACTTTTATTGTGAAGAAGTTAGAAGAAACAAAACGTATTTGTAACTGAATTAGCGGAGCCACTTAGCGGTGATTCTTCAATAGTACTGTGGTGATAAGGACAACCGTGTCACTGGCTTAAGACACCGTTCAAGCAGGAAGCCCAGTTGTGTTGGAAATGCAAAATTGCAAAAAATCCCGGCCTTGCAAAAATGAAAGAAAACACTTCAGAGAGTAGGTTAACTCTTATTTTTTTATCAACACATTGTTTGTTCCTCAAATTTGTGTAGGAAAGGCTGCTGTTAGCGCTCCTGTCCATGGTGTAAGTGCAGTGTCATCAGCGCTATCAAATTGAATGTTGAACTTTTGAATCATAATCACAATAACTTTAACTTGCTGTTAATTGTGCCTTGCCCCCAAGATAATGTTTTTTAGCATAACAAAACTATGAAACATGCGGCTCTAACCAGGCCTTCTTTAGAGTTTGTAATTTCCGAAGATGTTCCTGAGAACTTAAAGATGACTTTACAGAACTCACAGAAAGCAGCCATGTAGTCAGTCTTTATGTCAGAAACATTCATTTAGTCCAGAAATTGGTATGGTAAATACAACTTTTAGAATCCACTTGTCCCATTGATCTCTGTTCTGTTTAATATCAGGTGGAAGGGTGCGGATCCTGTAACGCTGTGTCGCAGTGTAAAGTAACTGCACATTTACTTCAGTTCTGAACTTACAATTTCCACTCCAGAACATTTCAGAGTCATATAAGCTATTGTACTTTTTCTAACACCGCTGCTACATTCTTAAAAACGTTCTTACAATCAAATAAATGATGTAATATTTTTAGCAGCCAGCCAGCAGTATATACAGTTAACTGCTCCACCTTTGCCAACTGCACCATTAATGCTCATAACTGAACAACAGACATGAAATCTGCAATGTTGCTTTTACTTCTAGTACTGTTAGTATATTTTGATGCCAATGCTCAGATGTAGTAGTATTGTTACTCTTGCCAAAAGGAAAGATCTGAGTATTTCTTACACTACTGACTTACACAATGTAAGTTCAATGTAATGTTCGTCTTGTGCCTCTGTGGTCAGAGGTTTGGTCAGTAGTGGAAAATAAACAAGGATAGCAACGGCATTATATAATATATCCAGGGAGAGTGCAGATAGGTTTTTCCATGAATGGGGAGGCTTCAAAAAGAAACTCATTCGACATCCCACAGGCAGAGACGTATGTCAGAGAGCAGGCCAGGAAAGGCATGCAGGGATTGAAAATGGCCAGTGCATTATTTCCACCACAACAATAGGAAGAAAGGCAGATCTGGGGCCTGTTTAACAGACCTTAAAGTTTAACTTTGCATCCCAACCTTAGGCCAGTAACTGCTATTAATTTAAGGTAAATGTCATCACAGTAACATCTGATTATGATAAAGTTAGCTAATGAAATGTTGTTGACCAGCTCACTGCAATTACTACCTTATGACAAACCTTAACTACAGTTGGCTATGTAAAATACCATTATTGAGTAGATTGACAGGTCAGTTAATGTGTTCAAATGTCAACAAAATGTAATCGTTTCATCATCTTACCAGCCAGTGTGCTCGAGAAACACTGAACATCAGAAGGGTTCGGTGCTGGAACTATTCAATGTTTGAACTATTCCGCCATCTCTGATCCAAACAGGAGTCTATGGTGTTGCAACTCTCATTTGATGTTTGGTCCACCTACATTGCTGGCCTCCGAAGCAGCATCCAGGCCTTCGTCCAGACCTGCGCTGCCCATCCATCTTGCCCCCTGGTCATCCGCCCGAGGCCTCCTACTCCGCCCCTGTCTTGCCTTCCCTATCTTCAGCTCCCAGGCAACAGGGAGTCCCTCCTCCAGACCCCTTCCACCCATCTCGCTTAGTGTTCCAAGGGAGGGCACTGTCAAAGAAATTGCCATGACCCAGTTTTTTCCCTTGTATTTTCTGATGTTTCCTGCTTCCCCGTGCTTCAGTCTGTCTCCCTCTGTGTCTGTGGTGTGGGCGTGGCATTCCCTCTCTCAAACTCTTCTGGCGCCTGAATCCCTCCTCAACCTTCAAACTTGCAATCAATCTCTGTCTGTGGTCAGTAATCTGTTCCTCTTGTTAAATTCCTGGATTGTATTTTTTTTTCTCCCCCTGATTGATTAATTTGTTTATTCCTCGGAAACTTTCCTTTTTTTTGCCTGCTTATCTGCTACCTGCACTCCCCTGTTCCCACCCAGCGGATTCTGCAGGTTTTTATAAAAACAGTCCTAGATGCTATAAGAAAATTATTTGACACATTAAAAAGAGTCTTATAAGACCAATTTCAAGTTTTGTCTTTATATTTACATGTTGTGTGTTAGCAATTGTTGCTTGTTTTCATGTGTATGGATATTTTTAGTGACTTACTGTATATTTTGAGTTTAACGGAGTCCAATCATTATAATAACATGCATGACTTTGAAATGCAGAGGACTCTGCTGGGATGTTATCATAATTTAAAATGCTAAGTTATTCACGTGACCCCAGTCTGACAGAGATTCAGCTTTCGTTGGCTTGGTGAGTGATCCATGCATCAACAGACAAATATCTGGATACCACTGATGTAGGAATCACAGAAACAGTATGCCCATGTGAAAAACACGGATAGCGCGGAGGCAAGAAACAATTAGTTGCCGTTCAAAGGGATGGATGAACATGAGAAATGATCAAAGTGTGAGGCTGAAACACATACGTTGGGACAGGAAAGGCTGCAGGGACTTGTTGTTGGTTGCAGGGTAACAGATGAAAAAAGCCTCTGCTGTTCCAGGCATCTTCTAGCAGCCAGAAGAGGGATGTCACATTACTTCTTCTGTGCCCTGCCAGCTGCTGCAGGGAGAGTGTAGCTGGGTCTGTCAATAGCAGCAGCAGCAGTCAATCTGTTTCCAAAGCCCCGCAGCTCAGACAAAGAGAGAGAGAGTGAGTACAAGTGCATGTGTATAGAAGCATCATCAGTCTGGTTTGTTGTATAAAGGCTGTTCAAGCCCAACATCTCTGCCAAGGATGCTTGATGTGTTCAAGAGTCAAGGTTATTATTACACGACTAGCGACTGAAGGTCAGATTTTCCACAGCTTCAATATCAGTTTTAAAGCTACAGATGTGATGCATTCTGCTATAAGAGGCGGTTGAGGCATACAGACAATCTAGTGTTCATTTGGCCAGCTATTTTTTATTTTCTTTTTCAAATGTAGTCCTGCTCTTCTTGCGGTTTTATTTGTATCATATTTAGTCAACCTCATTTTGCTTGACGAGAACTGTTTCCATTTCTCTTGGTTATCAGATTATACTGAACATTTCGATCAATCCAGTCCAGCCAAAACCATTTTTTTTTTTTTTTTTGTAATTTTGCACTACTTATTACACAATAGATCATATAACATTATATATGACCACCTCACTATTTGGCTTAATACAGCTTTATGAAAAGAGCAACATAACATGTCGTTAAATACCTTGGTTTCTTTGAGGTGAGGCTTAAGGTGAAAGTTGGGGTCTTCTGATGTGGTATTTATTTCTAGTCAGTGTATTACCCCGCAGTAGATGACCGTCAGCTCTCCATCTGTGTTGACCATTAGCACACAGACAGGGTAGTAGAGCATTGTACTGCTAAACGGTACCGACAGCAAGACGTATTTTAGCCACCTAAAAGAAGGCCTGCCTAAAAATAAATATATATATATCTGTTTAAGTGTACGCTCTTTTTTGAACATTTTTGGGGCTTTACATTGACGTGGTAAATTGGGTGATATTCAGTCTGAACGCCTAACATGTCTTTTTGCCCTCTTTTCAACAGTGTCACAAAACACAGTTTTGTGTTATCAGTTAAATTATTATTATTATTTTTTTAGTTTGCAGGTTATAAACAATACAGAGACAATACAGATTAAGGGAAGGAATATCTCTAAGTCGTATTGCACTGGTAGGAGACATTAAGAGGTAATTTCAACACATTTAATATAATATGTCCCTAACCCTAACCCTAAATATGCTGTGTACTGCTAACACAGGGACATCATAGTAAGAGCAGTTATACACATTAATGTAAAATCTCCTGATACCCATCCTCTCATTTTTGGCTGCATCATGCAAAATCTGCACAGTACCAAACGTGTTCGCATGGACATGTTATGTTATGTGTGCTGTGCAGTGAAGGCAATAGAGGAAAGGGAGTAAGCTATCTAAAATATATGTTCACCTATGTTTGAGGCAGACAGCCCTGATAACTGCCACAGACCAGCTCTTTTCTAATTTCTGACCATTGATATTCCAAATATCAAATCTGCACATGACTTGAGCCCTCCAACCCCATCCTTTTCAGCCAATCAAATGCTAGCACTACATGCTTAAATTGGCCATCTTGAAAAGGTAGCCTCTGGGAGGCACACTGGGATTGTGAGGGGTGATTGATAAGTTCATGGCCAAAAGTCAATTTGAGAAAACCCAGCACATTTATTTTTCAACACAGTCCTCTCTACGTTTACACAGTTAGTCCAGCAGCTGTGGAGCATACAAATCACTTTTTTGTAGAGGTCACCATCTTGGACCTCCAGAAAGTGGTCCACAGCAGGGGTAACGTCATCATCACTGTCAAAATGGCGACCACTGAGCTCTAGTCTGACTCTGTCAAATCAGATGAATGGATGGGTGTTGGAAGAGTTCAAATCTGCATTCCTGGATGGCAGCCATCGCTACAATGCACCTGTGAGCGTCGTCTCAGACAGTGCTGAATCCAAAATAGACATAAAAGTTATTAACTTCAAACTTCCTGCATTATCATTCAATGAGTTAATTACATGTACATGAAACAAGAGCGTATATCTCATCTCATCACATACATATCATAGTGCCGGAAACAACATGACCGCTACAGTGACCTCATATACTAAAGGCACTAAAACTACTTGGTTAGGTCAATCTAATTTACGTATGTACGTTATTTTAAGAAATGTACAGAATGAACCTGACTTACGCTATGTACGAGAGGTAACTTCAATATGTTAGTAAGTTAAAAGAACTTACCATTGACTTTTTGGTTTCCCTTTGTCGCTCTTCATAATGCTTCATCCGACTTCCTCCTTCGCTGGCCACTAGAGGATGTCACCTGGCATATAATGCTAATATGGGTCGTGATAAGTTTTTTCTAAAAGGAAGGGCTGGCCCATCACACTTCTCTCCATATAGTTAGTAAGGTTTATCAGACAAGTCTCTTTTGATCCACCGTTTCATTTTGGTTGCACTGTCGGAGGATACTGTAATAACAGTGTGAACACGAGTGCAACGAGCTCAAACTTAACTTTCCAGTCATGTAAACTTTGGTCAGGTGCGACTGTTGTGACATTAGTGATGGTCAGAAGGTAACGTCCAGTTCCACTGCAGATCAGTAATGTGAGGTACAATGTGATAGTAAAGCTGTGGAGGACAGTGTGACTTTCAGCATCAGCGCCCAGCCTTCACGTCATGATTGATTAGCATGATTATCCTCACTATATGTCTGCCTTACAGCAGATATTCAAGGGATACATGATAAACCTGTTTCACAGAAGACATTTTAACTCGACACAGCAGCAAAAGCACTGGTGTTAAATAATAGAATTTAATGATGCTGAATTGCCTTGGGCTGCTTTGGTTCCATAGTTACTTAGGTATTTTGCATGCTGGCTTACTGCCACACTGGTCAGGGCTTACTGGGACACTTGAATAGAGTAGAGCTGCGATTAATGTTATAAGTTACACCTATGCTTAATATAATCACACTGGTCTCCCACTGATGAATACGCACAGATGAATTCACAAACGTGTTCCATGATTTATGTATAATTGACCCTCCACCCTCCTCCATAATTTTCACTGCACTCAAGAATATGCCCACGTGATTGGCTGAAGTGGGGATACATCTGATAGGCTACAGATGAGGGTCTGAGTTAGGTGGGAGCCAGTGGGAGCTAAAAGGTAGGGTGTGAGCTCCCGTTAAAGCAGCAAAGTCACACATCTGCCGGGTCGCTCATATATTACCAACCATCATCTTAACACAGATAATCAATTCAATGTTCTGAGTATTTTTTACATTAATGATATAAACAGGTTAAAAGAAAAATGTTTTCCAGAGGAACATATAAATCTCATATGAATAACTGTTATTTTGATCGACCTTACGCAACTGTTGCAAGAAGTGTGCTGCTGCAGCTGCTGTGTGTGTGTGTGTGTGTGTGTGTGTGTGTGTGTGAGAGAAACTTTTGTGAAATGGCCACAGTAAATTCTAAATCATTGGTGCTGTCTTGTAAATTCGGCATTAAATACAATACATGCAGTAGTTTTTTCCCAGTTTGTCGCAGCATCGCTGTAAATCCTTTCTGTGTTACGTGTTTTGGCTGCTTCCTGTCTGCCTCTCTGTCTGAAGGGCGAGTTGCTCTCAGCAGCTGTTTGAACATACTGTTTCAACTGATTTCACCATTTACACCAGATTTATTAAAGAACACAACATATTGACGGTAAACATGTGAATTTTTTTTTTTTACAAATCCAGTAAATGTGGAGAATGTCACCAGACTCCATTGACAAAATGCTCAATTTTGAGACTTGTTGCGGTAGGAGAAACTGTATTAATGACTACATTTCTCTATTTTATGTAAAAAATGTTGTATTGATTAGTTCCAGTGATGTGGGTTTACTTACATTTGCATACAGCGTGGGAAGTGAGATCTGATCACAGAGAGATATGGCTACGCCAGGTGTGAATTGATGGGCTTGAAGCTGTCCGCTCAAGATGGGATCACTCGGGACAGATGGTAAAAACACATGATCAGCCCCGCTGTCTCCCTCTCAGGATGCACCTGTTCGGCTGGTAGCCTGTTTATCAACCTCCGTTGTAATGTTAGGGTTAGTTATTTTAGAGACCCCCTCATAGCTCAGATTATAACTCAAACCCTGTGACGGATAATTCCCATTTGAAAAAAAAAAAAAATATTGTGAATGGAGCAGTGGAGTCTCAAAGCAGAGATGCAGGTTCACACATGAAAAGCTGTTTTTAAAGTTGAACCGTGTATAGATAAATGTAACTACATCCACATAAACAACTTTTATTTGTGGATGTCAATTACATTTATTTAAATCAATAAAAATGTAGAAACAGTAACTGTGAGTAATTTGTGAACCTTTTTTTTATGATATCTAGTTTTTACAACTATGAATATTTCTGTGTGCACTGGCAAATACTATTATGGAGAGTCATTTATTGTATATATAAATCATGATAAAAAAATAAAAAATCTTGAGTCCCATCTGATTCCACCGTGCTTTTCCTGCAATGACAAGTCCAGATGCCTGCTGTGATAAAAAGTCCCATTGGCTTCCGACATTTCCAAAGAACAGATATCGTGCAATCTGTCCTCCGCTGTAGTTAAGATCACGGCAGCGACCTCCTGTCCAACAGGCATGCAATCTCTCTGAGGTGCTGTTAAATAACAACAAGATAGACAGAGATTGAGGAGCACAGTTCACGGGTTTCAGAGGGCCCCACCGCACAAACAGCCATATATCATCATCATTATTCTGAGGGGCTGAAGATCAGTGACAGGAGGGCATACAGCCAAATCACATCACAAGTGACATGATAACACAACAACAGAAAGGTCATCACAGTGGGGAATACGGAATCAACGCGATGTGATGGTGGATACACAAAACGACTGTGCGCGGAATAAAAAGCATAGGCAGGTGGATTAAAGTGATCTGATTCATTTAAATAAATGAAACACAATTAGATGGATGGCAGTGGTCACCTTGCTCAAATGAAGGTTGGATATGGCAAAATTGCTTTTTCTTCTCATTTGCACGGGTCACACATCCCACTTATCTGCTGTGATTAAATTGGACAGTGACAGCGAAACTTTGAAGTGAGCGCCCAGGTATTTCCTCATATATCTCTGGCCAACTAGACAAGGCCTGTAATGCATGTTGAGTCAAATGGCTGAGGTCAGCTGGTGCTGGTGGATAGTGGAGCAAATTGAAGTATGATTCAATCATGAGCGGAGTTTTCGCTCATTTCCTTGAGCCAAAAGGAAATTACTTTTTATATACAGTTAAATTGCAACAGCAAATACGTTGTGAGAGAAATGAAATGCTGCCCCAATTACAATTTTTTTTATCAACATAATTAGAAAACAGTTTAATACGAACTTATCTGCCAAGCTGTTAATGTTCATACTGAATGTATCTGGTAAATGTTGCACTGGCAACCTATTTCATTTGTTTTACCCACAACCTTTGCTTGAAGTAATGTAAGCATGATTAATATTTTTTTTATGGCTATGTTTAAGCAGTTGCATCTCTCAGTTAGGATTAGTGAAAGTAAAGGTCTTGGTTAAATATCGAAACAGTCAGCCATTAAGAGGCCGCTTAATTAACATTTAATCAAAATCACATTATTTTCCCAACCTTAAGCCTTATTCCATCATCACCTACCATCTTCACCTCGCATGTTGAACAAAAATGTAGGCATTTCTTTATTAGGAGAGTCATCACCTCTGGACATAATCAGCCAATTATGTTGCAGTGATAATGTAGGTGAATAAACAGATGGCTCATTTATGTAATTAAACTTAAGTTAATAGTTATTTTGCTGTCCAGTTCACATTGCCACTTTGTTGCTATTTTCACATGTGGAAATCGACGTTTGCTGTAAAACTTACCAATTGCATGTGAAAATGTGTGAATTTGTGGAATTACCATGTGAGGAAGCGAGCCTTATTATTTTTGCGCTGTTTTTTATTTATCAAATGACAAACCATTACATTTTTCAGTCATTTCAAGATATTTAAAGTCAAAGTTGAAATTGTGAAATGACGAATTTCACTTGACTGATCTTTACCAAGCTGGTACGAGACGTCTAATTGAGACGCCTCCGACGTTGAATAGACGTTAGTATTTAGTTGAAAATGAAAATCGGGTTAACGTCTGAACTTAACGTTGGTCCGACGTTGGATATCAGTTATGTAGGCTATCTTAAGTCAAATCAACGTTGTTGATAGATGTTGTCCAGACATTAGAATTTTGTCATCAAAAAGGTCATTATTCAACGTCAAAGTTGTGTGAGTACAAGACGTCTGACACACGTTGGGTTTTGGTTGCCAGACACCACAACATAAAAACAACAAAATATTAACGTCATTTGACATCAATATTCCTATGTCAAAAGATGTTGAAAGTAGATGTCAATGGACGTTGGGTTTTGGTCGCCTGACGTCATGACTTGAATCCAACCAAAGACCAACGTCTATTGACGTCCGGTGCCAGCTGGGTACAGAGACTTTTCTCCACCACATCATCCCGGATCAAGCTGTTACACAGAACAGGCGGACTGTGTTCTGAGCTTACAGAGTGCAGGACTACAGCCGGACGAGGAGAGGTGATATTGGTGGAAATGCCAACGTGAAGTTGCTGACCATATCGTGACCATCTATGTAGCCTATTTTTGTGTGACATGAGAGAACTACAAACACTCATTTCATTATGCCACCCTGTCTTGTTCAAATAAATTACCTTGCTAAGCTCATTCACATCCGTGGTCCCTGGGCAGGAGACACAGATGACATCTTTGTTAAGATAAAAGATAAGCGTTAGGATAAATTAACTCTGCAAAATGAGCTGCAGTACATTTGTTCATAATAAGAAATAAATAAATCATCTCTAGGAGACAAAGTTACTTTCAAACCTAATAAACTTATTTCTCCCAAGACGTTATTCCACAATTAATATAACAGTAAAGATAAATATGTTTTGTAAATATTGCGATGTAGAGTACATCTAGTAATTAGCGTTAATAACGTTAATAATGTCCTCTTAACGCTGTTAATTTTTTTAACGTGGGATTAATGCTCGGTATAAAAAAAAAAAGAGAAATGCTCATTGTATGATTTACGGTCGTCGGTGGCACTTGTAGTCTTGATCCAGAGGGTGGCAGCAGTGAAATTTATTGGATGCTGGCTGCCGTAAAACTCCAATGAAGAAGAATAAGAAAGGGAATCAGAAGAAGAAGAAGCAGGGTTGGCGGTTCGCGAAAAACACGGTGGACTGAAAAGCGATGACATGGAGAAAGGACTTATGAACGGCAAATTCACTTTCAAAACACTGCCAGGTGGTTCGGTCGATAGGACAAAAGTTATCTGCAAGTACTGTCGACATGAAATGAGTTACCTTCGAGGTACGTCGCGTCTCAAATACCACTTGCAAGCCAAACACACAGCAGATGCAGAGAGCCAAAAGCAGACAACCCTGGATACGTTGCAAAAAAGGCGCCTTGACAAGTCTACAAGCAAGCATATTTGATCTTTCTTATGTTGTTAAAAGTATTAAGAACATGAAAAAAATACATTAAAGGGATATTCCGGTGTAAATTTAATCCATCGTCTAACACACCTTGACACCGAGTAAGACTCCCCCTCGAGAGGTCAAGTTTGCTGACCGCTAGCTTAGCTAGTTTTAGCAACCTCAGAAAAGACCGCACGAAAACAATACACTGCAGCTTATGCCTCCAATTAGAAACCGCCATCAAAAAGCCACAATCAATAGCCAGAACAGCACCAAACTTCAGCAACAGTACATGTACAGTCCCAGCACACAGTACGAAGCCTCAAACATCTGCTAGCTTTGCCGGATTTCTATTGAAAACACAGCACAACTCACCCTCTCCTCAGCAGCCTGCCTGTGTGGGGAAGCCCTGACGAGTCGATTACCGAGTGCAGTAGATTTCCGCAGCTCAAGGATGAAAATGTATGATTATTACTCCATTACTTCTGTTCTTTTCCCTGTCAGCTCTTGATAATAAGAACTGAGCATTCCATGGAGTAATAATCATACATTTGTGCCAAAAATGTGCCAAAAAATTGCGATTCATTTGCGATTCATCACAAGTTAATTATGGACAAAATGCGATTAATCGCTATTAAAAAAAATAATCGTTTGACAGCCCTAGTTATGATATATTGTTTTTTTTATTATTTATTTTGCGCCTTGCTTTGTTTTCTGTCGGCTTTATTTGATTGGAATCAGCTGCGACTTTACTGGGGATCTTCAAAAAGCAAGCAGCTGGTCCTCGAGGCCACTACAGGGTGCAGCTGCTTGACAACCTCTCCAGATAGAAACATCTGTCACAGCGAATATCTTTGATCTGATATCTTTGATCTCTGATGTTTTTTTTTTTTTGTTACACATTAATATTTAATTATTGTAATAGGTGATTATACAACATCCATTGTATTAGAATGCTTAATTGCTTGTGCTAGTTTGTTTGACAAATGCATACTACAATGATTTGTTGGAACATCCCTGGTTCCGATGGTTTTCACTGCTACTAATTCATCAAAGCCTTTACGGTCACTTGAGACAGCATCACAATATTGCTACCACTGGTCACACCTTAATGATCTGAGTGTTTTTGAAGGCCTCAGTACCTCACTGCTCATCCGTCACCATTCACCATCAAGCTGTTACAGCTCAGCAGTAATGGTGTAGCATTTCTATTTTGAAGGTCACTTACCAGTTTAAAGTGACAGGGGAAAGCGAGAGGCCTGTGTGTCATTCCGGGCCAATACCAGTTTGACATCTGCTTCCCTTGACGTTCAATCACTGTGATTTTCTGTTTCCCACTCAGCCTCTGTGATTCTGCAGCCCAGCTCGGCTCAGGCAGGTGGGAAGTGATGAATGTGGCTCAGGCGCAGGCAGGTGGAAAATGATGAATGGCAACAATCACACCTGACCATCAGTGGAGGCTGCACAAAGCAGCAACACAAAGAAAATGATTATCAGAGTAGCTCTGTTCAATCAGTGACTCCTTATCCTTATGATGTTTTATATATATATATATATATATATATATATCCTCTTTACCATTTCACCTTTATAGACATATGCTGTTTCTACCGGCAGGATCAATGTGGAAGCAGTCATTTCATTTTGATTGAAATCTAACCATATAATTTTATAAATTGAGGGAACATTTTAAAGGTTTAGGCTTAAGACCTACACGACACTGAAAAGCAGTATAAAAAGTTGCAGTAGGATTCAGAATCACATAATACTTTTCTTCTTCTCTTCTAGGGTCTTTATAGACACTGATTTCAGTTAAAAAAACTTTACTTCCTTAATTTCTGTCAAGCAGTGTGGTGCAAATCAGACACTCACCATGATCTCTGTCCTTTTTCATTCCTTTGGTAGTGACTGATTGTGATGAGTCTATCTTCCTGACAATAACCTGGAGATTTGTAACCCAGTTGCTAGATTAAATTCTACTTAGTTTAAACTTTTCATTTCTCTTTGTCTTTACGTTCAATTTTCAATTTCATCTCGACAGCCCTGTGATTATGGGCTTGTTTGGTCTTGGCACTCGGTTAGGGTTAGGAAAACATCACGTTTGGACTTAAAGTACCTGTTGGGTCAGCACGAACACAACTGGAGATGTCCTGAGATCTCCTTAAAATTACCCTGTTTTGTAGCCACACACACGGCTGCAGAATGGCCTAACTTTCCATCAAAATGATCAGTTTTTTTGCAAACACAGTGGGAAATTTTGCCGAGGTCCCCTTAAAACTATCCAGTCGTTTCACACTTACAAATGTTGGAATGCAGACTCAAACTGTGTGACCGGCCTAGCAGCTTTGTCGCTTCTAACTCCTCCACCAACCCCTCCACCTCCCAAAATGAAAGACAAACAATAAACATGTGATGTGAATGTTATATAACCCCTTCTTTTAGACATATGAACATGACACTTTCACTGGCTGGTTTTCAAGGAAAAGCTATTGAGAATTTAAAAAGCTCGGTTCTAAGTTTGTCAACACTAGTAAATCTGAACGACACAAAGCAAAAATCTAGTGTTACGTTAGTTTCGAGTGAAGTGTTGAGATTCTGAGGTTGATTCTGATAGAATTAACTCTATGCTGGTGAAAAAAGATGGCAGCCATTTTCTTTCACTTGCATTGAGCATGAGAAGGAGTGACTGGTAAGTATGTCTTTGCAAAAGCTAGCTGTTTTATTGCTATTTTGCTCTTAAATGTGTTTATGTTGGTTTGTTATTTCAAATTTTGGAGAAATTATGTTGTATTATTAACGAGTGGCCACTGTCGTACATTAAGTAGACACGCCCAGACATGCAGGTTGAGGATAAAGTTGATGGTTAGCGTTGGTTTCAGTTCATCTTTAGACACAATGGGCCAACGGTAAACTAGTGACACTCTTTTAGAAACTAGTTTATTAGCTGTTTCGGTCAGTTGCTAAATAAACAGTTTGCTCCAAAGAGTATTTCAACAGACGCAACTTTGTATCTGTTGCACTGTCTTTCATTAATATTGCCTTTGATAATGAATATCATTATATGAACTGAATTGTCAGATGGAACCTGTTAACGCGTCATTATGATATGGGGAGCCGTGTAGTATCATTAACATGGGCATGGGTTAATTATTTGTCTTTAATGCATTGACTGTCAGACCACCGTTCAGTAAAATCACACAGGTAACAATTAGGGCTGCATAGTAAATTGCAAAATGATCAGAATTGCAATATGGCAAAGTGCAATCAAGTGCAATATCTAAATCACAGAACTGCAAATATTTGATAACATATCAAAATAAGTAGCAGTTATAATGAAGTGCTGCAGAGATGTCCTGGCCTTCGAATCTCATTCTCCAGATGTAAGAAAAACATGTGTGTATGGTACAGGCCCAAACAGATGTCAACAGAATAGTTTTTTTCTTCAGTGACAATGAAAATTGTGATATGAAGATGATCATTCCCACTAATCGTATTGCCAGTCAAAATAATCGCAACATGACTTCCAGCATATCATGCAGCCGGTTGTGCTTGATTGCTATTCAGTTAAGTTTGGGAAGTTTGTGTTTGTCAGTGCGTTGGTTTGACAGGATACCGCAGTCATCATCATAACCAAGTGTGAAGAGCAGACCTGTCAGGCAGAGAGAGAACAGCTTCAGTTACAAACAGTACGTTTTCATCCATCAGAGAGCATTTGGGTATAGTGAAAGTTGTGTTGGTTATTAAAAGACAAATTAAATTACCGCTGAAGGGATATCTAAAAAAATGAATAACCAGTAATTCAGACTGACTGGCCATTATATTCTAATGATTAAAACAATTTACCATGTGGTATTTAAACTTCATCGTTTAGTGAGAGAGAAGCTCTCCATCCCTGTGGACACGATGTAGGGTGGAGGATGATTCTGGCACGGAGGCGGATGAAGCAGTGTTTGCAGACTTATCCACACTGGAAGGGATTTGCTTTGTCATCAAGGACAGTCACAACAATGGTGCGATTAAAAGATGGTTTTGTTTTATACTGCATGGACAGCAGTGCTCATTTCCAGATGTGAGTTATCTTACTTCCAATTTTAAGGTTTGCATATGAACACTTCATGGAAACAGGTGACAGTTGAAGTGATAATTGATTGCTTTTAAAACAAGGCATATCTGAGGCCCAGTCCACACTTAGAAACAGCATTTTAAAACCAGAACGATCTTCGTCCACAAGAGTGTTTTAGAACCGTTTCAGAAAAATTCTCTGTCCATAACGCATATATAACATGCTGATTCTGATTCTGATATCACATGAAAATTCACTTACAGATGCTGCTGTAAACAAGAAGCAGTCTGTAATGATGAGGCAGGGTGGTATGACTGCTGTTCACAGTATCCTCCTGGATCATTTTATTCTTATCAAAAACATTTTCAACAGCATGTGTTTTAGTCTCTCTTCTTCATTACTGTAGTTTCAACATCTATTTTTATGTTACTATGTATACAATTTGCAATATCCATTCTGTCAGTACATACTCAAGTATTTCACAGGATCATACTCTGAGGTCATGCTCAGAGCCACATACTCATGTACTCTTTCAGGTGGGCTGTTCTCTAAAATGCATTTAAACTATATTGACATTACAGCAGAATCAACTTTTCTCTTAATTTAGCAGGTGGCATTAATGTAAAATTAAACCTGCAGAATGAACACACTAATTACCCACTGAGCAGAGCTGTCATCTACCAACAACATGTTGCATCAAAACAAATCAATTATTAAGAACGTTCATATAATAGAACACATGACGCAAGTACAGTCAAAGAAAGTTTCCCCTCCATGGATTCTGTGGATTTAGCTGTGGATTGTTTTATTTCCATGTGCATTCAATATTGGTGTTGGGTTAAAGCTGAGGACCTTCAATATGTACTCTGTACTTCGTGTCCTGAAACAGGAAGATGGTGCAGTGGCCGTCCACAGGGCTCATTTTGTGTTGCTCCATCCACATGCAGATCAGGCCGATCATTCAAAAGTTTTCTCGTCATTGAAAGTTTTCCAAAGCCCCTCTTGTAAACAAATGGGGTAACCACGGGGATATCAGCTGACACTGATGTCCAACAAAGGAGACAGCGCCGTGGACTCTGATGTTACTGCCCCAAACCGCTATTTTCCTCATCTCAACACTGAAAACTGCATTTTTGAATGCCTTCACAGTTTTGAAAAGCTGCAGTTTTCAGTAACCTAAATCAACATCTGTGTGTGGACAAAAGGACCAAACACATAGAAAAGGCAACATTTGAAAAAGAAATTGCCATGTAGGTGTGGACAGGGCCTTATAGCACAAAGTCTGGCATAGTTGTTTGTAGATGTTCCTTATTGGCCAAAACGGAGAGAGGAATGTAAATTTATCATTTGATTTTTTCATGGTTGTCACTCTCCGATTTATTTCACGTATTTTACTTTTTAAAAATATCTTTTTAATGCCCATTCAACAAACTAAAATGTGTCAAAAGCTTGACGTTCCCAAAAATCTGGATTTTTCTTTTAAATTTGGTTTGACTTTCCAATCCTGCCATCACGCTGATGTGTCAAACTGGTCTGCTGCTCCTGGTTTAAATTAAAACTGCTGTTATAATCTGTTTAGTTGATAAAGCAGAGTCTACAGACAAAGACAAAGAGGGACAACAGTGCGTGAAGAGTACAAAGAGACTGGGACAGAGGGCAGATGGTTGACATCCTTGCAGCACACATGGTGTAGACAGAATAATGAGTTTACAATACCAGGTTTAGGTAGTTAACAGCTGTTACACTTTGTTTTTGTTCTTTGAATATATTCACACACTGAATGATAACTCAAATTTAGGTAGCTTGGGACCAAATTACTGATAGTTTGTCACTAGTACTGTTGAATTGTGAAAGGATATCTTTTTTGTTGCTTGAATGAGATTGGAAAATAAGCAGCAATTACAGTACAAAGCTAAACTCTGCACTACATTACTAAAGTGATCGTATTATTCCAGTGGGATAAAGCACCGATGCTTGTGTATGTAAGCAAACAAGAATGTACTTTTCTTTTTCTTCCCTCAGGGGATCGTTAAAGAGAAATACGCACTGGGAATTGTCACCTTGTTCCCTGCATTAAAAGATCACCTCTCCAGGAAAGGAATATGTAAGCCTCATTTTAACATGTGTTTTTGCATTAAGAAATGATTCAGAGTGGATGAGAGACAATGTACAGTGCCCTTTTGATTATCAATGCTCAAATATATAAAGTTGCCAGTTTATTAGGTCCACAATTCATAGCTGTAAACTTAACATGTGGTTGTCAGAAATTTAAATTTAAACAAAACTGCTTGAAAAATGGCATACGTCCTTTAAGAGAGAGGTGTTCAGAGAAGCGGAGAGACTTACGACCAGCCCGGAGCTCCAGAGTTTGCTGAAGTCTGCTAGGAATCAGAATAATGATGAATCGTCCGATGATCGCCCAGGTTTTCAATTAAAGGTCACATAAAATCAGTGCATTGTGTCTTGCACAAATACTTTAATAGATGTACTTAAATGGATAGTTTGGATTATCTAAAGTGGGATTGGATGAGGTACTTAAGAAAAGTAATTCAAATAAAGCTCAACATACTTTTTTCTTCTTCTTACAGATTGGGGCAGTGATCATCTTTGACATCCTTCCTGTTGCTCCTGCATATCCTGCCGCCTCCAACAAAACCCCCAAATGACCAAAACTCAAGGTGTTGACATAAATCCACGTTTATCCAGAAATGTATCATTGCGACATCAGACTGATTTTGATAGAGCACGTCACAAATGTAGGCTATTGTCGCTGATGTTATTTATACCCGGGAGTTCTGAACAGCTTTGGTGCAAATAAATTCAACCAGGATGTAGCTAGCCGCTACAGCCAGCCCACATTCATGAGCCAGCCTATTAGAAATTAGGAAGAAAATGCAAAGCCAATCCTGCTAGTGATATTGGTTAAGGGAAGCGGGGTGAGAATTATTTGTGCACCAAATTATTGAAAATGTTTTACTCACTGGATATTGGTGGGGACATGTCCCTACCGTCCCTATGCAATCCTACTCCCATGATTGGCACCCTTTGATGAGTGCTTTAGAGTGCACTTCATTCCAGTGTAAGTCCTGATGATGCTCTCAGCAGCATGTACATGTTTCTCTAGACAACACACTATAGTGTCAATGTTGATCACACAACAGAGAGTCCAAAGGTTCAAGAGTTAGGAGCCAGGTTCTTAAACAATGCACTTTGTGCAATTATTCAGCTTTTTTTTTTTCTTGCATAGCTTATATTTTGGCTTAAAGTCTTTTTTCTTAAGCTACAGCATTTGTGTAGGCACATCAGAGAAGTGTAATGACAAAGAACCACGTTCATGAATAGAAGCTAATTACCAAGTTCTTGTATCTATGTATAGGTGTCATATTTGTAGATCCTTGCATGATGCACCTAGTGCATTCATTTAGCACTTTACATGTTTTTCATGGGTTATATCCAGGCAAAATAATTGTTATTTGTGCTCAAGAAGGATGTTCATTGCAGTTTAAAGGTTATGCAGGATTTAGAAAGCGCTTAAATGGTTGTCATAGTACTGTTAACACAGGCACAAGCAATGATGTTAACGTACAGACACCACAGATTTGGGTGAGCAAAGCTCACAAGAAGATGCCTCTGCCTCCCAGATGTGACACTACAAATCAACCTTCAACATCCCGGATGTCAAAAGACCAGGCAAAAGATATGTGTGCCTCAATCATAGCAAAGTTACAAGGCAGTGGTGTCTTATCTGTTGTTGAAAGCACGGGGGAGCGTGTCAGTGAAGTTCATGCTAATCTCAAAGAACGAAGAAGTGCTAAGTGCAGTGCCTGCTGATAATCCCAGTAGAAGTGCAGTGGAAGAAGTCTTCAGCAACACTCTGACACTTTCATTTACACACCGCTGTGAAAAACAGTTTGTTGTTAAATTAATAAATCTTCTGCTCTTGTTAGCCTATACCAGGATTGATGGCAAACACCATAGAAGTCACCCGTTGTGTTAAAAAAATAAAAATAAATGCTTTGCAAGTTTATTATGATGACTTTGAAACATCAAATCCACTGGGGTCATAAACAATAAGCTCGGATGTTTATATTGCATGCACTCTGCAATTTACCACCACGTCTAAACTCATCCCTGATGAATATCCATCTTATTTCTTTGTTTCAGTCCCAAGATGCAAAAAAATGTGGCACTGACAAAATGCTTACTCCATTTATAGAGGAGAGGTAAAGGTACTAGAGAACAATGGAATGAAAGTGTCATTTGCTGAACAACCTGTCTATGGCACCATTGCACAAGTAACAGGTGACAATAGGTCTGAACTCAAGTCTGTGTTTTGTCCAATCATTCACTGCCAACCATTACTGCAGAATGTGTCTTATTGATCCGCTCAAACAGCGATTAGTAACAGTGATCCACATGTGATGTTATGGACCAGATTAACCAATGAGCAGTATTACAGTTATCTTGTTGAGAATCCAAGAGAAAGTTCTTGTTTTGTGATCAAACGCAGTCAGTATACTCAGTTCCTTGTCGTACTTCAATGTGCCAGATAACTTTGTGTTCAATATAATGCACCATATGTTAGAAGGCATAGCACAGTATGAGTTAAGTTATTGTTTGAATATTTGAATCAGGAATGTATTTCTAATGAAAACAATCTCCAACATGTGTTCAACTACGGATTCATGGAGAAAAAAAAATCGTCCAACACATAGAAACATTATTTGTACTGACAGTGGTATTGGGCCATATGATAGTCAAGCATTATGCCTTATTGGCTGCCAAAGGTATTGAGTCAGGGCCTGTCACATTGAAAATACTGACTGATTGTGATGGTGATATGGTGATGGTGAAAATGGTGATGTGCTTTCAGAGCATTTTCGGATTGAGTGTCCAACTTGGGTTAATCATAATGGTGTTGAATACCACACTGGTCTGGTGCCAGTGTTGAATAAGATTGTTTGTTAGAAATGAAGTACATTTTTTTTTGGTATCTGAAGTGGAGACTACATTTGTAGAGCATTCCAAAGCTTTTCATGTTGACAACGTGCATAATGTTTCAGTTGTTACACCTGGTGACTTGATATACTTCAAGCCGTTTGATGTACAGATATCGTATGGTACAGACTATTTTCTCTATGTTATGCCAGACAGCTGTAAAGGGTAAGCAGCAGTTACAGGCTCCCTCCCATTTTAAGCAGTATTCTACAAGGCCATTGTACAGGGTTCTGAGGGCCCTGCACCTTATCAAACTTAATGTAATGTTTAATATTCCTTGTTAAGGGGAAAATAAAATGCATTTTTGACTGCAGTGCTTTTTGGAGTGATTATTTCACATGGGTGGTGGAGGGTTAAACTAACACAGTGTACATTTTTAACTCCCATAGTATTAAAACCATGTGGCCAGCTGACCACCCTGTATCAGTAGCTCAGTGAACACTAGTTAAGAGTACATTTTACACCATAGATACCATCGATAGATACTGTTACTGCCTCTAATGAGTGAACTTGGTCAACACTGACTTGTGTGAGTTGTGAGAAAGAAAACACTGCAAGTTAAGTGATCAACAGTGTCTAAAAATAAAAAACCCTGAGGAGGAAAACTTTTGCACACCTGCAGATTGACAGGTGTGTAGTGGAAGACCACGGCTCGACAAAGCAGAGCAAAAGACTCGCGCACACTGTCTGCTTCACTTGCAGGAGATGTTTAATGATTAACAAAGTCTCCATACGCAGACCCTCTTAGAACCAGCTCAGAATACATGTAGTCATAATAAAGACAAACTACACTAAGATAAATATTGAACCTACTAGAAAACATTCCATTAGGAAGTAGTACGAAATAGACGATATGTTTGAAAAAAATAACACAGAAAACATTTCATAAATTCATAAGAAATAGCTTGTCAATCAAACCCTTGGTCTTGGGGGGCAAGATGTGTGAAAGATCCAAAAGACTAAATGCCCCTCAAACAAGTTTCAGAAATAATCATCTCATGGCACCATATGGCAAAATATATAAACATCGAACAATACATAACCAGAAAATAGATGTAGCTCAAAATGCATGTAGTTATATCGGAAAAACTTCAATATCTCAATTAATATTAGCTTGGAGTTTAACAAAAAATATTTTAGAGCCTGTCACAACAAGTCTCAAGTCTCTGGACTCCTCCTGTTTTGGGAAATAACCTGATGAACTTCTGTGTACAGATACATTGTTATTCCCTAAATATCTCCTACAGAAAGTGAAGAAGGACAGAATGAGAACATTTAGAATCTAAAAGTAGATTTTCGTGCACTCATTATAATTAAGTGGCACACTGAGAAGAGCCTCGCCAGTAACACAGCCGAACATTTAAACTCTAAACATTTAAGCACAATCTTCCGCTCGCATTGTGATCCATCTTTTGCACAAAAGTGATGTTATCTTAAAAAAAAAAGGAAAAAAAAAGACAAAATGGAAATGGCTCCTCTACTGCACAGCATGAACGTGAAGACTTCATCATTGGAAACAGATGGTGCCCTGAAGAAAGATCAAGGAGACGTCAAAGTAATTATGGTTCACTATTCAGGTAACAATAATCACAGATTATTCCACGGGCATCCGGTGTGTGGTTTAATAGGTACTTGGGATAAAGGTGAGATTTTGACCGGATTCTGGAGCTATAAGGTCAAAAAGTCATTAAGATCACGAGGGTTCAGCCTCTTTGGTTCATGAGTATTCACAGCAAATTAAATGACAATCTGCTATGTGGTGGTTGAGATATCTTCCTGTCAACGTGTTCCTCGAGCCCTGGGAAAATTCGCTATCGCTTTTTCTGCTATTTCGAGCCAGCAACATGCAAATTTGTCCTCTAAAGCTTTGAGCGTTATTACAGATTGCAGAGCCTCTTGATCTCAAAAAGTGAAGTGTGATTATCTCCTCCAGTTACTGTTTAAAATTCAACAGTGTGGTCTCAATCCTCACCGACCTGAGATTCAGGCTTGCAGCAGGAGAACTGGCAGGACTCAGCTGGCCATATTTGTCTGGCATTCAAAGCAATAATTTAATTCCAAGGCTAACATTTTGAAGATTTCACACGCTTTGGATCAGTTTACCAGGAGGATACTATTAGTGAATGTAAAGCTTGCGGCTGCTTTAAAATACTACCTGCCGTTGTAATTAAACGGTGAAATGTTAATGGTCATTGATGAAGAAATTAGTTATCCTGTGCATTTTCCCCTTCCCTCTGGTTTAAGTCTCCTCACAGCACTGTAGCATGAAACAATCCTCCCTCAGCAGCCTCAGTAACAGCAAAATCTACAAGTGATGGATTTAGCCCATAGTCGCTGAAAATTACAGTGTGTACTTTTTAGCGCGGACAGTAAGTATAGTGATCGATAAGTGTGTGAATGTATGTGGGTCTAAGAGGGGGCGCTGCATAACGGCATAATTCCCACACCAAAATATAATTTATGTGGTGAGGAAGAGTGGTGCAAATTGCCAATTACTGTGGAAGATCCAATCGAAAGCTCTCACAAATGGTGCCTTTGAGGGAGCTTAGTGTCTCACTGGGGAACGAATCACCGAGCCTGAGGAAACATGCAAATATTAATCCTAACCATCATGTAAGAGTCTGGCACACTATAATCAATACTGAATAAATGACAAATTAGGGTTCGCAAATTGCCAAATTATGAGATAAAACATCTGTGAATTCCAGATAAGCATAGGCGGAAAGACAGACGGACAGACAGACAGCCACACACAGACAGACAGGCTTTCAGGTTCATTGATTTTTTATGTCACAACAGAGAGATGATTATGTTTTATTACATTCTGATTAGTTTTGGTTAACCTGTGGATTTGCTAATTAGCACTGAGGCACAAGACAAAACATTTAACCAAATCCACAATCGTCGTCCTGCATAGTCAGTCTCGCACCTTCCCTTTATACGATCAACCCTCAGCCTCGACCAGCTCCCTATGATTTAGGTGTAATAAAAACAACTTAATTTGATTTAAAAGCATTGCCACTGGACCTAATCCAGGCAGAATGCCTGTTTATCTGCACAAACAAATAATGGGAAACAGGTTGCTACTGTAGAGAGAGAGAGAGAGAAAGAAATTAACAGACAATCCTATGCAGCAATTGGATGCATATGATGGGGCCTGAGGCGACTCTTTAAAGGACCCTTGATAACCATGGACTTGTTCGGGTGGGTTTGATCCTGCAGTGCTGCATCCTTTAGCGGCACCGAGCATGAGCGAATGCCTTCATCCTCAGCGTTGAGTTGTGACGCAGCAAACTGGAGGTGCCTCTTCTTGCGTCTTCAATTACTTCTGTAGCCTTGGGCTCATTTGTTTCTTTCGATGTATGCTGTTAGTAACAATGACAGCCACTGACACGCTACTTTTATGTGTGTGCACCACTTCAGTATTTGTTTGTGAGCCCTGTTTTACATATTCTTTAATATCTGAGTCACTGGGCCGGCCTGTGTTCGGTCTCTTTTTGTGTTAAGTTGCTGCGAGCTCATTTTTGGTGGCTATTATTCGAACTATTTTTGGCTGCGGCTCAGCAGGTAGAACAAGTCGTCCAGTAATTACAGGGCTGGTGACTCAATCCCCAGCTCCTCCTGCCCGACAAAAAGAAAAGTATACTTCAGGTTCATTTTATCAAATAAACTAAAGTAGAGTTCAAGTATTTCCCAAGTCTGCTTGGTGCAGTAAGTACACTAATATCAGTGTCCTTGTGGGGTATTCTAAAGTGAACAACTTGGGACTAACAGGACCACTTCTTAGCTTATAAAACTTTACTTCTCAGTGTGTAAATGTAAGCTTAGGCTTGTTCTTTATGAACGGCACCTTGGCCGGAAAGTGAACAGGAGTAGGGGGCAACAGCAATGGACGGAGAAAAAACATCCTGTTAGATCTGATTTGTATTTATTAAAATATTATGAGACGGCTTTTACGCAGTTTCCAAATGTTTTAATTATGTCGACAATTAAAATGGCATACAGGCGATCTGTGATTTCAGTCCATGGTTCAACCGCCATTATACATGGACACAGCATGATATCAGTTTGCTGCTGAAAATAAATCAACCAGGCAGACATCTGTCTCTCAGAGTACATACATCCAAAACATTAATAATCAAACACAGAGAAAAGACACACAAGACAATAGCTTTCATTATTGATTTGCCAGATATTGACACTCAGGGCCACACATCTGTGGGATACAGATGTTATTTTGGGAATCCTCACATCCCGTTTACTACAAGTGTGTGTTGCTAAATACGAATAATATCAGTTTAATGTGATATACAGTAGGTTACAACTAGCTATGACAATATGTATGCAGCTTATGATTTAAATTAAATTGGTCTCTCTGACTGCTAAACGTCTCCATCACCCACACAACATGTTTCTCTTAAACATCGTATCGTTGACATCTAAACCAATCAGCTGACAGTCACCGGAAGCATCAAGTAACGAAGTACAAATACTTTGTTACCCTACTTAAAGGGACTTGAGGCAGGATTTCTGAAAAAATAAACATGCATTTTAAATTTTTAAATGCTAATGGGTGATGAAGCGTTCATAAACAAAAAGAATGAGCCCACCCACGTATCTCTCTGTTGCCTTGAACAGGCTGTGTGCTGCATAATGTACTGCAATTTGGGCCCGAATTTCCCGTGCAGTCCTGCGGACGTGACGTCAGATGACGCTGAATGCACGTCCTCGACGGCTTGGAAACAGGAAGAAGACAAGTGCGGTGGACCAAAACGACCCACCACCACACAAAGTCCACTAAAAAGTCATACTAAGAAGAAAACTAAGGTTTTATCAGCAGCAAGTCGAGAGTCGAAACGAAATTACGACCAAAGCCGGGCCGGCACCCGAATAAACATCAGATACGGTTTGACTCATGGAGGCAGCTTCAACTTGAACTGGGGCTGAAAACAGATGCTGACATGGCTCATTTCCTAGTGACCAGGTAAGAAAACATTACAGGTCATGTTTAGAGCTTGATTTGAAATCATATGAGATCACCGAGGACTCGGAGTGACTTAACGTGCAAAGTAGCATTAGCTGCTAACATGTAGCTTAGTCCACCGCTGTGTAACACTGAGTAGTTACAGACTGCGCATTTTCCACGGTCCTTTAGTCTGAAACCAAATAGTTAGAAATATGTCCATTTAAATATGGGACCGAAAGCCCAACCTGTTATCCGGGAGGTGACGTTAGCAGCTGGCTGTAGCCACAGGCTAACGGTTTGTTTGTGTCTGTGTAGTAGCATTAGCCGCTAACACACAGCAGTCCCGTATCAGAGACGATGTTTTTGTCCCCCAATATGCCGTCTTTGCTTTCACCTGTGCCTTTCAGACTCGCAGTGCTTGTGTGTCGCTACACACAGCGAGCCGGCTTCCCGGCTGCTTCATGTGTGTAGGGGATAAGGCTATCGCTTACACACAGCACAGTTTGCAGTTGTGAGCTAACGTCATTCCGCGGACACATGCGGAACACAGGTCTTGCAGTTAATAGTCACGTGAACATCGAGTAAAGAAATAACAGTGTCACAGCATCAGCTGCTCTGCTGTGAAGAGTTCATGCGCGCTCCAGCGCCGGCTTGGCTGATGGCTGCAGTTACTCTAACGGCCGTCGTGTCACTATTGTGTCTTGATCCTGCCGCATGTCCCTATAAGTAGAAATTTTGGGTACCTATACTTTACTGGAGTAATTATTTTTCAGCCGACTTTTTACTTCTACTCCTTACATTTTCACGCAATTATCTGTACTTTCTATTCCTTACATTTTGAAAATAGCCTCGGTACTCCTATTTCAAAACCCCTATCCAGATAAATCGCGCCATCCAGATAGAGTGAATTTGATTGTGGTTGGATGAGAAGTATAAACATATACCATTCCGACACCCTATTGGTTTATACGCGATCCATCGCACCTGCGCATGACACAAATCACGTCACACTCCAGCAGCGACACAGCAGACGTATGTAGCCAAGTACGAAGATGTCCGTGGCAGAGAATCAAGAGAACTCGAGCGAAACGTCCCGACCAAGCACCAGCAAGGAGGTTGGTAGCCAGGAAGACCAACCAACCCTTGCACATCCCTGGCTGTACCTGGAAGAATTTTTAGAAATAATTGGATGCAAAAAAACAACTCCTTTTGAATGCGCTGCAAAAACGTGCCGTCTAATTTGAAAAAGCATATTGAGGTAAGCTGAAAGTTTGTTATTATCAGTCAATTATTGACAAAATATTGTAGTAACCTAGTAATGACTAACGGTAAATTAGCAATGTTTGCTTTGGCTAGGTACATGCCAAGACATGCCATGGTTTGCTTGCTAGCAGTAAGCTTTGATTCAACATTGCAAGTTTGTTTGGTGGGCTCTGTGTGAGATTTGAAATTCAAATATAGCCAAATGTTATCTAAGCTTATATTAATGCTATATGCAATATTTGTAAGTAAATTGTGCAAAGCTATAGTCTACAGCCGGTTGATAAAGCATGTGCTAAGGATAGGCACGATCCTGTCTGTGTATGAGAGTGTGGCGCCTGTGTGGGACAGGCCCTGTACGTCCTTGTAAAGAGGTAATAGGCCCAACTAGCAACTATCAGCCAAATGCTGTTTAAAATGAATTTAGTTGGACTATCTCATCAATAATGCTACTTTTCAGTCATGCCAGCAGCTGCTTGGGGTTCCTAAAACAGCTTTCAGTAGCAATATTCTGGTCTGTGCAAAATAATTGCATAGACCAAGGAAACTGCTCCCTAACTTGTAGTCTGACCTTCATTCATGAACTTCAAGCATGACATTTAATACAGCGGAAGTTAGTTGCAACAAGCTGAATTTTATAAAAACTAGAAATAATATAGATTTTTATATCCTTATTATAAACCACACACCTAAATACCATTGTAATTTATTTTTTTACAGGCTGTAATTTGACAAATGCTGTGCCGTATTAATAATGGTCAGTCAAAGAACAGAGCTCAGAGGACGATGCACTTAATTGGGCTTTATTTAATATAGTTCCACTTTATTACAGGGTAATTTGTTGCTAATTACAACCTTGTTAGACCCTTATTACTTTCCAGAGGTGGATTAGCGACACATCTCATAAGACCATCTGTTTGGGGGTTGAATTCCATGAATCTGACAAACATTTCCGCCAAATTTAAAAAGTGGCAACAGGGTAAATCATCAGCTGGCCCGTCCTCAGCGTGTGCCTGCATCCCTCCAGCCTGGTGGGCCGTCATCTCAGCTGCCTTCAGTCTGCTCCCACTTACTCTGTCCAGCAGTGTGCAGTGACTGTGGGACCAGACTCATATCTGGGTGGGGGTCTCCATCATCTCATGTGCAGCTTGATCTGTAATAACATGAAATGTTTTTGTTGCCAAATCTACGAGGACAGCAGAAAATGATTATGTCCACTGTGCCAGTCGCTCACTGTCATACTATGTCATCCTTTGTTGTTATCTTGAGGATTGATTGTCTGACAGAGTCCGTTTTATTCCACCATGACACCTACCGGGTCATTAGCTCAGCGTTAGCTTGTTGCAGGAGCAGCCCACAGCAAAGAGAGAGCTCAAATCTGCTGCTGAGGAATCAGCCTCCAAACACTGGGCACTCCATACGCACGTTTTATTCCGTACTTCAGCTATACGGTGAACTATGCTACGAGTGAACCTTTCGGTACACTGTTAGTTATATTCTTTTAGCACATTTTAGTTTATCAAAGTACACTTTAAAGTGTTGTGACCACAGGGATAGACAGGGGGCGCTGGGAACACGGGGAAAGAGAAACACTGGGTACTTACTGTGTTTTTATATTCTCTACTACTTTATAACTGTTTCTTTTTAAACTTGAACTTTAAGTAGACTTGAAGTTCACATGACATACTCAGGATTAAGGAGTTATTAGTTTTCTTTTCAAACAATATTTTATTTCATGCCACAATATACGAACCTAGCGATGACAACTCAAGAATACATCCCAGCTCAAAACAAATACCAGCGAAAACAAATAAAGAAAAATGTCAATCAAAAGATTAAGTATAAGCCAAATATACACTCTGTGCACGACAAGCCAATAATACTTACAGCAACATTGTGTAATTACTTGAATCTTGAAATAACAGCTTCAAAATCACTGTAATGCTACAGTGACTTGTATTAAGGTGAATGATGTCTCTGTCTTGCCCATTTCCCCTCCTATGGCTTGTTTCTGCGCTGTGTAACTTCAGTGAGCAGCCAGGATCAGAGCGCATAGGTTAAGGCAGTCAGTGATTTTGGTCAAACTTGATCATTTTTTAAGGAGAAAATGTTTGTGGGGGTCCCTAATACATTACCAACAAACACTATTTTAATCACAAATCATGAATGAACATATTACAGTTTAAAATAAATATGTTTTCCAGAAGAACTCCGCACCATATTCTCTCTAAATGACAGTGACCACATCAGTCTCTCTCTCTGGGCTGTCATACCTGTTCATATTTAAATCTAATAACTGTAGTTGTGATCTACTTGATACAATTGTTGCTAGAAATGGGCTGCTGTGTGTGTGTGTCAAAGTCATGGACCTCGTTACAAAGTGAATTCACTAGTTAACAGCAAGATCACCAGACTCCCTTACAAATCGTGTGATTTTAAGAGTCGTCGCACCATGAGGAGAAAATTTGTGAAACGGCTATCTCAAATTCTAAATCATTGGTGCTTTATTTTAAATATGGCATTACATACAATACATTAATGCGATACAGTTTCTTTCCTTGTAAAACGTGTCAGTTTGTCACAGTATCGTCTGATTTTTCGTCTTTGAAATGCATCCTGTCTTCTTCCTGTTTAAAGTGCCTCGCAGCTGTTTGAACACACTGTTTCAACTGATTTCACCATTTACACCAAATGTATTAAAGAATACCGTATTGACAGTAAACATGTCAAAAAATTAATAATCCAGTAAGCAGTTATTAATGCAGGCGACTTCTTGGGAGAAAGAAGAAAGTGGAGAAGTCAACGGTGTTTTATTCACTATTTGGGCCTATTTGCTCATTCGGCAAACGTTATACATGAAGATATTTCTGTCTTTGTGTAGTAAACGTATGCATTTCTTACAGTGATGTAGCTATGAATCTGCATATAGAGTGGGGATGTGAGATCAGATCTCACGTGGTCACGAGAGGCATGTCGAGACACGCTGAAGGTCAGGTGTGAATTGAGGGGCTTGAAGCTGTCCACAATGATCGGATCATTCAGATGGTACGACCACACGTCTCCCTCTCTCTCAGAACACACACGTTCGTCCATTAGCCTATCTATCTCTGTCATAGACATTAGTGAGGGTTAGGGTTTATAACTGAACCCTGCTCAGCTTGCATGTTTACTTCATAGGTTTCAACATTAAAAATAATAATGCTGCTTCAAGTATAATTTTGGTAAGTATAGTGTAATATATAGTTAAGTGATAGTAGTACATGGCTTTACATAAAAAGTAAACTCAAAGCTCCTCTTTTTGTTTTAAAGAAGTATACTAATAGCACACTCAAGTGTCCTTGAGCAAGGCACTGGACCCCAAAGCACTCCTGATGTGTGCATGAAAGCAATGTAAAAATGCAGCCCATTGTCTTGTATCCAATAAGCTCCATGCTAATGGGTTTATGGGTTTAAGCAGGGTTTTTGGCAAAAAACAACAATGTGTATTCAAGGTGTGTATTTATGCTTATTATTTACCTTAAAGCCTTACGCTTTTGTGCTGCAGATGACAGATGGTCTAAACAGACAGATGCATCGGCGTGTTTTCATGCCAAAATGAGCACAAAAGTCGCAGTGTGCATCCTGATCTGCATAAACACAATCTCCGTTACTGCACTCCGCTCACCCAAGCAGGTTTGTTTGGAGCCAGGAAATTACCAACTGAGTATTTGTGCTACAGCTGACAATATACACTGGCGTCAAAACTGTGGCCAAAAGGTTTCCGTCTTTCTTACATCTATCCATCTGCTTCTCTTCTGTCTGAAACACTCAAAACACTGCGCTTGTTTATGTGGAAACGTCGGTTATTCAAGGATTTCTACCAACTCACATAAGGAGGTAACACTTTCCTTGATTACGCTCAGGATTGCAGAGTTTCGACACTTGAAACAGCATTTACTACTTGAATAAATATAAGTAACACCACATTCTAATCAAAACAATTTAACAACTGCCTACAGCAGCGGACGGAGAGCAAACAAGTGAATAACACACAAGAACATAACTAGAAAAATGCTGCTTTTGGCCTTCAGTTCGTGTGTGTGTGTGTGTGTGTGTGTGTGTGCGTGCGTGTGTATGGGACATGAGGGATTTCAGATTTTTCTCTTTTATGAACCAATTATAAGAAATGGAATAAAACATTCCTGAGTAGGCCTGTGGTCCCACCGGCTCAGACAGTACATTTCAGAGGGAAAACACCCTCTCTCCAATGAATGACTTGGAGCAAACACAGCAATTACACTCATGTTTCAGCAGAATTTGCCCCCCCTGTATCCCAAGACTATAGGATTGCTGTTTCTTGCTAAAATTCTATTACATTTTGTGCTCAGGTAATGCAACTTTCGGTGTTAAGCTCCGTTCCGGTGTGCAATATGATATGATACATGAGCTCGGTAGCCTGGCTGGTTTTTGGAGGTTATTGGAGTTTCTGCTCTGATGATACACCGTTCTCATTGTACTCTTAGATATGCAGCACTCAGAGATTGAAACCGAGAGCTCCTCTGCAGTTAGCAAGTCTTACAATCTACCAGCTTTGCAACTTTTTAATAACATTTTCTACTCTGCAAGATGTGCAGTATTGGATAATGTACCACTAGCTTTATCCATAAGAGGATGATTAAAACCTGCTGCCAGGAGCTGATAGAATTAGCCAGTCGCCACTATGATGAATGGCCATCACATCTATCAACGTTATTGTCCAAAAAAAAGGGAAAATGTTTGGCGATGATGTGATTACCGAGGCCGAGGGAGGACAAGGAGACAATGCAGAAGGACATCAGAGGACGTCATTAGCATCATTAGCGGGGATCACTCTTCAAGGTCACTTTTTGAACATTGTATCTACAATTCAGAATAGCCAGATTTGTTCAGGTTGACCTTCCCTTCATCTTCCTCTCACCACTAAGCCACATTGATCTGGAATGTTGCACAGAGAGCTCTAGGTACAGACAGTTCACCGTGCTTTAATGATGATCCTCTTGTCACACATATTGCGGGGCCCTTCACTTGAAATCGCCAGATTGCCTTTCTAATGATGAACAAGCTGTGCCAAGACCTTTGGTGTTACATTTCTAATTCACATCAAGATATGTTTACAACATTACAGTGATACATGTCCATCTGCCGTCTGAAGGAAATATTTACATGCGCCGAAGAAATAAAAATAGCATCAAAGCTGCTGTGACTGCTGTTCGCCTGCTCTGTGGGCATCTAACAACTGATTACATCAACGGCACTGTGACATAATTAGTCATATAGTTAACAGCATTACGCGTTTGATACGGCAATTTCTCCCTTAACTTCCTGCAACAGACAATCCAGCAGCCGTCCCCGCTCCCTGCAGCGAGCGGCCAGGTGTGCGAAGGTTTGGAAATACGTGAATCTCCGAGTGCTCTGCAATCTCTCCGCCCCAGCCTGTTTGCCCTGTGCAGGATTGCAGGAGGCTTGGGCTTATGTCAGCTCATGCCCAGCTTGGGCAAGAGGCTGGGTACAGCCCAGATAAATTGCTGGTCTATCTCAGGGCTAACTCATATATTTGGCTTTTTCTCCTACAGGGACCTGATGACCTTTAACTTCAGGGGGGGAAACAAACACACAAATGCCGTTGTTTTGATGAACACTCTAGTGAAGTGTGTCTCACTACAGTAGTCACTGTATAGGCGATATTCTGATTTAGAACACCTGACGTGCGATTCACTGCAATGTTATGTATTTGTCCCTGTGAACTGTGGACCATTGGCTCAAAAACATTTTAACAATAAAAATGTAATTTCCAGTAACTTTAGTGTAGTTTTGGTATTTTCAGAATATTTTTTTAAATCGAGTGATTGGCTGTGTCTTTGACTAATTGGCAGGGCAGCATTTGCTGTATTTTCACTTGAAACTGTGTTTTTCTTGTCTCCGTGCCACTGTGTTACACACAACGGTACACTAGAACGCAAATTACGAAATATGTTTGCAACATTGTTTTTAAGGTAAAGTGGAATAGATCAAGAAATTCTATTAATGTCTGCATTTACTGTAACATTATTTGTCAGCAAAGAGGATGCTATGAACACCAACATGTTGAGCGCTCCATTTAAAGCGTGTGGTGATCCTCATACCCAGAGGTCGCCAGCAACTCCCAAAAGGACATATGCTATCCTGCTGGAGAGTACCAGAGACAGGCATACTGAACAAACATTGTAAACATTGTGTTGGTTAGTTTTAGGCAACAAAATGACTTGGTTAGGTTTAGGAAAAGATTGTGGTTTGGGCGTCATACAAGTTCACTTTATGTGCGGGTCACTTACGTCTGTCACTTGTATACATAAGTCAAAATAAGTAAGTTCATAACATATGTTCAGTTACGTACTCATGCTGACTGACATTCCTTACATGGGTCATCTCTCACCCGCAGAGAATACACACCTTGGTTGTCTTTAACAGATGCTAACCGCAAGCCGCAGAGAAAATGAGCCAGGCAGGTAGTCACTCACACAGGAAATGTAGAGTATTCAGTCAGTTTTCAAAATAAAACACCCTGTGCAGAGTTGTAATCTACAGCACAACATAGATGGAATTATCAATAAATGCAATTTGAACAGACAAAAACACAACCTGATAAATCAACAATATCAGCCAGGCATGACACTACGCTTTTGAAATGCTCCCAGAGGGAACCAAACTTTTGAAAAACACGCAACATCATAGAGACAGGCCCGGTGATATGAAGGCGTTACACACAGTATGTAACCTGACTTGCTCCTTTTACTACGGCCACTAGAGGGCTCGTGGTGAAATGTAAACGTGGATCATAGTGAGCTGCTCGCACAGACTACCCATGCGTTCCCGTTTATTTGGTGTTAGTTTGTGTGTGTGTGTGTGTGTGTGTGTGTGTGTGGTGGGGCCGGGGTAACAGATTTAACAGATGCACAGTTACATTAATCCCTCACTGTTAACCACTCTTTTACTGTTATGTCTCCCTGTTCGTGTCATGAGCAAACAAAGCGAGCCACATTACTTTGACAAAGGACCACTAAAAATAAGGATAGGAGCGCAGAAGTGGCTGCTGGGAGTTGGCAGTCAGACTGTAAGCCGACGTAGCTGTCTGTCGTCGTCTGATAATGCTTCAGTTTTAATTGTTACTCACGGACGCTGATGCACATGGTACAGGTTGATAGGTGTTACCATGATGCACAACTTCCTTCATAGGAGCTCATTCAGGATATTTATGAATCTCTTGGTTTATCTGTGTGTGTGTGTGTGTGTGTGTGTGTGTGTGTGTGTGTGTGTTATTGCAATTTTATATGCTTTACTTGTTCTTCAGATTCTGACTTATCCTCACAATACCTTGCAGGCATCTGGCAGTTATGCAGACAGCTAATGTAAAGCAAGGTGTTCCTTAGAGGAGTAAAAACTATGAATTTGAAAATTTGTGTCTTTATCTTGGGAGACCAGACAAACAATATTTCACCATGGTCCCACCCAACAAACTCAGCTGCGTTCATATCGAGACTCTCTCCCTATAAACAGAGCTAGTTCACAGTAATGGCTTCCTGAGGGACAGATAGGAAACAGACCCTATAGAGGGAGATAGTCCTCATCTCACAAGTCCCATCTTCTTGTAAATTTGCAGCAGTCTCAGTGGGGTGATAAAACAGATGCACAATTTACTAGCTGTGGGACAGGAACAACACACATTTGAGTTATTACTGAGAGCACAAAATTGAAGCAGCAGTCATGTTTTATGCAAACAACTAAAACACCCCTGTCTACCTCCAGTATCATTAATGTTTGCCAATTCAGAGGTACTTTATTCTTTGTGAACAACACTGAAAAATGCCACCTAAAAAACAAAATAACATTCATTTCAGAGAACCGCGCTGAAAATGTAATTGCCCTAAGGGTGGCGCTAGAGCAAAGACAATTTGGTGATAAAAGAAAAGAAAAAAAGGTTTCACCCCTTCAGAGCATCAATCTGCTTATCAAACTTGACAGCTAACTTAATTGAAGATGCAACAAAGAGAACTGTTGCCACCACCACATTTCATCCAACAAGTTTCAGTGAGCGATAACAGCTGAGAGACGAGCGTTCAGCCTTATCTTGATGTTATCTCTCTTTTTAATTAAACACATGTGATGTATAGAAAAGGGGCTCATTGCTGTTCATTAGAAAATAATGTTTAATCACCTCTAATGTTGAGGAAGCAGCGACTTCAGTCATCCTTAAGTGAATTATAAGGTGCGCGTTGATCAGTTTAACTGTATATGTGTGTTTTAAATGGTTTTCCTACACTCTTAGAAATAAGGGTTCCAAAAGGGTTCTTCTACAAGGGAACTCTTTTTTGGAGAAAGTGTTCTTCAGGGATTGTTGAAAGCATGGGTATAAGATCCTGCATGGGTTCTTTGTAGAACCTCTCATGGGGGGTTCTGGGTGGAATCTTACACACACAGTTCTAGGTATAACCCTTTATGTTGGGCTCTAGATAGAACCCTCCACCTTTATAAAAGGCTCTACCTGGAGCCAAAAAGGGTTCTCCTATGAGGACAAGCCGAAGAACCTTATATGGTTCTACTTAGAATTTTTATTTCTAAGAGTGTACTAGTGGTGACAAACACATCTTTGTCTATGTATTGGGGAGGGCGTGGTGCCTATGAGCATGAGACCAAGGCTCTGACACCGGAGACCACAGTTGCTGTCCTGAGTCCCCTACGGTTTAGGCAATAAAAGCACTTTAGTGGAGGTTCAGGAGAGATTGTGGTTTATTCTGTATTAAACACAGACCACGATCCCTCAGCCTGCTGCCATGTGCCTCAATACAACTATACAAAAGTTTAACACCGCTGTTGTCACTCCATGGGGAAGCTGTGGTGCAAGACTGGATTTAGACAAAAAACAAATGAAATACGTTGTCAGTGAACATTTTTCTGATATGTTTCCGATCAGCATTTTGTAGCTTCTGAGATTCGTTAATCAACATTTCCTCTATATGCCAATAGGTAACATAAAAGATTCTAGGTGACAGGGTTATGTGTGCACAAGATGCCATAGTGCTGTCTGTTGTCATCCTCCTTTTGAGCTGAGTACACAATCATTGTGGGTACATGTGCAAAACAGAAGACCGTAGAATGACAGACGTTTCTGGTTGCAGTTATGTTGGTAAAACACAAGTGGTGAACACGGCCTGTGTACAAGCAGAGATTTGTCCCCCTTAATAATCTATATTATTTAAAATATAGACATTTGAAGATACAATAATATGCACTGAAAACAATTAAAGTGCTAAATAAAGACGCAAAACAATATGATTTGAAGTTTTTAAAGATCGGTCCTCCCTCCCCCCCATATGCCTCGCAGTAATTTGGTACAAGTGTCTGCAGAGGTCTCTGAGACTGTGGTGGTGGTGCTGGCTGACCAGAGTAAGTAGCTACTTTGCTAAAGTCTATACTATACTGCTGTGCTTTTGCTCTGGTTAGTTTTATGCACAAAAGCCACATGAAGAAAAACTTATGGCTTGAAATAGCTTATCGTTTTGGTCAGGCTGTAGATGTCAAGAGGTCTTGTAAAAAAAAAAAAAAAAAACACCCAGTTTTGTGGCAACAAACAGATGACTGCCCTTCAAAGAATATTTGGTTTAGTTGTGTAAAGTGTACCAAGGTCTCCTTACAAAGATGTCCAGTGGTATCACAAATGTTGGAATGCTGCAATCACGATATGGTCGCCAGAGCTGATCGGGGCAGTTCTGCTGGTAATTTGCTGGTACCATCCTTTATCTAGATTTCATTATCCAATTTACTTTTATAGAAGACCTAGAATCAGCATTTCCTATATATACATTTAGTATAACACTACTTTTGCCAGCACCTTTAGTGCTATCGAATATTATGTTATTATACTATATTATTGTACAATGTTCTCCACCATTGTGAAGTGGTATATTGTTGCCTGAAACGTGCAGATGAAAAACATCCTGTGTCGATGGGGTTTAAAAGTGGTGGCTTTGTGAGGCTGCAGAAGTGCTTTTAGCAAAATGCTAATGACAGCATGCTGACGTGCTCACAATAAAAATGTCAAGGTGGCAATCTCGAAGATTTCCAGAAGAGGCAATTGCAGGTGTATTACTGGATCTCACTGCTTCCCGAAGATCCAGTGTCGCCTGTGTGACGTCAGTTCTCAGTTCTCTTGACACGAGCCACCCATCCAAACACTGTTATGGACCAAGTACACCCCCTCATCACAACAACACTACCTGATGGCAGTGGCCCCCAAGCAGGACAATGTGCTCTGTAAGACATGCTGAACAGGTCTGATCCATGGAGGCCCCACCCCCCAACATACAGGACCCAGAGGATCCACTATAAAACGCCCTGGTGCCAGACACCACAGGACACCCTCAGAGGTCTTGAGTCCATGTCTTGACAGATCAGAGCTGTTTTGGCAGCACAAGGGGAACCTTCACAATATTAGGCAGGTGGTCATAATGTTATGCCTGATCGCTGTACATTTGGACAGTCTAAAAGAGACACACCATTAAATTAATTTAGTTCTGTTCAAGTTAGTGGAAAGCTAACCCGGTTAGCTGCACTGCTGGCACATGCTCTATGGGCTGCATAATGCAGCAGCTATGTGGCAGATTGGGGAATTATACACACAGGATGTCAAACGTCTTTTGCTTCATGTGCCACAAAGCATAGTGTGCCACCATAAATATTTGCATGACAATCCATCCAACATTTGACCAAGTTTATTCAGTCTGGACCAAAGTGCTGGACTGATCTACCGGTCGTTGCCGGTAGATTAGTCCAGCACTCAGAGCAACACTTCTAGTGTGGCTAAAATACTGCAGTGCACTGGCCATTAGTGTTTAGAGATGAGTGACAAACGTTTGACATGACGTCTGCCAGGTGAAGGGCCGCTGTCTCTATTATGACCATATGTTGTTCTCTATCACATCATGCCAGGATTTATCATTCGGCACATGGAATTCCATCCACTCTATTCATTTAGAGACTCTATTGTTGAGTCAGGGGGAATTGATTATCATTAACTGAATGGAGAGAGCCAGACTGGCACCACCACTTGCATGCACTCATCGGCTGATTGTATTGAGACTCTGATGCTGAGATGAGGTGACTGATTTGAAGTCAGGGTTGTTCTGTCAATTGTCAGTGTTGCTGCCCGTCTGAAAGAGTGTCTGAGATTAAATGGTCCACAGGCAGTACCCTGGTGCTGTTCTCCAGTGTCTTTTAAGTCCATACTGGCAGGGCACCATGTGGTGAGGGGACACTTAGATAAATCAGTCAATCAATCAGAACATCTTGTTCTGATGGGTAGGACACTAAACTGGCCATGTAGATGGAAAGAAAGGTGGACAGAAACAGGCACTCTTTACCTTTTTACATTGCCTCCAGTATGTGTTCAATATAATTTAACTCAACTTCATCAATGTCAAATATGATTAATGCAAAACCTAGGGGGACAGAGACACTGCTGTAGACTGGCCATACTTCTTCTAAGTAGGGCCCTATGAAGTCCATCAAATCCTCTATCACTTAGGCTTTTACACTGATTATGCATGTGGCGTTATTTAAAGTCTCTGATGGTTCAGTGCTTAGGGCTTAAAGCAGACATTGGAATTGAGCTGTAGACTTCTGATAGCAGCAGCTCTCTTAAATCAGAAACCTACTTTTGAGCCCATTGCAAGTTTTGTTCATAAGCCCTGGCTGCCTTATAAACCTACAGTAAATAAACTGAGTATTAAAAATGAAAAAAGCCATGTTTAACCCAGTGGTTCTGTGGGGTGCCTAAATCAAAATGAAAAATCCAAACCGAGTCTGTGGGTCTCCAAATACTTCTGGATCACATCTGGAATTCTTCCCAAACATTCCATCACGGGTACAATCTGTTCCACAGGCACGACTTATAATGAAAAACTAGCTCGTTTTTTGTTGTTTTTCTTCTTTTTTACAATATTGAGATTGTATATCATTCTTCCTGTTGCTCAGGATAATTATGGCTTGGTCATTTTGGTCTGCTTCTGCAAAGCTGCTCGAAATGAGGTACTGCTCTGCATGGTGAAGGGGGATTTGCTGTAATTGGCTCCTGAGAGTTTTGTAAAGATGGCAGCTGAACATGTGCTTTGTTCGCTTGGCTCCATTAGCGTAATGGTCCATTTGTACCTGTGATGTGCTGAGGTGAGCAGAGGCAAAGTTTATGGAACATAACTTTTTTTGTCTCGTAGGCAACAACCCTCCATCCCACTCCTGTCATCAAGGGTTCATACTGTATTTGTTTTGGAAACAGAGAAAGGTAGGGAGAAGAGGCAGACTGATGATAAAGGAATTCTGTCAGAGGTGTAGAATGGCTGGCGGAACTAAAACAGTCCATCACGCCAACACAACAACAAAAGGACCTACCTAGATATTAGTCAGGAGGGACATTTTCTTCAAGGGGCCAGAGTGAGCCAAGTCTCTGTTATTCAGGCTGCATTTCTTTGTCAGATTGTATTTACTGCATTTGTATCATGTTGTCATAGTAATCTCTTCCACAGAGGTGCCTGCTATAAATTTCAATTCTACTGAAGGGAAGCAATGTTTATTTTAAATCTTTTGATTAGTAACTTCAAATGATGGTAGTGAAAGGAATCCACTGCACACCTGTCTTTAGCCACTGTTTCACCACTCTTTATTAGGGCCAGAGCACAGAAGGTGCCATGGTCCAGACCAGAGGTGGATAGAGACTATAGTTTTTGTAGAAATTATTATTATTATTATTAGTAGTAGTATTAGTCGTCGTAGTAGTATTAGTGTTACACTTACCCAATGCATTTGTGAGAGGCTTATGAAACTCTTACAAAAATGTGGTCTGATATGGGTCTCAGGACTTGACATTGCTAAATGGCTTGATAGCGCCCTGCACAAAATGAAAAATTTAAATGAATTAAACTTCAGTGAAATTACATTTTGGCCAAAAAAGAGGAAATTATTGTTACTCAAGTATCCATTGTCCAGTTGCTCCAAACTTCACTCGCTTGATGAGAATCCCTGCTTGACAACATCTACATGATATTATTCAGTTATAGTCTTAGTGCCACCTACTGGCAACAGGAAATTACACGTTTTCCTTTCTATATATTTTATACTTAAAATGTTGCTATAGCAATGGTGATGTGAACACGGTCCAATCCAACCCAAATGTCAGGTTTGATAAGAGTCCTGACCTGAAGACATATACATGTCAATTAGGAGTCATAGTCACTGACCCGCCTACTGGTAGCAGGAGGTAAGCCTTGTGTGACAGTCATCTTTTGATTTACATGAGATTTATAAATAATAATAAATAATAATGATAAAGTATTTCTGATTCTGATTTACTTAGATACATGAGTAGTTTTCATGATATAGCCAATGATCAATGGCACTTGGTCGAAATCGCAAGTGCGTTTAGGGAATGTCCCACTGGCTTTTGCTAGTTACACAGTGTGTAATCTGGATGCAAAGTGAGTAGCACTGCTCAAAGGGATTGTATTTAGACTCTAAATTAGTCATGGGCTTGTTTTGGGCATAAAATAAATCAAACCAATCAACCTATCATCTCCCATTTCCTTTAAGAGCCAAGTGTCCCAGGACCCGACGCATCGCTATTAAGCGTTGAAACTCATCTTCGCTGAGGGACATGGATGTGATCCTCGGCTGCTGGACCCTCTGCCCCGACATTTCAAAATCAGCTGTCCCATCAACAACTATGTTGGAGGAGGAGGAGTGCTGCTGCACATCCCTCTGTGTTGTGATGTACAGCTCACGGTGTGTGGATCAGCTGGGGCGGGTCATAAAAATGATAATTTCGATCAATAGCTGGTGGGATGCAGGTGGATGGAATACATTTTTAATGAGGAAAATATTAATGACATCACAGCGATCCTGCAGCAGCAGAAGCGATATATGTATCTCTACATAAACATGCGCATTTGTGCACAAGAAACAGCTGTTAAACTCCGCACATCAGCAGGTCACACACACCGTCCAGATTCATAGAGTACAATAGTTTGAGGTGAAACAGCTGTCCTGAAAAATCGTGAGGTCCTGACTAAGAATAATCATTTTGTAAGCTAAAAGTTTAATTCTGTTTCCATTGGAGAGTTTATACCTTAAGATTTTAGTTGCTAAAATGTGCCACCAAAATTTGCTGCTGTGACATTAATGCGTTCATGGAAGACCAACATAGCCAGGGGGACAAAGGTGGGCGCAAGTACACTCGCTATTTACACATCATGGGCGCTGGGCGTGAAAAACACAACCGCCTGTCTGAAACTAGCAATGACACCTTTGCTGCGCTGTGCACTGCTTTGCACCAGGCGTAAGATAGACTCCGACGCATTAAAATTCAAAGTCGTGTTGACCAGCCTGAGTTTGGGCAACATGCAAAAAGGGTTCATTCAATTCTGCTTGTAGCAGTACCTTAACATTGTTTTTAAAGCCATGACCATGATGGTTCCCTAACATTAACCACGGGGTTATTATTGGAACCATGATGACGTTACCAATATTGAAGCAGCGACTTTACCAGCCAAACCATAATCTTTCCCTAAACTTCACCATCCGTTTTTGTGACTACACCTAACATATAACCACAGCATTGTCACCTCACTTCGAAAATTAATTTTTACACTTTTGGGAGGTGCAGACAAATGTTGCACGAACGATTAGTGTGTCAAACTAGAGTATGCTTTTATGTGTTGTTCTAGAAGGCATAGACAAATTATGCATTTTGTTCATTTAAAGTTTGCACTGTAACTCAGACAACTGGGTTTGTTTGTTGTCTTCAATTATTGTTAATGATATTAATATACAGAGACAGAGGGAAGATTTTTGAATGGAAACATGCCTTAAAATGATTGATAGGATTTGATAGGACAATTACGACAACAATGTGCCTAGGTAGAAAAAGAAAAGGCGAAGTTGGCATACATGCACACAGAGTTGGACATCAAATCTGTGGTGGAAGAACTCAAGTCTATTTTGAAATTTCATGATGGGTTTGTTAAACATTCTTCTTCAGACACCACAGGGAGAAGTAAACAATCCGATCCTCTCCGCTCGCTCTGTGCTTCCATGGCAAATTGGCCTCTGTGCCCGTCTGTACAAACATGGACATCACATTAATGGACAATGCTTGATGAGATTATGCCTGTGATGGGGAAAAATGTAATGTACCTTGTTTGCCTGAATGTGGCTGTTTGTGCTGTAGTCAGGGGCCACTGGAGTATGTCATTTTATGGGCTCCATATTCAGACATTTAGGGACAGCGCCAGCTGGCGCTTCTAATAAATTTGGAATTTCTCAATTTCACATTTATTTGTTGTCAAGTCACCAATTTCATGGTGTGTGATTTGTGTTTGTGTGTAGATGTGCAGAAATCTGAATTTTTTCACCATTGCTTTGCTGTTCCCCTTCTGATAAGTGGTCTGAATCCAAAATCGTGACTGCTGACAGCCGTCCATGAGCTCAAGCTCGCAGACAGTATATGCTCAAAACTGTATGCATCGAAACCCTGCCAGGAACCATGCCTGTTACGTCCAGGCCTGGCAGGTAGTGGAGTACTAGGTCTAAATGTAGAACATCTGTGTACTGTGGCACTGTTCAAATACATGCCGACACAATAATTATGATGCTACAGTGGGTTTTGGCTGTGGGCGGTAATTTTGTCAGTATCTGGCGGGGTAAATTTGTCTACTGATCTCCCACATTGGTGTGACATCTATTATTTAGTAGACAAATGCCTCTATAGAAATGTATTTTCCCGGTGAAGTAGTTCAACTATCTATCTATCTATCTATCTATCTATCTATCTATCTATCTATCTATCTATCTATCTATCTATCTATCTATCTATCCATCCATCCATCCATCCATCCATCCATCCATCCATCCATCCATCCATCCATCCATCCATCCAATTACAAGCTCTGTGATTAATTAATCGAAATTAATCATGTATGCCAATATTTAAAAATAGCATTTAAAAATATTTCAATGCAAATGTATGTTGGTAGATGAGGGAATCAATTATATTTACACATGTGTATATATATCTATATATATATATATATAGATATATATACATGTGTGTGTGTGTATATTTATACATGCACTTATGTATGTGTATTTATAGATACAAAGAAAGTACTTGCCCTGGATTAGACCTTGGTTGTGTCAAGCCCCATCAGACAGGATTTACGTTGCAGAGGGGAGTGGGGAGTGATATATTCACTGTGTTCCTCTGTAATTTAAGTCATCGTTCGGACAGCATTTTAACCATCATAAAATTACAGGGTATGTAGGCTGTAATGGACAGGCTGAGAGTTGAAGGGGAGGTGCAGAGGGAGACGCATGAGGTGAAGGAACTGCGTGAGGTGAATTCGAGACAGAACTTCCCTCCTCTCTGAGTTACAGCTCAGTCAAGGCACAGACATAAAGCACATATTGATGTCGTTCAGTGTGTGTGGCTCGGACTTCCTGTTGCAAATGAAATAAATATTAATTCGCTCAGCCTCAAAACAAGTACAGTAAATCTGTACGACGGACAAGAAAATGTAAGCAGGAGCTCTTAAATTTGACGTACAGAGACAGCAAACTCTTGCCTGGTTATTAGCACTGCGCTGTAATTACTGTAATTACCATGAGTCCACAGCACACTAAAAGTGTAAACATCCAACATGCAAACAATGCAAAAATGTGTTATTTGTTGCCATTTGGCTCTACAGCTTCAGATTGCAATTTGCTTAATATAGACATGGGGAACAAAGATTGCTTTGTTATGATTACATTACTTATGATTCAAATGTAAAGAGCCAACAACTTGGCCAGCACAGCCAAACACTGAGCGAGTAAAGCAACACAAGGCATAGCATGTTTGTTTCTTTGTATCTTTTTTTTCTTTACACAGTGTCAGTCGTGTGCGAACAAAACGCAAGCAAACAGCAAAACAGCAAACCGGCTTATTATCATGGCTGCAGCTTGAAATTTAAGTCTGGGGATTTGCAAAAAGAAACTCTAGAGGAACATTAATGTGCGAGCCTATAGCAGCTAACCTGACTCTCGCCAGATGCATTTCGTTCCGCCTAGCTCCGCTCACATACATCTGGGATCGCTCCCATTGGGAGGGATTTCGGCACCAGATTTTCATGGCAGAGCCAATCAGGACTGCCAGGCGGGAGTTTCATAGATCTGACGTAGTGGAGAAGCGACTGTTTTGATTCAGACAACAATGGCTGCTCGCATCGAGGAAGCAAGCGTCAACATTGATGCTGCTATTTCATCCGTGTTGTCCAATCTACCCAATATTTTTTCGTTAAAAGAACATCAGAGAACGGCTCTGAAAGCTTTTGTTGGTGGAATGATGTTTTTGCCCTTCTCCCGACCGGATTTGGCAAGAGCTTGATCTACCAAATGGCTCCGACAGACAAGTGGTTTATCCAATCATATGCAAGGATTTTTGATAAGGCCCAGCCTTCTGAAACACATCTCCAATGGAGCGATCCCAGATGGATGAGTGGAGCTAGGCGGAATGAAATTCATCTGGCGAGAGTCAGGTTATATAGCAGCAGCTTTGCACGAAAAATGAATAATCGTGATACCAACAGGTAGATCATACACCGACTAATACAGTATGTCCAGTGAGTGTTGTAACATTGCGCAACGTGAACTCATAATAAACCAGATACAGATTCATGATATGCGAATTTCATCCCCCGCAAGTGACTGCTTTAAAGTAATTTTAAATGTATCGGTTATAATGTATACAGCAGAGAGAGCAGGTCATATGACGCAAAGTCATGAGTTAATTAAAGTCTAATTACCAAGTATAGGCCTAAAAAAAATAATTTAGTATAGCCTATAACTTTAATCATGTAAAAGTCAATCCTGAATACGCCATAAACTGCAAAAAGGACACAGCCTTTCACTCTTAGCTCTCCAGTAATGCACAGGTCACAGTTATATCTACGGGCACTGTGGCTTATCCACGGATTGGCCAGGAGAGGTTATAAAAATTAACATTCTGATTAATAGCAAATGGGCCGCTGGTGGGTGAAATAACATATCATTAATGAGGAAAATATGAATTGCATTACCTGCGGTGATCCACCAGCAGCACGAACAGAGCTGTACTCGTTTACAAGGCGCAGCAGCTTAACTCCATTGATTTTATAAAGCCCCCGACATGCCGACAGGATTGGTCAGGATCCAATCCTAATGTTCTGTGTTCTTCTACACAACTAAAAGGTCACACACAGTTCAGGTTCACACAGCAAAATAGTTTGGAGCAAAGCAGCCTCACGATGAATCCCACAGCTCTCAGAGATGTTTTAAAAAAATATGTATTTCAGAAGCTAAAAGTTGAGAGTTTCCTCTTTTACAGTCAGAGGAAGGCATTGACATAGATTGTTAGTTGTGTAGATAATATTTAGATCTTTATATGCATTTTTAGCTACAGCCATGAGGGGGTTCAGTGGACCCCATGAACCAGCACAAACAGGGCCTGTGCTTGTAATACACGTCCATGAGCAGGAGGTCCAGCTTTGTGTCTGTCTTGTAGCCTTTTATTTTGTGAAACTCTCGCCAACAACTTCAAGCCAGACTTACTTTTGTCTCTTGCCGCTGGCTCGGTCACTCACTTTTTTTTTTCTTAGAAGCTTCTGTGGTCCTGTTCGGTCTCCGTCCTGATGTCCGTGGAAGCTGCTGCGCCTGGTCCCATTCTCCGTTTGCTAGGTTCCAGTTCTGGTGGCCAGTCTGGCACCTGCCACCCACCAGCAATTCTCAGCTCCCTGAAAACCTCCTCGTCCAGTTGGTCCAAAGCTTCTGTGTGGGACTCCCCGGTGCTCCGAGGCTCCCAGTCTCATCCGGCCAGAGTCAGCTGCACAAGCTAGCAGTAGCTCCAAAAGCTGCTCAAAGACACCAGATGACATCACACGCTCATTTACATACTGATGCTGCAATCAGAATTACTTTACATAAATGATTGTGTCATCTGCAGCAGGGAAAAAAGTATACCTTAAACCATATAAAAGAGAGAAATCTTCAGAATAATAATAATAATCAGAAACTTAGTACATGGGCATTGCGTATTTGAAGTAAAAATAATATGAAAAAGAAAACATTAAAAAAATCTATACGCTAGTTACACATTTGCAAGCTCTAGTAACACCCGAATCCAGACATCCACAGAGAAAGAATAACATAGCAGCTGAGCCGAGCTCGTATTTACATTGTTTCAAAGCCTGAGCATCGTTGTGATCACAGATGCTCTAAGTATCTAAGACTGAACTCCCACTCCTGCAGCAGGCGGTGTGCTCTCTCCTGCCCCACACGCCACACCTCCTGACAGCCTGCACATGGCACAAGAGGAGAGGCAGGGACCCCGGCCGTGTTGGTAGAAGAGCAGCATGCTAGGGAATGCATCATGTTTCAATATATTCCTCGCCTTCTCCCAGAGGGTCTGAATAAGTCAACAAAGTTCACCTTCCTCCAATAATAACCTGTAATATAACTTTTTAACTAGCTCTCCTGTATGTCATTTATATCCTATTTATATATTATAGGTAATTTTTCAACCCCTGCACTCATATCCAGGGAATGATTATGTGATTGCAGCAATTTGCTCAAAGCTGTGCTTTAAAAACCCTGTGATTTCCACTCAAATACACCCTTCAATTGGCCCCTACACACCCCTCTTCACCTTGCGAGGCTTCATTCAGTTTAACTTACTATATTCTGTGAGTTCAGATCATTGAAACAGTGTCGGATCCTGCTGTTTCCCCTTGAGGTTTCAGGGGTCAGAGAGGCAGCAGAGCGTCCCCTCTGATCCAGGGAGGCGGCTCACCATGGGGATCTGACAGACTGACCTGCCTGGCAGCTATGATAGATACACTGGGACTGGTCTGACCTCTCTGGCTGACATCCACCGGCTCACGGTTGGCCCCAGTCATCATCTCTGGGTTGAAGTGCAGGATTGGGAATGGTGGAGCTGCAGCGGTATATTCTGCCCCATTTCTGCTGGACTGGTGAATCACCTCTTTGTGCACCAGAAAATTATATTTGCCATGAGTATTTCAAAGTGACTGAGTATCCCTGCGCTCAAGAGCCACAGAGAAGCAATATGTCCTGTCCAGTTCTGTGTGTCCCAGGGTACAATGACTAATAACCGGGAAACATATACTCCGAAAAATGACACTAAGACTAGGCCAGACCTCAAGTAGAGCCCATAAATGTCACTAAACCCTCCTTTCACGTATGTAACTGAAGACTCCACGGTTAAACTCAGTCATGTTCTAAACACTTTTAATTGATATAGTCAGTCTGTCAGTCCGTCAGTCCAGACTGAAAGATCTCAACAAGTAATCAATGGATTGATATGATATCTTGAACAGAGATGATTCCCAGACGACTCTTACTGGCTTTGTTGATCCCTTGTTGTCTTATCCAGCACTATCATCAGGTGAACATTTTAATTTGTCTTCGGTTTGTGACCAAAAACCTGCAAAACTGATAACATAAAGTGATGTAGCCAGGATAGAGGCACTTTTACCAACAAGACAAAAGATCAAATCAAAGTTTAATCATTTTGTGGGGCAATAAGCTCTTAAAAAAAACCTGTGATGACTGTATCTCTGTTTCCATGGAAACACACGGTCTGACTAATTACTTGCAAACATTCAGTCAAGTGGCTAGACTCCTGTATGTAATGAAACCCAGTTTCCTACGACCCCAGAACAACTTAGCAACAGAGAAGATTCAAGTCCCTGTTGACCACGGCTTGAGCAGATGTTAATGCTTACTAGACATCATGGGATTTCCCAAACTGCATAAAAACCTCACATGTAAACATAAAACTGCTTAGCAAGCTCAGTATTGTTATAACAAAGATATCCTCTGAGAAAAAAAAACATTTTTTTAACATCTAGATGTAGCTAATGCATCTAGATAACTAAAAGTGCTAGAAGTACGCTAGCTTGTAATACTGTGAGCCCTGTATTACCCTTGAACAAGGGTTTAACAAAAGAAATAAAGTTTGAGTTCTTTTGAGTCCTGCTACATCTTTTTTAAACAATGGAGTGGTGATAATGACATTTCATCATACAGGAGTCTCACAGCCTGGAGAGTGAAGCTGCTCTGTAGTCTGGTGGTACAGCAGCAGGTACTTCTGTATCTGTTGTCAGATGGCAGCAGGGTGAACAGACTGTGGCTGGGTGGGTGTTGTCTTTTAGTATCTTTGGGCTCTGTGCAGACATCTCACTTCACTGATGTCACTGATGCTCTGTAGATGGTACCAGTGATGTTCTGGTGGTTTTAATAGAGCCTTCCTGTCCTGGGCCGTGATGAACCATGACAGTTTGGGATGTTTCCAGTCAGGATGTGTTCTGTTGCTCCTCTGTAAGTTGACCAGAATCTTGCTCTAGAATTTAGCCTTCCTAAGTTTCTGTAGGAAGTAGAGCCTTTTCTGTGCTCTTTTAACCAGGGTGGTGATGTGTGATGACCATGATAGGTTCTCTGTGATGGTAGTTCCAAAGAATCCCTAACTGTTCACCTGCTCCACTGATGTAGACAGCAGTGTGCGTCTTTGCCTTCTTTTTTTGGAAACTCAACAATCAGCTCCTTGGTTTTGCTGATGCTGAGCAGTAGATTGTTCTCTGTGCGCCACTCTGCAAGACTGTTGGTTTCCTGGGGGCGGTCATGGTGCTTTCAGTGATGTTTTGTTCCACACGTGTGGCTGGTCGCTCAGCAAATGCCGCTGGTAGAGATCCTCTCGCGGTCCGCTGCACTCAGTCTAAACCCCACATAACCTTTTCCGATGTCAATAGGTGCATTTTTATCGTAGGTAAATCATGCTTCAGAAAAAGGGGGCATGGAGGTGAAAAAATAGAAAGATATATAAGAAATGTAGCAAGAATTGAAGGAGCCACTGCCGGCTGCATCTGCATGTGCTGCTGTCATAGGACCACCGTGGTTCAAGATTTATTCATGAGTAAAAACATAAAAAAAACAGCCTCTCATATAACGGTAGGTAGGGACAATGTTGCCATAGAAATGGCGGTGTCATATTTTTAGTGCCGTGCAAGGTGTGCTGTCATGCTGATTTCCGTTCTGCATGTCTCGTTGACAAGTCAGATTGTCTGGTCCAAACTTGTTGCATAATGCTAATTGATACGTGGAATGGCAAACATCATACCTTTATCTTGTTCATGAATAAAACCTCAAGTCCACAATAGGCAGCTCCAACATCTGAAGAGTTTATGGGTCATCAGATTCTGACCCACATCAGCATAAAAAATAAAAAGAAAGCATCAATTAATCTGAGAAACACCGGCGGAGCTTGATTCTTTTTAACCTATAATGGTATAAAAACTAACTCATGCCTCCATTTCAAGTAGACTGAACTGCTGTAATGCATAATTCATTCACACGTCTTCTGAAAAATGTCTGACTTTAGACTTCAGTGGGATTAAACTCTGTTGCTACATTGCCTTTAACAACAAACGGCAACATGTCGAGCCAGTCAGGCCAGGCGCTGTTAGCTTCCAGTATGTTTAAGAATTGCTCTTAAAGTTCTATAACTCCACTACAAAACTTTAAAGGTGCATGTGTTTATAGTTCAGCGTCTTCTTTTAAATGCCGTATTATGCACTCATCAGATCATCTCTGCAAACACACCGGATCAATCCACTGCCTTCAGAGAAGAATTTAGAATGTGGACTTCAGGATATATTTAATTTTTCTTGAAAATCAAGGTTTTCTTTTAAAAAACAGGTCGCTGCACAGGAAATCCAAAAAGATCGGGCAAACAAATCACAAGGGCTAGACAAAGGCAGCGTAATCCGAAAACAGGGTCAAAAACACGGGAAGTCAAAAACCCACAAGGAAGAATGCTGGAATGTTTGTTACAGAGAGACAAAGATGAACCGGCAACGAGACAGGGGGGCACAAAGACTATATACACAAGGGAAGGGGGATGATTTGACACGGATCCATCAGGACAGGACAGACACTCAGTGGGGGGAAACACACAAGGACAGGAAGGGGCTCTGGAACGACACCACAATAAAACAGGAAACAGAAAATACTGGTATAAAAACACAAGAAAACATTAACTGGACGATACAAGACATGACATACTGGACCTTCATCGTCACATGATCAACACCATAAAAGCTCAGTTGGGTTTAGGTACCAAAACTACCTGGTTATGTTTAGGTAAAGATCATGATTTGGGTAAAAATAAGGACTAAGTTTCATTATGTAACGTATGTGACGTGTATGTTAAAGTACACACACAAATTAAAGGGGAATTCCAGTATTTTTAAACCTGGGCTGTATATTTACATGTTTAGTTGTAGATCACCTCAGCTGCTGCAACACGGCTGCAATGTCTGCGACATAATCCTTTGGGGAAACGCTGGATGTCAAGTTACATCCACCAAAAATGCTTGTTTTGCCACTGACAGGCTGAAGTTGTTACTCTAATTATCTGTGAACATTACATAAGCAATTCCTACAGAGATAAAAAAAAAAAAATAAGATCCAGGTTTTGTAACCAGAAACAGAAATCTCATGAGGTGAGTTGTTACAGTTGTTTCTCATATAGATTGTCAAAATCAGCCTAATTTCCACCCATGACTTTGAAAATAAATTCTTACTGGTGGTTCCTAGGTAGGTAAACATTTTCACTGCTGTCATCTGTCTGTTACAGCTCACCCTGCAAGAGTGATACTTGTCTCTCTGTTTACAAAATGGATCTTATTATTTTTTTTATTATGTAGTTTCTGTCTGAATCATTTCTATAATGTTGTCAGACACTTACAAAGCTCTATCTGTCAGTGACAAAAACAAGCTCCTGGACCTAATTTGACAGTCAGAGTTGCAGCCATGTCTCGGCCGGACTGAGTGCATGAATGATGTTCCATAAATGAAATGTATTTTTTCTGTAATTATTCTGATAAAACGATACCGATTTAATATTCTTTCTTTTTTCTCTCTCCTCTTTGCCTTGTCACCCTGGCTACCACTTTAGGCTCTGTGGGGCAGAGTGAAAGTGATCGAAAAAGTCAATGCTGGCTTTCTCCAGCATGTATTCAGGCGTACAACACACTTCCACCTGCTGTCAGTGCAAGGAACACATTTATTTTTTATGCATCAATGAATTCGTATTGAAAACTTCAATAGTATGTAGGTTTAAAAGTTAAAAGACATCCATGAAATGATATACTTATTCGCTGTATATCTACGTTCAGTCAATGCGAATTAATTTTGACTAAATAGTGCAGCCTATTATATATAAGAACGGCAAAGCGTGCAAAAACGTGTGGTCTCACCCCACTTTTAAACCTTCCAATTCATAGACAGACAGTTTGAGGCGTCACTAAAACAGTGACATTGTGACGCCATGGACAGCACTACATACTCACACAAGTAAGACTTTGACTGTGTGCAGCTCATATGACATTTCATTCCACTCACTCGTATATCTATTACACGATACTGGCAAACATACACTGACAAAGACACATGATTTTGACATTTTCACCCGATAATTACACTGTTTTTGAGTAAAATGAATCTACAGTAGGATGTGAGACACTGGGCTCCAGCACATCTGAGCATGAGGTGTAATTAAGTACAGCTAATCTTAAGGGTTAGTCTCCCCACAACAATGACAATCTCATCCTGAGTCATCTTTTGCCTGAACTAGGGGAAGAGGGTATACTATCTCAACAATCGTCACAATCCTGTGGATTAGTTTAGGGGTACCTGTAACAGGTGGGACGTGAGTTACACAAAAGACACAAAAAAGATGCATGAGCGATTGGAATGACAGATGAATAGACAAAAAGCTACATTTTTTTAAAATTATGTATGTATATTGTTTTTTATATATCCAGGGCTATTCATAAAACATTTGGGCGCTGTAGTCTCAGACACAAAACTTGCTCTTTCTACTCTGTCTTGCATTTCTTGGTCAGATCCTTCTCAAAAACAAATGAAATGAATGGGCCTGGTGATGCCATCCATAACTCCGGGTATGGATACACAGAGAGACACACTCCTCCCCCCTACAGGAACCCAAAGACCACGGAGAAACATCTCTGTTTGCTGCACACCTCATCTCACACATGCACAATCTTATAAGTAGTGATTTAGTCAGTAAGTCAATAAAAGACATTCACTCCTCCTGCCCCTATTCACTTAGCTGTCAGCAAAAGTTACCGCTGCTCTGCTGAAATTTAAGGACCGTCGGAATGCACTAGTGTGAAAATGTATTCAAAAGTAAATAATACAAACAATAGTTGACATTTGCAGAATCATGATGACTGCTTTCCTGTCATGGGAAGGGTTGCAAAGAACCTACTTAATGTCTTTAATATATAAATTGCACCTTGTGATAGTGAACTTATTTTGGGGGAAAATACACATAAAAAGCATTTCTCCTTAATGCATCCATTGCTCCAGCTGAGTTTGGTATGCTGGTGCAGGGAAAGGGAAAAAGCAAGAGAAAACCAACAAAGAAAACACAGCATTCTGTTATCAATCATCTCATCCACAAAAAAAATACTGAAGGGGTTTGTTACCATCCCTGCGAAGCCTAATTATGTGATTGCATATGTCACCTTTCCAGATCCACAGCTCCAAACTGTAATAAGGAGACCCTTTTTTAGGCCGCTTTAATTTACTTTTGCCTGGCTCGTACAGCTGCTGGTGGCTTTTCACAGTCTAGACTGAGCTCCTGTGAAGAATGCAGGGGGACCACTATAGTGAAGCTGCAGCTGCAGGAACTTTTTTATTTCTCTCGTGTGGCAGCGAGCACATTACCCCGCCTTTCAGTAACAATTATGCTGCAAGCTAAGCTTATGGACACAGCTGACTAAAGTAACTTAAACAACTGGAGCAGCGTGCACTTTTCCATGGCAGCAGCAATGTGCTCGTTCCTCTCTCACACACTCACTCTCTTACTCCCCGCAACACACACACACAAGACCGAGTCACACAAACAGGTTAAACAACCAGCCGCCTTCTTTAAAGGGATATTCCCGTGTATGTTTAATCCATGGTCTAACACACCTGGACACCGAGTAAGACTCCCCCTCGAGAGGTCAAGTTTGCTGACCGCTAGCTTAGCTAGTTAGTTACTTAGTTACTTAGTTACTTAGCCAACTTATGCCTCCAGCAAGAAACCGCCATCAAAAAGCCACTCATAGCCACAAATAATGGTCAGAACAGCACCAAACTTCAGCAACAGTACATGTACAGTCCCAGCACACAGTACGAAGCATCAAACATCTGCTAGCTTAGCCGGATTTGTATTAAAAACACAGCTCAACTCACCGCTCCTCCAGCAGCCTGCCTGTGTGGAGAAGCCCTGACGAGTCGATTACCGAGTGCAGTAGATTTCCGCAGCTCAAGGATGAAAATGTATGATTATTACTCCACAGAATGCTCAGTTCTTATTACAGAGAGCTGACAGGGAAAAGAACGTTAGTAATGGAGTAATAATCATACATTTTCATCCTTGAGCTGCGGAAATCTACTGCACTCGGTAATCGACTCGTCAGGGCTTCCCTGCAGCGAGCAGGCTGCTGGAGGAGAGGGTGAGTTGTGCTGTGTTTTCAATACAAATCCGGCAAAGCTAGCAGATGTTTGATGCTTCGTACTGTGTGCTGGGACTGTACATGTACTGTTGCTGAAGTTTGGTGCTGTTCTCACCATTAATTGTGGCTATGAATGCTTGTTTCTAATTGGAGACATAAGCTGCAGTGTATTGTTATCGTGCAGTCTTTTCTGAGGTTGCTAAATCTAGCTAAGCTAGCAGTTAGCAAACTTGACCTCTCAAGGGGGAGTCTTACTCGGTGTCACGGTGTGTTAGACCATGGATTAAATTTACACTGGAATATCCAGAGAGGCTCAGCTGGAGCAACTAAATCACTCACAATTATTCAAATGTGTAAATCTAACATAAAGAATAACACGGGCTACAGGCAAAGCCACTGCAAAACAAGCTCATTTTAACACAGCGTCTCCCCATCCTAATCTTTTTGAGTGGGTGGCACAAGTGACCCCCATAGAAAGTTGCTATGGTCTTATGGCACGTGTTGGCTTCAAGTATGAACCAGTTGAATTAATTATGACCACACAATGCATTCATTAGCACACCCTTCCATCACATGCACAACTCATTTTCACAATTCCATTATACAGGAATACAGTCAAGTTACAACCCTCTTCATCTATAGTGCGTTCTCCCATCCCATGAACAGCCCACACTGCTGCCAACACTACTGCCCTGTCTGAGCCAGAGGGCTACATGTGTTCAGGTAAGTTTTGATAAAATTACTGCACTGAGTCATTTTGTTCTATATTTGTACGATATTTCAGTCCACCGGCAGTTAGTAGCTAAAAGCAAAGTACCACATCTTTGAACTTTCTGTTATAGTTCAACTCTGAATTGTCGATTGTGTCTCGAACTGGCTCAATGTTTGTGACAAAGGGGGGAGACAGGTCAGGTTTCAAGTGCCAGCAAAGGGTTTATTTGTAAACTACATACAAAAAGCATGAGGTGTGGGGATTAGCGGCATCAGTAATGTGTGCAGTGTATGGGCGAGTGCTGTTGCACGCCAGAAAACACCAAGACAAACCCAGAACCTGCAAAGATGTGGAGCCTAGGAGAGAGAGAGAGAGAGAGAGAGAGAGAGAGAGAGGCAATGAGACCAAGCTGTTATCTGTAGCCTTGGTAGAGGCCGAGCCAGGTGTCAGCACCTCGCCTTAACGACCATCCCTGACTGCCAGCTCCTGCAGGAAGTGATCAGCTGCATCATGGAGTGAGCAAAAAGGGAGGGGTCGTCACAATTGTTTTCATTTCTGTTAAAAGGGTTTACAATTATGTAAGGTTATGATGTGATAAAAGGTCAATCTACACGTGACACAGTGAAAGCAGCCTGAGCACATAACCCCTACATTTCCATTTTAACTTCAATCCCTCCATTTAATTCCCATTGAAAGTTTACTTTTGTTGAAAGTCTGAATAACATCTCAGCTCTTGTTCATGGACCATGAGAGCCACTCAAAAGGTCAGGAAAGAAATTAAGTATTCTCAGTGGGTCTTTATTGGGATTGTTTTTTGTCACAGTTTCCTGTGAACTTTCAGGGTCGAGACTGATTTTTTTCTGTTTGTTATTAGCTGCAGTATAATACAATTAATATTTCAAGTAGAAATCTGAACAACAACTTGAAGAAAATAAACTTGAACATAATTTTATCTATGTCTAAATAGCACAACATCTTTTTGTGGTTTGTTTAAGCTCTGGCTCTGTTTTTTGATCCATTATTGATCACACAGTCCTCTCAAACTGTCAGAAAGTCAACATAGGCATCTCCGGTCATGCACTTAAGTGGTTCATCCACTATTTAACAGATAGACAGTTCTCAGTCAGCACAGGTGACTGTGTGTCATCCTCAGCTACGTGCCACTATGGTATCCCCAAGGCTCAATTTCATGCTCCATCCTGTTCTTCACCTACATTCTCCCCCTGGGTGATATCCCATATAAGGAAACACAACATTCAATTCCATTCCTATGCCGATGACACACAACTATATCTTCCAATCATCCTCTCCAAACCCTTCACAACTGCTTAGCAGACATAAAAAATTCAAAAAACACCAAATCCATCCTCCTCCATATCAGGACTCAGTTTGATAATAACCTCCTTGCTCTGCTTGCCTCCAATGTAAAGCACTCAGCCATAAGTCTCTGTGTTTTATTTGACTTGATTTTAAACTAGAAGCACACGTAAAAAAGGGTTCTCCAATGGTGTTTTTATCAGCGACGTAATATTGCAAAAATCAAGTCATTTCTATCATTCAGTTCTCTCCTGATGCCCAAACGCCGAAGATCATCGGACAGTTCTCTTCTATCAATTCCAAAATTGCGCCTCAAAACCAAAAGTGACTGTGCTTTTGCAGTCAGAGCCCCCAAACTATGGAATGCCCTGCTGAAGAGATTAGCTCTGCTGAATCAGTGAATGTGTTTTAATCAATTAAAGTACATTCATATAAAGCTGCTTTTAACACCTGATTTAGATGATTTTAGCAAGATATTACTTATTTTATACAAAGAGCTTTGTAACTGTTTTCAAAGGTGCTAAATAAATTATCTTCTTCTTCGTCTTCTTCTTCTTCTGATTATTACATAAAAAACTCACCACATTTTTGTTCAAGCAAGTAGTATTTGCTCATGTGATCATTCTGCATGACCATGAATATATTCTTATTTTTATTTAGCTGAGAGGCAGATGACAAGAACTTTATACAACTCTTGTATTTTTCAAATATGGTGCAACAGCCAGCAGCAGATTGTCTTAGTTTAGCATAAAAACGTACAGGACTCAGCTGCCTGCCAGCATGTCGCAATAAGTTTAGTTATTGCTGTAAGCACTACTGTACATAATCTTAAAGCTGGTAATATCTAAGAGCTTTATCCACATCACTTGGAATTTAATTCTAATCAGCAAAGTTGTTGAATGGTTGCATGGAATCTATGTGATTCTTCATAAAACGAGTGAAATTGAATTGGCCTGGTTATCAAAAAATATATCTGCCTTTAAAAAAAAACACTTGTCTTGTGTAACAAAAGTGAAAAACTGCACTCTACTTCAGGTCCTCAAATTCTCGGCAAAAAAATGATAGATACAGCCATGATGTAATGTAAGGAGGCAGTAAGAGTGTGACCTCTTTGTGTAACAGAAAGGATCAAAACAAATGTAGGCAGAAAGCAGACAGGAGAAGAGTCTGTGCCTGAACAGAAGTGTGGAGGTCTTGTCCTCAGCCGCTGTGTATTCATTCCCTCGCCGAGATAACATCGGCCGCGCTGCCATTCTGTCTCCCTCCTCTAATTCTCACCTCCCACATTTTGTAAGGCGTCCAAAGCATAAATACTGCTTTATAATCCAACAAAGCAGATGTGAAAGCAGCTCCTGGAAAATCCACTGCAGAAATTAATTTGACATCTGCACAGGATCTGCAATTAATGTCAATTTATTAACTGCAATTATCGTCATTTCTCTGCATCATCCGTGTTGGGAAAAACACCAAGTGTTCAAGAAAGTGTTCTCCTGTCAACAGGGCTAATACGTTTTGATTCACACCCGGTGCTGACACAAACATCTATTTAAATCATCTTGTCCATAAGATTGGTTGAGTTAAACTCTTTATACCTAATAAAACTGACGCTGGTCTTGCAAGTCTTCAGGGAGGGCAGCTGTTAGCATGGGTGGGCAATTTCTTAATGGACTGTAGAAAGACCAGATTAGTTCATTGACATGCCTTACTCACTCTCTTAAATTCAATTATCCTCTCTCTTGAATTAAATTATCACCTGCTTGTCAGGACAGATGTGTTGCTGCTATAGATAGAGGAGGTAAAGTGTGCTTAGATGCAGTGCGAGTGTGTGCCGGCGGGGCAGGTGTGTGTTGGAATAAATCTGAACAAATTGGAACAGAATGCACTGTTTTTCTGCCACAGTGTGTGGAGGCTGAGACATGGACGAACATGAGAAATGGCTCCATTCAGCTCTACACCGAAATATTTCAATTAGTCTGGGTTCAGGCAATATTTGTTTAAGACATGGGCCATCAATATTTCCTGCATAATTAATCGTATGTAATATAGGCAATTTTTTTATGGAGGTTACATTTGCATTTTGTCATTTTCTCCAATGGAGCGCCATAAAGATTGACATTTGAGCAGCTGTGGTGCTCAGGGCAGTGATGGAGTGGAGCCATTTGTCTCTGACTGCAGGGACAGTTTACAGCCTCAGCCTCTTCCTAACCTTATAAATCTGTGAAATTGTGTAAATTGTATACATTTTGTTGAAACATTAAATCCCATTTTGCATTTGTTTCTCGTCATATTCAAATACCTGCTGACTAACCATTGTCTCAAGGGTGAGCACGAAGGGCTAAATGGATATAAGGGGGATGAGGTTTGTCTTTGAGGACAGTCGTATGTACAGCTGAGTCCAAAGTCTGAGACCACGTTGAAAATGTCTAATATCGTCATAAACAGGGAAATAACCAGACCACCGAACAGGTAGGGATAGGGCCCTACTTCTTCTGCAGAATAATAAAAAAGAATAAATAAATCATTATTAATAAAACATAATACATCTAATTATTCGGTTGCCTCTATAATACTCTGCAATACTCAGAAAGCAATATCCTGTTATCTGAAAATGTATTGGCTGATTGTCTTATGACATGTGACCGGTGACATTATGAAAATCAAAATTTCGCACAGCTAAGGTCATTTTTCTCAAAATGAATCACTGACAAATAACTCCTCTCCAGCCACACGCTCCTCCATCGCTCCGGAGCCACCGGCTTTCAGCTCTGCTCCTTCTACAAGTCTGGCAGGTGTCCACCCCTCCAGTTCAGGGATCTGAAGTCAGACTGAATACCTTGACATACTCAGACTTCTGGGATGAGAGGAGGCCAAACAGTATCATCAGTGGAATCCAGCAATTACTGCAAATCCTGTGGCAAAAGCTCGATTACCAGAGGTGCACACGTTGTTGAAGTTATTCTACACCATCCCTGCATCAACTGCCACTTGCGCTGCTGATGGGCCCCACCAATTTGAAATGCAGTCGGCGGTCAATGAATGAAGGTGTTAGACTCCAATCAGCAAAAGTCTTCCTGTCAGAAGGCTGTCCTGCAGTGTCTCAGAGGACGAGGAGCAGTTTCTAAACCACTTCTCAGGAGAGAAACAAGGACAAACAAATGCAAAGAAATGCCAGAATGTCACAGTGGGTGACTGAAGAAAGTCCTATTTACTGATGAATCCAAGTTAGAGATTCATGTCAGAAACAGAAGGGTGTATGTAAGGAGGTGAACAGGAGAGAGAATAATACCACAGTGTTTCAAACTCCAACTTTCAAACACTGAAACATGGTGATGGAAGATTCAAGCACCACTCCATTCTTCAGAGACATGCTCCACCCGTTGGTTTGGTCTTTGTGGAGCAGGATTCATACTGCGGCAGGATAATAGAATAGATTATTTTTTTGTAATTGTTTCAGAAACAATGAAAGTTAAACACACAACAAAGCTGAAGACCAAAAGACCAAAGAGTCAGGACTGTCATGGACAACCACATTCAACGTGTAAAGTGGCACTTGAAGACTGAGAAAGTCAAGCGCTCTGTGACACCACAGATATATAAAATATATATATATGTATATAGACCAGTGGTTTTGGACCCCAGTGTATAAGCATAGTGTGTGATTTTGCTTTTGTTCTACAGGAATCTCAACAGTCAGACTTCTGGACTCCACAATAAAATGTTTTTTTACTACTGCCTCTGTGTAGTTTTTCCATATTTAAAGACTCAACAAACTTTGAAAAAACACAGTTTTATAGCTGACATTTCAAATCACACAAACCTGACATAGCTGCTGACTGCCTTTGGTTCCTAGTTATTTCGGTGTGTAAAAATCAATTGGCAGAAACTTCGTTCAGATGAGTAATCCATCACTTCTGCTCTCTTCTGTTTTTACTGTCAAAGAATCTCAAATCACAACTGCACAATGGGGCATTACGGAGTTTTTAAAATCAATCTGCACTCAACTCGGCAAAAGCATAACCTGCAAAAGTGAAGCCTCCCTCAAACACCCCCCTGAGAAACAACTTTCGGAATATGAACTTTTAATACCTGAACTGACATTTGTTTACCTTCTTTGCCCTCAGGTGACAGTCACTAGCTGGAGATGAACAATTTTTAACACCGATGCTAATTTAAAAAATCGTTTGAGAGCAGTCACGCTTTTATCTAAACTGACTAACAGGCTGATGGCAGGTTGATATGAACGCATAAAAGGGGTGGGGGGTGGGGGGGAATACGGTTGTTGGCAGGAAATGACTTGCCACAACTGTCTGCTCTCCACCAGTGATTTATGTCCCAGGATATCACTGAGCCACATGATGAATCTTCATTTGATGGCGGGCTTCATGACTCCAGTGTTTTACATGGATACCCAAACATATGGTAGGCTGGGAGAGTGCTGGTGCAGGTCTTGGGGAGCAAAACCTATCTCTGAATGACTTAATCAAGCCCATGGATTGTTTTTTTTGTTTTTATTTTTATTTAAAAATGTACCTCTGAGGGATGTTAAAGACTTAACACTATTGTCTAACAAGAAAAATCCCAAGTATATCCACATATCTCTGCCAAAACCATAAAAAAATGCATTAAATCCAAGCTGCTCATTTAGATTAGCTGCTCATGTCCTCACAGCTTTCACTGTTTATTTTGCTCGGCATCAGGACACACAGTGGTCAATGTGCACGTCAGTGATAGGAGCCAAAGTTGGCAATCATTCGTGACCAAAAAACATCCGATATTGCATCATAACTGCATGGAAAAGCAGCTCTTTGTAGTGTTCTCTACAAAAGGAGTGTAGAGAGAATAAGGTCAGTATCTGTAGGTGCCTTTAATGAAAAATATTTTAATGTAAAATCAGATAGTACAGATATACAGAAAAATGAGAGCTGTTGTTTAAGAGTACTTCTCAATGAACATGATCTGCTTTTGTTGTTGTCAGTGTTACTTTATTGGAATGTACATGCAGGTGCAGATTGATCTGAAAAGTCAATATGACATGGCCTCTACATGTTGATGATCATATAAGAGTAAAATGAATGGAAATCAATGGCTTCTTGTAAGGTTTAAAAAAACACACCTTAAAAGTTTGAAGGTGTAATTTGTATTTTTTGTCCTCATCAGAGAACAACCATATAGGTTGAAGTTTCAATGAGTTCATTATAACCCTTATCGACTGTTGTTAGGCGGCAACCTCTAGCGACTATAGTGATTATTATAGCTGAAGAGGACGAAGTGAAGAGAAGTAGTGAAAAGAGTGAAAAGTCCATACAGGGAGGAGGTCAGGAGCACAGGAGTTTCAATTAGGAGACTGTTGTTCATGTCCAGAGTCAATGGTGAGCCCTTTTAACTTACTTATGTAGTGAAGTAACATCATGTACATAACTTAATGTGAGTTACCTAGGTTACAGGTACATTTGTAACAGAAGTTGAAGAAGTAACTGTAAGTGATTTTAGCCCAGACCACAAGGTTTTTCCTAAACCTAGCCAAGTAGTTTTATTACCTAAACCTAACCAAAGTGTGATGCATATTTGCACTATTTGTGTTTCTCTCCTGCTTCTCAGCAGGTGGCTGTGTGCCAGTGGAAGCTTTACTTTGTGGAAATATTCACATTACTTAGAAATTTTAGCAACATCACGGTGAAATGCAAGTTGTGCCTGGAGGATAAGTGCTTGTTGTATTGTTTTCACTGAGACAGCTGTGCCTGATAGTCTAATATGCCGCTGCCTAGTTCGCTGTCAGATTGTTGCAAAATAAAGATGTAAATGTTATATTGCATCTGTCATTCCTATTATTAGGCAGGGTCACTAATTGTGGGCCATAAAAAGGCTACGAAATGACATTCAAGTCAATACGTTCAAAGGTACATGTACAGTTGGCTACACGCTGTCTGGACAATATAACCCACATGCGCAACGTATCGCGAAGAGGTTTTACTGTAATTTTTGGTAACTCTAAAGTCCTCTTAATACGTTACTTTTCTCCGTAGACAACGCAGTTCTGTAACACGTTACTTTTTAATGGCAGTAATCTTGTAACGCAATGAGTTACTTTTAAAAGTAGCGCTACCTAACACCGGTCGCTAGCTGCAATGGTCATGTTTAGAGAACAGTAACACATGTTGTTTTGGATGACGCTGACGCTGTCCAGTTGTTTATATCTGAGAATGTGTTGTGTAATATGTTAGAAATGGCCAGAATTCAAAGGTAGCTCCCAAACTATATGGGCCAGCTCAACGGCTTACTCCATGCTGTGACTATCTTTGGCTGTAGCAACTAGCTGCCGTTAGCATGTAGCTCAGATAGCGGTAGAGCACAGTGGGGGGAGTCATCGCGGCTGACAGGGTTCAGCTCAGAGTTGATTGTGGAAAGACAAACCAAGACTGTTTTAGTGTAATTATAGTTTGAATGAAGTTAATTTTTCAATGCGATAACGAGGCAGTTAACCTGGTCTTAGTCAGGTAAAAGAGAGAAACTTGAATTTAGAAGGTGCATTTATTTTTCCATTTAGCTAGGAAAATAGGTGTAAACATGTTTCCTTTCTTGACATTTTGTGTGTTTATTTTGTTGACTTATCAGACTGAGTAGCACACAGGATGCCTCTTGCTGTAGGTTACAGCGTGGTATTGGGAGACAGGGCAGGCTAGCTGGTGAGCATGCTAACTTCAGTAGACATTTATTCAACATGGCAAATAGACATCTTTTATATAATGTCAACACAGTTTCTTAACAGGTTGTTGGCAATGTTGGTCCATGTTGTGACCATTTTAAGTTAAATTCAGGCATACCTTGGAAAAATTTTGCACATTCATCCATTCATGTAAAATACTGTTATGGTCCTTTAAGTGAGATGTACAACAGAGGAGTAAAATGTGCAAAACACCACAGTCCACATTTTGATACAAAGGCTAGCATTAATAACAGTAATTTATTATCTTAGCGCCTCCCAGATGCTCTTTTGAATGTCACCTTTTTACTTCCTACCTCATCGCCTCCCCTTTTCCTTCTAATCAACATAATGTGAGCTGTGTGTTCAAATTACAGAGAAGGATTCAAAGAGGGGGCTGGATCCACTGATGGAAAATTCACAAACATTCAGCCTGCGGCTTCAATGCAGTTTTGTGTGTAAAGGCTTCTGCTTGTGGAGAGATTGGCAACTCTGCCTCTTTGACTGTGGATTTTCTCCCTGTGTGATTGAGTGCTGATGTAAGATGGCAAGTCAAGAATGAAGCCTTTGCTCTTTGAAAGATTTGCTTTGGAATCACTTTGTAGAAAAGCTTTCAGTAACATTACCTTCAGAGAAAAAACAAAAAAATTATCCTAAACAACAAAATATGGACAGACAGGTGCATCACCTGGAGCTGTTCAAGTGTAATTTATAAAAGCGGCAACGTCAAAGCAGACTACATAAGTAAAAGAGATGAGAAATCTTTATTGCAATTGTAAAAAGGACTGTGTCAGTATAAGAGCTTTGATCTCTATGAACAAAAATACTGCAAAATACTCCTATTCCTATTTGGAGAGACTGTGTTTCTATTTGAAGACAGTGCTGAGTGCAGTCCAGGAGAATATCGCCATTTGTTGTGTGGAATGGGTTATGACTCTGAGTCCCTTTCTTCATCTTTATTGTAAAAAGGTCACACCATTTATGCCATTTGTCATGGCATTACAGCATCAGCTTTAAAATGGAATTGAACAATATTGGATCTTGTGCAGAATAGCAGAGACAGTGGGACTGGACTCAATATAGAATAGGTAGATTTGTCAATTTGAAGAATAGCTTTGGCAGACGAAGATGTTATGAAATATCTCCTCTGCAGTGCTGCAGTGACACTGCACAATTTTTACTTGTGTAAGTAGGAAGAATAAAGTCTAAATGCAGCCCAGGATGTACACTTTATACTGTGTCTCTGCAGCACCAGAGGACATGAAAGGTGAACGGTGAAACGACTTATCAAGCTGAAATGTGATGTCTTTGCAAATTTGAAGAAAAAACGTGTTGAACATATCAGTCCAATATCCTTTAGAATGACTTCTTATTGGATTTTACAGCCTATGATTTACATCCCTCACCAGTATGGGAAGTAGTGTGCCTTTTATTAGCGAGGTTTAAAGTAAGAGGTGGTGGATAATAGATGTGTGTAGTGTAATGACTTTTACACCAGAGAACAGAGCGCGTCTTCCATCTCAGACCAAAGATTAATGTTGGGTTTTACAAGCATAACCACAATCTTCCCCACCCTTGTCCTTACTCTAGTTGCAAGCATCAATATCCCGTCTGGTGGTGGAGTTCACTTAATCTGTGGTGCTTCTTTACCATTCTTAACCGTTTAGTGCCATTCAACTACTTAACGATGGGCAGGGCAACGTGCCTAAAAAAGCCAGCATAATACAGGGATGAGGATGACTGCCTGCAAATATTGATGTAAACAAGAAAAATGCATAATATTCAACAAATAGGCTTTGCAAATGTTTTCTAATGACGATAATGCGTTAGAGATGTTTGTTAGACCTCAAGGATACACATAATGAGTTTAAGTGAGAAACACTGAATGTAAACACAACTGTTTAAAAGGAAAACTCCACCGGGCACCTTTTAATTTGGCTTGTTTGGAGAGATGCCAGTTACAGTATATTAGCTGCACTGACTGAGCAAACACAGAACCTGATATGGGAGCAAAATACCCGACAACACAAGAGTTTATAGGGCATGAGGAAGAAAATACACATTTGGAGTGACGTCTGGGAAGAGCCCTTTGACCTCCAGACCTCCCCCATATGTCTTTTGTTGTCTAATTGTTTGGACCCTCCATTTGTCTTCTTCGTTCTTACTGTATAAAATGCCGCAGTTTCATTTGCTCTGGGTCCACTCACCGGCTCAGATCCGCTCTGTGCCTGTCGGTTCACCAGTTTACCGGTATTCTTTGAATAAACACATCACCACAGCAAACTATTCAACAGGACTTGAATGATTTCTTCAACAGGCGACAGAGACAGATGGCCAACACATTGAACCCAGGATAAACCTGTCAATGTGTACTATCACTAAATTAATCTTACACCCACTGAATGTCACATCACTGTTACTGCATAGGTTTTGTTTTTGCTATTTTATTCATTTAATGCTTTAAATGTTATGGTAGCTGTATTGTCTTTCCCTTTGTATTTTCACACCTTCTTCACTTCTTCCTTTCTTTTTTCCGATTCTATTCATCCTTTCTTCTCTCTGGCCAGAGGAAATTTCTTTCAGGCTGCCCGTCTGTCCCATTCTAGCCACACGATATTTCAGGAACACCCACAGGAAATGCCACTTTATGGTTGTCACAATATTCAACTCCTTAACTTTCCCCTCTCCTAGTGTTTCCCTGTGGTGTTACAGTCAGCACCACTGTCACAAAGACAGCGTTAGCAACATGGATACTGCTAGCAGCCTGGCTAAAGTCCAAAGCAAAAAACATTTGTAAGAATCCCAATTTGACCTAAAAACCTTGATCTCGTTGGCCTTAAAAGGGAACACCACCGTTTTTCCATACTGAACTATGTTCCTCCCTGATCTTAGACGAGTTGATACATACCTCTCTAGCCTTCGTGTGTGCACTCAATCGCTCTAGCGTGCAGCGCTACTTTGCTAGCATGTAGCTTGGCCCAGTACATTGCTTAGGATCCATAATATCATCACTCCTACTCCTACTATGAGTGATGATATTACTGCGCCAACCACGAAGTGCTCCCAGGTGTTATTCCGCCATACATTATAGTTATCCTTTTTATCCGCTTAGAAAATTGGCATGTTTCATTTTATGTAACCATACTTGGGTCGTGTAACTACTCACATAACCGTATTTAAATAGGGAAAACGTGGAAGTGCTTGGTCGCTTCTAACTTCACCCCCATTTGGATCCTAAGGAATGTGCTGGGCCAAGCTACATGCTAGCAAAGTAGCGCTGCGCGCCAGAACGATTGCGTGCATGCACGAAGGCTAGAGAGGTATGTATCAACTCGTCTAAGATCAGGGAAGAACATAGTTCAGTATGGAAAAACGGTGGCGTTTTCCTTTAAAGGGCAGACTTAAAAACAAGTTTGTATTAATAAGCAGGCAGTAATACGTTGTTACTCACTGATGTGGTAGAAAGAATGCTGGTTCTGAACCTCTTATGTCTTGGTGGTAAGTAGAAACACATCAACAGGGAGTAGACTTTGACACAATGCTGGCATGCACCATAATGCCCGTCTGTTCACTTCTGTTTCACTCTCCCTCTTCACCTTCTCAATATTTTTCTTTAGAGTAGAGTTTCCACAGTTATTCCAGTTGTTCCACTATTACTTGGGATAGAGACTGGGGAAAACAACACCTTATTCAGTCCAGCCTAGCGTCAGACAAAATTCACAGTCAAAGCGAGGATTATAGTGAACCAATCTATACGCTGATGATGTCATCTTTCTACAGTCATTACACTATGCAATCAGTGTTTACTTCATAATGATAAGTTACAGCACAAATGTTGCATATTGCCAGTTTAACAACCTGCAGTAAACACATTTGTAAAAGTTATATGAAAATGATACTAATCTTTGCAGTCTTTGGGTCGAAAATCTGACGGTAGATCTGTTTTTCTTAAATATCTTCTGTACATTTGATACTAGCAAAGATAGATATCGTTTTAAACTCATGGCATTGACAAAAGTATCAAAGTATCAATATTTTTGACAACCTTAGCCCAGTTAGACTTAAGGATGGACTGAAGAGAATTTGGTGGTCAAAGGTCAATGAAGACAAAGTTTCAACAGTATAAAATGATGAAGTGATTTTATATCCAAGGTAATTATCACTGTGTCATCAAAATGTGCAGCAAAAACACTTTTCCAACATTAAACACCATTACTGGGGAATAGAAGAGGAGATTGTGACCATATTTCACTTTTGATCGGATACTGAATTGGTGCTGGTGCTGATTGTGCTGCCAGGTTAAACATGACTGTAAAGTACCCATGTTTTACTTTTAGTAGCTTCTTTGCGGCAGCATTCATACATGAAGCATTGTCAACTGTCAAGGCTAAAACTTTGAGTTCTATCAGAATCATTTTTTTTGCCAAGAATACGAACATCTACAAGGGATTTGACTACTTCACATGCAGCAGTCAAATCAATTACAATTATAAATCCCTTTATTACAATTTACAAATTTGCCTTAGGAAGCTTAACAATCTGTGCAGCTATCTGACCCACATCTCTGATGAGTAACAACTCCCATTTATGGGCAAAATTGAAGAATCTTCAGGAGGAGTAAAAGGGAAGGATCCCTCTTCCAGGACGGACAGACGTGCAATAGATCTTGTATGTACAGAGGAGAACAACATTACGTTGATATTGAACTTCTGATGATTGTTGTGACCATGTGACGAAGCTTTCCATCAATCCTCTGTTCTCTAAGTAAAGACGACATGTTTCTCAGGGGAAATTATTCACTGGAATCCTTCATGTCAATATAGTGCCAAAACACACTTACTATATTTCATTTAATTCCTTCCGAGCAGTTCATGCTGCCGCTTCTAATTTCACAGCTGATTAAATAATAAGTTGATGCTCCCAGCAATTAAATGTTTTCTCCAAAAATGGCATTTTCAAGTTATTATTAATCTGGCAGGATCCATTTATTAACTCTTTGCTCTGTAAACAAACTCAATTTTGGTTTCAGTTTACGAACACTGGTTCGGTTCTGGAAATGAGTGCAAAAATCCAAATTGGACCAAATCACAAACACTGGCTGATGGTATAATCACAGTCTGGCAGCTGTGACACCCTGAAGTTATCAGGTGCTGATGGTGCACTACACTATCAAACCTCAGTGTTTACAGTACCTGCCTCAGTAAATTACAGTACACAGAGAGGCCATCAGGGGAACTGATGATCTCCACTGGTGCTGTTTTGTTTTTCTCACCATCTCCTGGAAAGAACTGTTCTGCAGGATGAAATGATTCTTTTTCTTTTTTTTCTTTCTCTTGATTTTAATTATTTAGCTACATTTCTTTTGACATGCTGTGCCTTTGCTTGTTACAGTAAATCCATGAATGATTAATAGCAATAAATTAATTAAAGAGCTCTATTTTTAGTCCCTCAGCTAGCCACCCTACTCAGATCACTGAACTGTTATCTCAATTTCTTTACGTCTTTAGCGGGGAATACATTTTATGTATTTATACAGTTGCCATGGTCACCGAAACACACAACAGTCATAATGGATTCTGCAACCACGGCGTAAAAAACACATGAACAAACGCGGTTAAAATGGTAAAAATAGCCACTGAGCAATCTTTCCACCTGTCCTGGTGCTGTAGGAAACGAGCAAAGCAGCTCAGAGGTCCTGCTTCTCTCCTGGATGCTTCGTTGGAAGAAACACAGTAGTGAGAGTGTCAGGATGGCTGTTAATTCAGTGTCTGGATGCCAGTATTAGAGAGCTGCATTAGCATCCCCTGTGGATGCAAGTAATTGCATTTCATGGGCTGAAAACACAGAAGAGCTTCCATCCAAACACAAACACACTGCCATAAATCCTCCAACAGCTACAAGGTCCACACTCAAGGGGAAATCAATTACTATGCTTACAATCCACACAGGAAATGCTGAAGTTGTCCTTGTGCCGAGAGTATCTGTATGTGCAGGGCACCGACTAAACTATAGAATAATGTCATTTAAATGGAAATGTTTTGCTTCTCTTGTAACGTGAAGAACAAAATGAACGTTTCATCATCTCCACTAGCAACCAGAAAAGCAGAAAATTTTCTATATACACAACATTCAACGGTGAACAAAGCTCAGCAGAGTGATCAGATTGAGCATCGCTGCTGCTTCTTCACTGAGGAGCGTTTGTCAAAAAAAAAAAGCAGGTTTCATGAAGTGGAGGGAAAAACTTTGCATCAGTGTGGCTTGAAGCTCAGGGAGCTGTTTAATTTGCAGGTAACACTTAGTTCTTAGCTCTAAATGACTGACTCGTATATCTATTGGTGAAAACCCCACATGGCTCCATTCACAGCACTGTGACTAAAAATAGCACAGAGCTGTGAAAAGCACGTTCAGTGCTGTGTGCTTTGAAATCCCAATCTATGATCTGTGTAACAATTTGCAGATTGCAAGTTTTGCGAGAAAAATACTAGTTTGCGTCTTGGAAGTGTTAAAATCTACCAATAATAATTACCATTATTTTCTGTTGGTGTCAAAGTCATCTTTTCACAGTCAGACAAATCAGCTATGGCACATAATGCACGTGTTGATTTTCAATTTCAGCATTAATGAGTGTCATATTAACGATTGCTCCTCATTCAGTGTAATCACCTTCCGGATATACACCTAATGTGCTTTTTTCCACTCTACAACTGAGACCTGACATCTGGAAGACCAAACCTTAAAGGTACTCAGTTGGGTGTTTGGCCACTAGCCCTGTAAGGCCTCACTCAGTAGGAGTCAGGCATTGCTGCAAAAACACTGGTCCCTCCATTCGTTTGAATAAGGGCAGTGTTTCTAGGCTGCAGCAGTGTGGTAAAAAAAAACTAAACAACAGTTGTAACAAAACTGGATGTCAAGTTGGGGGGGCAAAACAAGTAAGCTGGCAACCCGACGAGCAGCACGAATGTAATGTACATCCACTCAATTTGGCCTTGTGCACCAGTTTAAAACATTCTTTGTCGGCATGACCCGCAGATCAGAGGCAGATCAGAACGGGTCAGTCGCGGCGGCACTAGTAGTGTGGCTAAATGCTTCAGGGGGAAACACAACAGACATTTGTTGTTAACTGTTATGTTTCACTTTTAATCACTCAGTTTGGTCTCATGCCTGAGTTCTAAACCAACTGTCATGACATGCCTCTGATCCGAGTTCTTTACTTCTGTTTTCTAATCTGTTGATGTGAACAAAAAAATCAACAGTAGGACCAGCATGCTAGTAGCAGAGCAACCGAGCAAATTCTTCTTGCAAACTGATCGGCAGGGGTAAAGGCAAGTCCTACAGCTGCACTATGAAATCACCTTAGCTCTCCAAAAAAGTCTTTAGATGTGTTGTTTTTTGTTTTTTTTCTCAAGGACCACATTTACAAAGTTAATGGTACCTATTGTTTATCCTCGCAATTTAGAGTCAGGCCATCAGGCCATTTGTACGGTGGCCCTGAGAGCTCACAGCACTGCAGCTTGAGATAACACATGCAAAAAGACAAAACACAAGCAAATTAAGAAAACATCTTCATCAATTTGACAACACATGCGCAACATTTAGAAAAAAGCTGTGCAAAGACCACAACACGACACATTAGAAAAAACGCAATGCAAATAGAACCGCAACAACCGAAGTGTTTCAAAGGTTGGAAAATAAGATAAAAAGTGTTTTGGATTTTAACATTGTGATCGTATGATTGAGATCCACGATCTCAAAATCTGCGTCAACAACAAGCGCGTCCGGAAGTGTGCATCTTAAGTTCTTTTCTTAAGTTGCAGTGCTGTGAGCTCTCAGGGCCACTGTACATTTGTCAATTTACAAGTAATTTAATGCCTTAAATATAACCTTTTGTAAATATATGAATGTCTCGAACATGAACATATTTAATTATTGTGGAAAACATTTTGTCAAATTCAATTTAGAGCTTGTTATTTCTGTGTTGCAATTCTATCTAGGTTAGGGTAGCTGTCAAAATAGCCAGCGTAACTTACACATTACATAGGGACACTGCACTTCTCACATGTTAACATATGGAGAAAAAAAAACCTTATAGAAATGAAATGTCTTTGACGGTTCACCATTAGTAAATTCTAAATGTTATTTCTCTGTTAAAATTTTAGACCAGAATAAGAATACATTAATTAATTATCTCTGGTTGTTGTACTTTAAATTCTAATTGTATCTTTTCCGTTAAAATAATGCATTTAACTGATCCTGGCCTCTTTTCCTGAGCATTGTTTGTTTGCCAAGACAGGTGCTTGTTGCGTGAGAAGACAGGAAACATGTTCTGAATGTTTTGGGCCAGACTCATTCAACTGGCCAAGGACGGGTGGGGATCTAAGTGTTTTGCTGGGAAGCATGCATTCCTTTCAGTATGATAACTAGATAGCATAATAGGTTAGTCAGACAGTATTGTGTGATTTCAGTGGAATATGTGAAAAGGATCAGCATTAATGTGTGTTGAAATTATTTAGCCTGGAAAAAAACTTAGCTCTCCAACCTGAACAACTTGTCCACCACACTAGCTTTTCTTTGAGGTTAGCTGCACAGTATAATACTCACATGAATTATTTCAGATGATGGGAGTCCATCAAACAGGATCCCAGGGGCATCTGTACACCTCCCACTGGATGTACGCAAGGTGCTAATCACACATTTTCCAGACAAGGAGGGGAAACTGCAATCAAAGATACACCAACATGAAACGCAGCAAGATGCTATCTGTCTATCTATCTATCTATCTATCTATCTATCTATCTATCTATCCATCCATCTATCTATCTATCCATCCATCCATCCATCCATCCATTACCTTCTTTTTATAAAGTGCTAACATCTTTTGAATCCAAAATTCATTCTCTACAATTTCATGGACAGTGATCCCTGCTGTGCCATGTAGGACGGATACATCCTGGCACTGACATGCATGTTTGTCCACCTGGACACGGCCCGGCAAATACACTGCCAGGACAAACATACCCACTTGATTTGGATAACTGAGCTTTGGATGAGCTACAATGCATTTCCATGAGGAATCATAGGGGTGGATTTGGTCACCTCCTTATTGTCCTAGCACTAGAAGGCAACACTTTTCTTCATACCCAACACGGAGAGTAGAAGTGATTACAGTAACCAGCCCCTCTTTTAAGTTATATATCATGGCATGTAAATATCGTTTAGCTTATGCTTTCATTGTAAAGATAAATTAAATTCTAAGTAACATGTAAATCAATATACCACCATGTTCTTGACCTATCCGACTCACAAACATTATTATCCCTATTGTTAAACTAACTAATTATCTTCATCCTTGATGATTAAAAAGCATCAGAAACCATTTTTCTAATAAAATGAATAGCTCCATTACTGTTTGTTGCATGTGTCTGTCCTATGGGACTGGAGTGAACAATCTTTCAGGTCTAGGTTGCTTCAAGTTAAGGTGGTAGTGGCTTCCAGCAGCTTAAGGATGGAACAAGGTGCATTTAGAAACAGAGACAGATACTAATTTACATCAGGCAGCTACCCACAGTGAAGCCATTTATGAGCTGGGCTCAGCATATTGCCGAACAACGGTAACCATTTGCGGAGAAACTTTGATTATACGTGACTGACTTTGATAAAAGTTTCAAACTGAGCACAGTAAGAGAGGAGACAGAAGCCTTATATCAACTGTTTGTTTTTTCAGAGAGTTCAATCAATGTTACCGCAAGCGAGCTACTACACAGGGCTACCTTGACTCCTCTGTTGCATGGGGATAGGCTCTTATAGAGAAGAGAGACTATAGTTCAAGCTGGCTGAAAGAACTGTTAATTCACCATTTTCAGCAATACTTTTCTCCTGCAGTGGTTAATGGAGGTAGAAATTGAGTCCAATCCAGTGTGCCTCTTTGTATCTTCAGGATCATTTTGGTTGAGTAGATTTTCACACCATATTCTGTAATGTAATGTCAACACTAAGGCAGTCGGAAATGATTGTGTGCTGTTTACACTTTCTAAATAGAGGCACCAAAACTAATTGGGTTTAGGCACAAAAACATGATTAACTTTAAGAAAAGATCATTTTTTGCCTAAATATAACTACTTCCTTAAAATAATCACTACTTGGCTATGTTTGGGAAAAGATCAAGGTTTTACAATAATTACTTCCTGAAAACAGTCAACATTAACTACTGGCCTCATACAGGACTAATGTAAGCCCTATGAATGAACCAGCCACTTCCTCCTGACGTGGACTTTCTCGCTCTCTGCTCACATTTGCTGTTGTTCCTGTCATTATCGCCTCCAATCAGTACTGTGCTGAAGTGAGGAAAAGTGTGTCTATTACACACTTTTGCGTGAGATTGAGCTGTCATAACAGTGTTTGTAGAGCTGGTTACACTCGTCGAGTTCTTCCTCCCAATGCACCAAAACGGAAGCTTGGTTTATGGCCCAGTGGTTCAAAATTGACTTGTTTCACGTGGAATTACTGTTGGCCCCACTCACACAGGGACAGCATTAATTAGATGGCTACTGCTAGCGGCCTAGCTACTGTCCAAATCAAAAAACAAACGTAGGAATCCCAATTTGACCCAGAAACCCTGAACCCAGTGCTGTGAAAAGACAGAGGAACATTCTTGGTTGTATTGATAAGTAGGCAGATTTAGTTTTTTTACTGATCTAGTAGAAAGAATTCCAACTTTGAACCGTCTTAAGAAAATCAAGTTGGTAAGAGGAAACACATATCAGTTGGGGAACAAACTTTGATACAACTCTGGAGCTGCTCTCCATCAAGTGAATGCCCAACCATCACTCTTGTTTAACCTCGGTGTCTATCACTCTCCCTTTTCACCTTCTTTTCCTCCTCCATCAGTGGGGTTCTTTTTCTTTTGCAGTGTAGTTTCGACAGTTAGTTCAGTTGATGGTCTATTACCTGGGGATAGGGACCAGGGAAAACAAAGCCTCTTCCTGTTTTGACTGAGTAATGGCAGATGCGGTTCATTTGTCCCGTTATAGATAAAATCCAGCCTGATGGCAGGCCGAAGTGAAAGTGAAAGTGAGGCTTATACGAAACTGATCTACTGTATATGCAGATGGTGCCCATTGAGCACAGACACATTGTTTATTAAAGGTCTTTCTCGAAACGTTCAGAAGATGTCCAGTGAAGAGCCTTAATGAAAGTTTTTGAAAGTCGTCTATTTATTGTTCACTATTGACGTCCAAGTGATGCGTTTTTATGGCGTAATTTTTGGACATCTTGTCAGCATCAATTGAAGACATCTAAAGGAGAGCTGCTTATTGAAAATTTTCATTTTCATGATGTCTTTCATTGACCCACTAGCTCACATTCCTTCTAGCTCGACTTCTTTCATCTGTTACGACGCTTTATCAGTCAAATAATGCTGTTGACTTCTATAGATGTCCAAGCCAGGTCACGGTCAGACATTCAGATGCTAATCCTGTTTTGATCATCCATACAGTGGTTCACTAGCCAGATGTTTAATGTTGAACCTGGGTTGCATATCCACAGACATCCAAAAAGGGTCCAAGCCAGAAGTCCAAATTTTAACTTAAGGTCAGATGTACAAAAGTGGGTTATGTTCAGAATGTCTCCCTGATATCACGTGTTTGCTGGGTGTCATTTTGTCTACAGCCATTACACTGTGCCATCAGTATTTACTTGGAAATTATGAATTAAAAACACAAAAGTTATTTATAATCAGTTTAAATACTTATTTTAAGTCAAATCATGATGTTTTCCCAAACCTAACCAAATAGATTTGCTGCCTAAACCTGATCCATCTCTGGGCCTGTTTCCCAACTGTAATAGAACAAATGTCGTTAAATGTGAAATGTTTGTGAGCAACTCTCATTTTTTAAAGTCTGAGTGGACATTGCATATTTGTAATTGGTAACTTGACCGCAGAGCCCTGAATGTGTGAAGGTGACACGAGAAGGGTACCTACGGCATCACAGTTTGAGGCTCGGGGCCACTGATCAAAGCTGCCGTAGTTAATGAGTTGGGAGTGAGAACATGTTGTCATGGGCAATCACACCTGCTCCTTTCAACCCCTATTAAAAGCAGTCCTTAGCAAGCCTGACATGACTTGTACTGACAATTTGGTGATGGAGTGGAGAGTCTTAACCTGCTCTACTAAAGCGAATATTCTAACCTGGGATGTGCAAATTAGAATTTCTTGACATGATTAAAATCTAGCGGTCCAAAAGAGAAAAGCTGATGGTCCACAGATGGGTTTAACAACATCAATTCCCCTACCAAAAGACCAGGACAACTTCAGAGTGCAGTGGAGCCAAGACTACAGTTTATTTTGAACAAAATTATATTATTTGAGGACAGATGTAGCTCATTATGTTTGTTTATGCCATTGTTCTACGAGCTTTTCCGCATTATGGCTGAGTCATCTCTGCCTGTTATTCTGCAGGGTATTGTGTATACCGCAGGAGCGAAATGCACTTCGCTTCAAACATTCTGTAGTTTGTAACAAGCTAAAACTCTGTCGCCTCACATGGGCAAAGACCCTGTCACTCTTCTATTTCAGTGACAAACGGGGACATGCACCAACACACCATCTGTGCTGCATTAAGGCGCTGTAGAGGCTGTCATGATTGACAAAACTGGTAACAGCGACACCTATTCCAAACTCCTGTCTGGCTCTGGGACGCTAGAGATGAAGAGTGATGGCCTGTCACTCGGGCTCACAGCATACGACTGGGGGACGGCTGCAGACGGGAGGAAACAAGCTCATCTCTGGTGTGGATGAGGATGACAACATGCCACATGCTTGATAATAGCCCCCTCAGTTTAGGGAATAAACAGAGGGATGTTTATAATGAGATTGTGCTGCAGGGCCCTCTGATGGTCCCACGCTCCAGGAATCTGAACACACCATTTAGTTTGCATGCTTGCACTATAATATACAGGCCGGAATCCTTTTGAAGCTATTTATTTATCTGCACAGGGAGGAATTAGAGGGAAAATGGGAGAAAGTATCAGGGGATAACATCAATCGAGGGCTGCAGGTAAATAAAGACGCACGGTTACAAGCACTGAATGTCCAATGCAGAATTGCAGCTTTGCCATTAAAACCGCCTTCATGCTGAGAAAATGTTTTTAGAACATCCATAAAAATGCTGAAAGAGAAGAGATGGGAATTTGTAGAACTGGGAAAGTAACTGTTACTGGAGCAATGGGAATTGCCAAATATTTTAAACATTTACAACATAATGGGAATAGCATGAAAAATGCATCCTAGGTTTTATTTTAGATCACAGTTGAAATGTCAAAGCGAACCAAAGATTCACAACTTCCTGTCTTTCCTTTTGATTTCAACCTGGGTCTTATCCTTGTCGTTTTCTTTAGCGTTATAATTACAAAAATTCCAGTTAAAGAGAAAAAAATTAAATTGTTTATTTGTGTCATAAAATGAGAGTAAACATTAAAGTTACTATGCATAAACTGTCCATTGTAAGAGTAGTATTTCATTTTGAAGTGCTACACTTTGCTGTTCGACAATGATACGCTGTACAAACTAGTCTTCCTGCAATCATTTTTTAGTGCAGATGATGATCATAGCGGACATTTCAGGACAATAAAATTGATGACTTTATTATCTCCGCCATGCTGTCGGCTGAGTGTGTGTGCACGCGTCTGTGTATGTATCTGTTTGCTGCTAATCTCAAGTGCTACTAACCCATCAGCCTCATCTTTTTTTTTTTTATCACGTTTACGGCTGAAGTCTCAAGGACCCCTCGTGGCTGCTGTGATTCACAACTTTTGAAAAACCTATTTTTTCGAGTAATCTAATAAGTGCTTCTTTTCAAAAAACTGAGAACTTTCTGACCTCCCACTAGAGCTAAGTGTGATGGAAACCACTTGAAGTTTGGATTCCTACCAATAAACTCAGTGCAGATCCTTCAGCCTCGACTTGATGGGGGAGCAGTCGTCAGATGTCAGAAAACAATGTCAGCACCCATTAAGAGGAGGTAGGAGTATTTGTAGAACACAATATTTGTACTAGGCAAGTGAATTGAATGAATGGAATATTGAAATCTGTTCCCAAGTATCAAAAGCAGCTTGAAATGAATTTTATGATGGTGTCCGTTACCTCAAGTGTTGTTTTCTTGCCTTTTTCATTTACGCTATATGTATGCAAGAAGGCTGCACTGCACACATTTAGTTACCATCAGCCAAGGTTTTTTTTTTTAATAGTTTATGGCATCATGCATTTTGGAAGGCTTGGAGGTTGGATGTTGATCCGGACAGCAAAATATGGATCGTACATCTGACGTGACCCCTTTCCAGCCCATCGTGCTTGGTGTAGACCTGAATGATGAAGTGATTAATGAGCGTGGCTGTCGCTATATCTCGGTCCTGTGGCTTGACACCACCGTGAAGCAACTTACAGGTGGAGCTCGAACTTTCTCATTAAGGTATGCTGTGTTTATGTCAAGTTGTCTCGATTGCACCAGTATGCCCAATCTTTTATTTAGGTTAAAGCTTTATTTATTTGTCATTTTACAACAGCGGGGTTGTTTAAGCCGCTAGATAAGAGAAAACAAGAAAACAAATGACTTTATAAAGTTATAAAGTGGAGTGCGGAGGATTTATAAAGTTATAAAGTGGAGTGCGGAGGATCAATTTGAGGAGGCTCACAGTCTGAGGATAGAAGCCGTTCCACAGCGTACCTGAAGACGTGTCAAATGTGAGTTTAAAAACATGTTCTGCATCCATCTCATTGGAATGATATTACCACCGCACAGTATAAGCTTTGGCCCTAAACAGACGGTATACTGAGGCCGACCACATTATCACGGTAACTGATAATAACCAGAGAGAGACACTGACAACATACAGACGAAGTGACCACAGTCTGGTAAGAGAAAGGGCAAACACAAACAGACCTGGCTGCCAAAGAAGAGGGTCTGTGCTGTTATTGTACTGAAGGTGCTGTAGAGACAAGATAACACGTTTTAACACAATCTCAATATTACACTATTACAGGAAGAATTCTTCCAAAAAATTGAAAAACAAAATATTGTGCAGTGCTGGCTGTTACATATATCACTTCCTGTCAAAAGAAAAGAGGAAACCAGCAAGCATGTATACCTTAAATATATACATACATATACTGTATACGAACCTACCTAATTAAACAGGATGTATATTTGATCATGTATAGGCCTATATGAAGATACTTTTATTTTTAAACACAGCTAGTTTGCAGAATGCATAATGCATGTGGAAATGTATATATAATGTAGCTATGTGATTAATAACTAAAACAAACTAAACTTTGTTCAGCACTCTGCCATTATAAAAGACGTTGACCCAGATGAGTCAGAATCGTACCCGTGACGGACATGAAGAATAACTATAATAATATCCATAGGGCACTCTCTGATGGTCTTGTTTGATTATGTGGGTCATAAAGACACATCAATAAAGTTCCTTGCAGTACATTTAACGTTGCTATTCTTGTGTTGAAACCTAACAAATGTCATAATAGTCCGATCAGCAAACATTTTCCAAAAAAAATAAAATTGTTATTTTGGAGCGCATTGAAAAACAACTTCATCCTACCAGTGCCAGATCGGAAAACACATGCGACACATTTTGTCTTTATATTTGTAGTAGTTGTTGGAATTTTTTTTTTGCCAAACCCATGAAAATGGATACATGTAATATGCTTTCAAAATTATGTATGACAGGCTAGACACGCTGGCTATGTGAGCAGCGTGTGTGTATGGCAGAACTTCACGCTTATCATTTCAACGTCCATGTTAACAGGTTAGAGCAGACACTTTAATGGCTTGAGTAGCATAGCTCGCAAGAAAAAGGCTGCAGGCGGAAGACAATACACACGTCAGGTGAAGGGCAGCTTTTTTTATTCCTGTGTGCGTCATCATAATTGTTGATGATTATTAAAGGCAGACTCCGTGTAAACAGACGGAGCAGGCAGGTTGCCTGTGTGTGTGATACACAGACGAGTGAGCTGCAGCAGCTCAGCAGCTCAGCCTCCATGCACCACACAAGCAGGCAGTGTGGACAAAGCCTAAGACTGCCATTATACTGTATGTGTCCTGGCAGCATTTCATTACCCTCACACCACTGCCTGTCTGACACATCATGCATCATTGTTGATTCCTACTTTTTCCTCCTGATGCTACAGTGCCCTTTCAGAGCAGCCATATTTGTTTTTCCCCCTCGGTGGTGGTCTTTGTATCGAGCCACTCGCGGATAAGCATAGCCACCATCTGACGTATGATAAAACAGTGTACAAACTGTTGAGGTTCTGTTCAATAAAAAAACAGGGGTGAAAGGATTAACTGCAGCTGTACTGTAAAGGAAAGTGTTGAAAGTAACAGCCTAATCTGAAGGAGTGCTAATAGAAACCACCGTGTGCTGGTTTGTTCTGTGAGGGTTATTCATGTTCTATTTACAGCATCGATATCGAGGAGCTGTGTCACAGCGGGTCTCCGCTGTTTCAAACCGTGTTGTGAGAAATGCCATATGCACATCTCTCTGCATATGAATAATGAGAAAACATGTAATTACATCACAGAGGCGCCTTGGGACACACCCTGCACTTGTGTTTAAATTAATTCCTCCGATGCCCTCTGCTTGACATTTGTGTGAGGAGGCTGGAACCCCATCAAGCTACCACTGTTGAAACCCCCCCATGGGGCAGAACAAGCCCAAAGCAGAATTTCTTTCCACCAGCTCATACCTGCTTTTTCCTGTACCTTACCCATATGAGCAACCCCCCCAAGGTGTCCTTCTCCCTGTTTACTGACAGACTGGAGGCCTCACATGATTAATCATTGCTGAGACACACTAGTTCACTAGTTAAAACAACAGCAGCTCCCAGCTCCTTCACCTCCACCAAGGTTAATTAGCATCAGTGTCTCACTCTTAATTACATCACCGTTTCCAAGAAGCAGATAAGAATAATCATAAAGATCTCTGACTGGGCCAATTGCTTTTTTACTCATTTACAAATGAGGATTGCCTTAAGAAAACACTCAATTATTAAGGAGACCACTGGTGGTTGAAATACTTTGAAAGTATAATTCATTGAGGCAGCATATAATCAAAAGTGATGTAATTTCAGTGCTTTTTGCAATACAGCAATTTTGGCTTTTTAGTCATGCTAGTACCGGGGCTCTAGACAAAGCAATATCGGTTGGTGGGTCCACCACTTTAGTCCAGACTGACTAATCTTTGCAGCTATTGAGTGGATTGCCAAGGTTTTTTTTACAGACATTTCTGGTCCTCAGACTTTGCACCACTAACTAATCGTTTGTGGTTCACAGTGGAGTTTCTCAACAATTGTTGGATGGGTTACAGGGGATTACTGTGGGTTTCATGATCCTTGTTGGTCCCCTGACTTTTCCTGTTTGCACTGAAGGACTCCACAGTGAAGTTAGCAATAATACGTAATATGCAACATCTGGTTGCATTTTCAAAATAAAGTTTGCTCACATACATTTCAAATATTATGACTTTTACCAAACGGATGCGGTTTGGTTAGGTTTAAGCACCAAAACTACTCATTTACATACACCATCTTGCTTATGTGACGTCAGTTAAAAAACAACTCCTGTTTTAACAGGGAAAGTCCTCTGTTCCACCCATTTAACCACCCCAACCCCCAACCCCGTACGTTACGTACATAACTTCAGTTATTTGTGTATGTGAAGTAACTTAGTACTTTAGTTAAAAAAACTCACCATTAACTGGACATGAACACTGATTGCCCCAAACATTCATTGTTGACCTCCTCCCTTTGTGGCTCCTTATAGTACTTCACCTGACTTCCTCCTCTGCTGTCAGACTAGATAACTACAGCCACTAGGGGTTGCAACCTACCAAGAAACTTAAATGTGGGTCATAATAAGTGATTTTCCCTGTTGACCTATATGGTTGTTTCTCTGATGAAGAATGAATGCTACTTCACCTACTCTGAGAAGCAGTGGGAAAAAAAGGAATCCATATTAATATTCAGAAAAAATACTCATTTTCATTCCCTTTGATAACTCACTAAATCTATATTTGACATTCATCGTACTGAACTTAATTGTCTGGAAACTGTAATTATGACTGGATATAGTTAATTGCCCATTAATTAGAGTATCATTGCTACCACCAACCCTCTCTCCCTATGCTCATATGACCCCTGAGGGATGTTAGACTGGAATAGATTAGAAAATAACTTCCCTCTGATCAGAAACAGCCAACAGAGCCGACGTCTGCCACATAGTTTAGGAATCTCAGTTAAATGTGACTCCTGGCAGCTACCTGCTCTAAAAATAAGCCTTGCTTGTTCCCGCACTGTGAATATGAGATTGTCATATCACTACCTCTTCCCATAACAATTAATCAAGTGTAGCTGTGCTATCCTCAAATGATGTTAGCCTTTCCCCAGGAATCAGAATGGCTGACGCTATTGTGAGGAAATTGTCTTTTGAGAAATGGTTGCATCCCCTGCTGCAATATCCGAGTTAGTCCAGAGAGAATTGTTTTCTCTCTGCAACCGGATTGTGCCAACAGTTTCTTGTAGCATTTTTAATAGAGGAGGCCTGTTCATCCAGAGTGATGTTATTTCAGGCTGAGGGATATATGTGAGCTGGCAGCTTATTCCCAATCAGTAGAGAGGAACAAACACCAATGAATCTGTGTTATATACAATCACTGCCATTTAATGCTTTACTGAACCATGTATCTTTGGATGTCTGTTTTCAACAGTTAAACAGCAGCTAATCAGACAAACAGCTCTTTGTTACCATGGCAAATTTCATATAACATCTGTGCTAGAGTGCTGTGAGCTGAAACGAGAGTATCTGTGACTGACTCTCGATTTGGGGGTCACTTAATTTTGCTGCATTAGATGAATGTGTCAGTGTTTTTTTCTTAATTAGCTGCTTTCCTGAGACAAGCATCAGTCATTTGAGCAAGGGCCCCAAAATGACACGTTTACGTCCAAGTGACAAAGCCCCCTAATTATACTGGGATTAATTATGATCGGAGTAAATGAGGAAGCGGAGTGATGTAGAGGAGGGCGGGGTGGATGGATGGGTCAACAAAAACATCACACTATACCACGGGAGAGCATTGTTTGAGTCCCTTTTCCTAAAGTCAGTATATATATATATATATTTTTTTTAAGCATGACCATGACGATTACCACGATCACATCTTTATTGCTGTCATCATGTAGCTCCTCCCTACCTGCCAACATTAGGCTGTGAATAAGAGGAAGGTTCTCTGTGGTATTAGGCAGGTGGCCTACTCTCAACGCACCAGCCCCCATATGACCCTACCCCACAGATAAGTAGAATAAATATGATCTCATGGGGAAGCAGACATAAACAAAATGGAGATGCATGTGGTAAAACATCGTTCTGTAGTAATTTGTTGCTATAAGAAAAACTCAAAAGCAGAAGATAACACAAGTCCGGATGAGTTGGGAGACGTGGTCAACATGGATTTTCTATTCTTCAGCCAGAATTGGAGTTGACAAATTAAGTTTCTGTCGACACTAATATGCTGGCTAACATTAGCCTCAAGGGCTAGAATTTTGCTTGGAAGCACCGTCAGCTGCTCCGGGATGCCTCTCTCATTAATATGGATATGAATATTAAACATGTTTAACGTTACCGAGGCGCCCCTGATGAGTCTGTGAGGAGGCTTCAGACTGGATCTGTAGACCCTTCACATGGGCTGCCAGACAGTCTGTTTTCAATGGGCACTGCACTAGTGTTCTGAAGCCTGGCCACATTCTGTAACTCTAACATTAGGTAAATAGTCCTTGTATAGCCCATACCACAATGTTTCCCTTACCTTAATAAAGTACTTGTTTACGGAGCCCTAAAGGGACATGGATGGACTTTTTTTTTTTGCGAGATCTCGCAAAAGTATTGCGAGATCTCGCAAAGTATTGCGGGATCTCGCAAAAAGTATTGCGGGATCTCGCAAAAAGTATTGCGAGATCTCGCAAAGTATTGCGGGATCTCGCAAAAAGTATTGCGGGATCTCGCAATACTTTTTGCGAGATCTCGCAAAAGTTTTTTCTCCATTCAGTGAACCGGAAGTAAAACACGTAGCCTAAAATAAGAAGAAGAAGAAGAAGAAGAAGGGGGAGGAGGAAGTAAAATAGACACAGCATGGAGGAGCCTACCCATCATCCGTGGGAGAAGTTTATTGATTTCTATTTCAGGATTGTACGGTAACAGAGCACGGATGATGTGTACGCTCCTCCATCATGTGTGTCTGTTTTACTTCCGGTTCACCGAAGTAGGACAGAACTTTGCGAGATCTCGCAAAAAAGTATTGCGAGATCTCGCAATACTTATTGCGAGATCCGCAATACTTTTTGCGAGATCCCGCAATACTTTGCGAGATCTCGCAATACTTTTGCGAGATCTCGCAAAAAAAAAAGTTCATCCATGTCCCTTTAGGGGCTCCGTACTTGTTTGAACCCAAACCATGATCTTTCCTTAATGGTAGTCAACGTATTTTTCTGCCAGAACAGAACTTAAGCTGAGCATTGTGACATCATTAAACGAATATCCTTTTCTATAGTGATTTACAAAGTTTTGAAATGCACTGACTGATGTTGCTCAGACAATTGTTGTCTGGGATCAGAAAACTCTTCTATGTTTCATTGATGGGGTCAAAGACAAAAGATCATATTTTGCTATTTGATTTAAAGACCTGTTGGCTTTCCTCTAAGTGACATCTCTCATTGAGAGTTTATTCCATTAGTATTTTATCAAAACCGAAACGTGACGCAGGTAAATGAGTGTACTACGGTCTACTACATTTGTCATTACAATTTGCAGCCTTGATGATTTGGGCTGGTGTTTATCCATTTTTTAATTATTGTCAACAAAGTGCATGAAAGGATCAAATGCAACAATGTGTCTGTCAGACTTTAACAGGGTCACTAATACATGGGTTCTTCTTTTGAAAGGCTATATAATGCCCTAGTAATGTAGATAGTGTAGCAAATGTTACTCAGACAGGAGTAAATTTGTAAATTTTGTATTTGTCATAAACATACAGAGGCTATAGTTAGTATTAATGGCAGGACACTACTTGTTGGTGGGATCTTTTCATTGTTGTTTATTTTCTTGATAGGATCTGTTGAGAATATAGAATATAAGCAGACTTATCCTTTAAATAACAATTAGGTTCTTAGCACATAAAGGAATCATTCAACTTGTCTGGAGTTAAACTTAATAACACGACTTTCCAGTATGTATGCTTAGCTAAGCTTACTAACCACTGGCTGTAGGTTCATATTTACTGTACAGACATATGCGTGGTATCGATCTTCACATCTAACTCTGCAAGAAAGTGAACAATTGTATTTTCCAATCTCTAAAAAAACTACACACACAACAGTGCATCATTGTAACCTGCAAAGAAAAATTTCACTCAAAGTCAACTTACTGTCTTTTCCCTGAGCATCCAATCCCATTTCACTTTCTTCATCCGAAGATGGAGTTTGCTCAGTGGTCATCAGGGGGGCTTAGATGACTCACCTCTCACTGCAGCACAAAATTACATCTGAGCCATCTTCATGACAACTGAGCAAAATCCATCCACTCATGAAGACCACAAAATATGTGTCAAAGCTCCAGAATGAGCTATCAAGTAGGCTAAGTTATTTCTTTTTCATTGGTAACAGCTACCATTAAGGTACACTCAAATGTAAGTAGTTAATTGTTAACGAGTAAAGAATGAATCAGACATGATTCAATAAATAGTGAATTGTGGATGTGTAATTCCTGAATAACTGTGATTTCAGGACTGTAATGATTACTTGGGAACAGACTTGGAGATACTTCATTAATGAATCATTAGGTATTGATTAGTTCATATATATCTAATCCAAAATCTAATCCTTTTATCCATCTGAATCCACATTCTAAGCACTTTCTTCATGAGTTGTTCATGATTAACAATGAAAATGCCGCTGAGTGGCACAAACTAGTGACTACTCATTAATTGCTAATCAGTTAATCATTAGTTACTATATATTACTATTGGTATTAATATTTGTAGTAGTTATGCTATGCTAATGCATACATTTGCAGTGTACGTGTTATGTTTACAGTGTAATATGTAGATATAATTCAATATTTTATCTTTAGCCTTTCAACTCTATATCTTATTACTATTCTTTTTTAATCTTACCAGCTATAGGCTAATCTTTGGAGGGCCTTCCACTGCACACCGAATGCTATGTGTATGTGATAGTAAAATCAAAATTCTCAAATAAAGAACTACTCTGCAACACTGTTACTCTGTTTGTGCCCCCTCAAGAAAAGTGATCCATAATACTGAGTAATTCAAGGGCAAGTTCAAAGCAGCAAGGTTCACAGCGAGGTCAGCTGCCATGGACATGTATTTTTAAGGCGTCAGCATCACTAGTGCTACAGAATATGTCTTGCATGTGAATATTAATATGTATGTGGTGATATATAATATATATGTTTGAGAATCCTCCTGTCTCCGATCTGTAGCAACTAATAATCTGTAATCAGTAATTGCTCAGTATTATATTTCACTTTACTTGAAGAAATATAGGCACAGGAAGCATTTAAAACAGAGGCAGGCCCAAGGGGCCTAAGCAGAATTTGATTTGGGGCCCACACTCTTAGAAATAAAAGTTCTAAGTAGAACCATATAAGGTTCTTCGGTTTGTCCTCATAGGAGAATACTTTTTGGCTCCAGGTAGAACCTTTTATAAAGGTAATATCATGTATTTCAGTGTATTTGTCATGTCATGTATTCTGGTGCATTTTATCAGGTAGTTTAATACTCTATCTGGCTATAGTAGCATGATAAAAAATCGGTAGGCTTATATTCTACAATATCACTCAGAGGAAGTGCCCCAGATCACTTACTTGAATATATTAAAAAGCAAAAAATATGTAAATTGATTTAATGTCTAATATATAATAGTTTAAATAGCCTCTTAAATAAAAAATTGAGTGAGTTGAACTGCAAGGCAATCCAAATATAATGGACATTCTTGAAGGTGCATAAAAAGAGTAACTAATGAATAGGTAATAAGTAATACATGATTCGTCACTGGTTTGTCTCACCGTGATTCCACAGGGGTTTCTATGATGTTGCATGTGCAGTGTGGTTTTGTTCTATCTCCATATCTAGACTCTCTGCGTATTCTCTACAGATCAGTGCTGCTTCTGAATCCACTGTGAGACCACAAGCATTTTCTGGAACAGCTGCCATCAGCTCCGGTGGCCTAGAACAACTCATGAAAGTAGTCAATATGTTGATTTACAGATATTTGCTAAATAATCATCACCTAATAGTTGACTGATATAATGTTTCCCAGTCTGTTCTCTAGTAACTCATCATTATCTCCTGGAATCACAGTGATTCAGGGATTAATCACTAACGATGAATTAATTATCAAGTCGTTCCTGATTCATTCGTCACTCAATCCTTGTAACCACGAACCTTATTGTAAAACATTTACAAGTTGAATTTAATTATAAAGATGGTCTCCTCTTTATCACACTTTCTGCTGCCTATAAAAAGCCTAACTATACAATTTTACAGTAACGTCCAGGGTAATGCATATTCAGTATTTCCACACTTAAAAATGTAACTGACAGCAAAAAGAGAAATGATGTCGGAAAGAAACATAATCAAAGAAAATATGAGAGGCTGTCAGCAGGCCAGATCTCTGAAGTAAACAGTTGCTCTGACAGTAATTGAGATGCATCAAGATGGCTGGGTGAATGATCTGTCACAGATTAGATATGGGGGTACAGTATATGTATCACAAAGGGACAAAGTGGATTCCACATTTCCTCCTGGTTTAGTTCGTGAATGCATGGAGCTGTCTTGGCAGTCAGCAATTTTCCATCTAAATGAGTTTGCTCTCCTCTCTGGGAAGCCAAATCTATAAAGCAGCTACTTTGGCATTTAGAAAATCCATTTACCATGATTGAAACTATCCAGCTGAAACCACTACAGTCAGTCTTTTCATTCTCAAGTGCCAGTACATCTCACATATGATTTTTTCCAATACATTGAAAAGAGAAGCAATCTCCATATCAATACAAAAAAAATGACATCCACACTATTATGCAAACAGAGTATTGAATCCTTGGTACATGCATGAGGCTGCAAGAGTGACAGCAAGGTTTTAAGCACATGGAATAGTGGATCTATTGCCACAGCAAGGCTTATTCAGCAGGGGACTGACTCTGTAATCACATTTTTTTTTTCTGTTTTGGCAAGCATTCCCTCTTGCACAAAGACACGACTTTATTATTGGTAGTGGTTTAGTAGCAGATTCTCTCCAGACTGCTTGCTTCCAATCCCAGATTATCAGAAAGTTGAAACTGTTGGTGTGGCGCACTGTTTTTCATTTTTTCAACCTTTTTTCTCCAGCAAAAAAATCTACAATATTTTTAAAGGTAGATCAGTTGAAACTGAGCTTTAGCTGGATTTGATATTGCCATGCAAAAAAAGTGGTAGTGGTTGGACAGGGGTGTTTAATGCTATGTCAGGAGTATCAGTGATCTTACAGACTGAGAGTGTTTGAGTCGATGACAGTGTAACGGTGCAGTCGGAAGACAATGTACCCACCTCTTGCTCTTCACGCGGAGTTCATCTGATTGCACTTCAGAGCCTGGCAATTTCTCGTGTCAGCCAGGCTGAGCGAGAGAAGGTGAGATTGACATCTCATTCGGAAAACAAAAATATTGTTCATATATTTGATCATAAAATTGCACAGTGAAGTAATATGAGTAGCAGAGAAGAATGGTGCTGCTTGGCTGTAAAGAGTGCAATGACACTACAGTGTTCTGTAAGAAGCTGTAAAATTAACAATCTGTGGACTGCTGCTGTTAGACTGTCAGCCACAGTAGCTCTGCAGTTTATGTTAGCCACCCTGCACCCAATTTTCTCTATCCCCTACTTTCATCCACAACATATAGAGGCTGTTATATTGTAACATAAACAAGGACTTTCCGCCAGCTGCCTGGCTTTTGTTGCAATGGAGCATAAAATAATTAATAATTTCCTAAAGTTGTAAAATCCCTCCTTGTTGTGTTTTAAATTATTGTGCATTTTGTCATCTTAAACTCACAAGTCTCTAACTTAAACTGGCACTTCTGAATCCTCATATTTGTTCGGATAGCATGGCAGTGGCATTTTGGGCAGATAACGAGGGCCTCCCTGCCACCAGGGGGCCCAGACTGAGGGGAAAAGTCTTGATTAAAAACATTTATTTTAAGATATTTAACAACCAGAATGGCACTCAGTAGAGCACATACCTTCTCCAAGACCCAACATTCCCCTCTTGTACTCACTCATAGTCTTTTCATCAAGATCGTTGCAGTATTCATTAAAAAGTTAAATGTTGAAATATCTTGCAAAGTGAGAAAAAAATCCTAGATTCATCACTTTATCCAGATCTGCACCAAAAGTTAATAGGGTCTATTCTGGGCTGAGACCCATCCTCCACCCAAGTTTGATGGAAATCTGTGTCGAAGTTTTTGTGTAATCCTGCTGACAAACCAACCAACAACAAAAAAAAAAAAACAATGTTTTTTTTTTATCTGAATATTATTTATTTGTCTTCAGCACACACAATGTTAGCTTCAAGGGAAAAGTGCAGGGAAAATGTATTTCAGTGGTTTCACCTCATCAAAAGTCAGGAGAAAGCATCTGTAAATATAAGTTTTCCATTTTAATATCTAAATCTGAATCAGTAAAAAGGCATATTCAAATGCAAAGTTAAATGCATATACATAAAATGTTAATATAGGGCTATACCTTCCTATAAACACACGACTGACCAATTGCATCACACCAATTGTACCCTAAAGAGTACAAACTGGTAGTCACACCTCCTCTACTGTAGTGCTCAGCACTGGAGCCCCCCAGGGCTGTGTGCTTAGCCCCCTCCTGTTCACACTGTACACCATGACTGCCCTGCCAGGCGTGGAGAGAACTCTATTGTGAAGTATGCAGACAACACCATCCTCATCAGCCACATTACAAACAGCGATGAGAGTTCATATCGAGAGGAAATCAACAATCTTGCAGAGTGGTGCACAGAGAACAATCTACTGCTCTGTGTCAGCAAAACCAAGGAGCTGGTTGATCATTTCAGAAAAAAGGAGGCAAATAATTCAAAAGGATTTAATCCAAACAATAGGCCTTTCACTGTGTTTACAATAACAAAAGACAGAATCAAATATGTGAAACACAATGAATCCGCTGCCAGACAATACAAAACAAGATGTGTTTTAAAGGCTTTATCATCACTCTTAACAGAATAGAGTGATGGATGATATGTTTATTTCCAAGGCCTCTTTGATGATGTCATCTCTATGATGCATTTCATCTGAAAGCTGAGGTTTTATAGTTCATCATCTAAGTCAAGTGTTTACTTCTTTCAAAGGAAATACAAGGTCCTCTGGCTAGGAGTACAGCTCAAAAGTAATTAACTCGTAGCAGAAAATAGAAGATGGAGGGACTTAAGCTGATCGTGATGTTGCTTAGAGTCACTGAGACAATAATGATAAACCTAGAGAGAATTTTACTTGCAGATGTATTTTTTGGTTTTAATCCTATTCTCACCGGGGGTTTGGTATTCTTGAATTCCATAATATTGTTTACAGTGTGACCAGGAAAGAGATGTGTGTGTGTGTGTGTGTGTGTGTGTGTGTGTGTGTGTGTGTGTGTGTGTGTGTGTGTGTGTGTGATAGAGAAAGAGAGCACATAGATACTGTTATCTCTGCTAGAAAGTGAGTTTCAACATTATCATATAACAGAATGCAGCAACAATTCTCCCTCAATGAGTTTTGTTCAAGACTTTAAATCTATCAGTGACATTTTGTTCTCTTGCACTTTACTTGGTAAATAAAAGCGCAGAAATGGCTCTTCTTCTTCTTCTTCTTCTTCTTCAGAAAACTTAATTCTGGAGGGAAATGATTCTAAACTTTTGAGCAACAGAAAGCATCCTGACCGGAAACATCACAAACTGCTATGGTTCATCACGGCCCAAGACAGGATGACAGGGTGTTTTATTTTGAAAATTGACCAGATGCACTGTACCGTTCCGCTGCCTGACTTCCTGTCTGGGTCGATTTGCTCTGTGCAGATTGACGTGGTCAAGTCTGCTTCTCTCAAAAACTGACTCATGTCATGAGAAACTATAACTATACTATATAACTATATAACTAATAAGCCATAATGTGTTTGTGTTCTTTTGGTGACGTGTAATGTAAAATCTTGCCAGTTTACATCATTATTAAAGAATATTTTAATGAAGTGTCATCTCCAAAGTTATATCTGGGCCAGGTTTGCCAGGTGCAGCTGGCAACAGTCCCTTGCTACTGAGCTCTATGTTGCCTGGAAACACGAGCCGTTACATCCAGTAATGTTTTCACAGTTTTGCAAGGCGTGTTCAACCTTCAGCTGTGTGTAGTCGTACAGCCGGGGGTCGAGGATATAGCCCAGGCCACTCTCCACACATCCCCCAGACCAAAGGTTACCTTCACCGTTTACACCAGTAACACATGTTTAACTTCATAAACAAAAAACTGTTTAATGGCTTCAGTTTTAGCTCCACTTCCATGATCAAGGCAGAAGGAATACATATTCATATATAACTAAAACTTTTTGTGCAGTGTTTTGAGTGTTTGTTTTGCATCTGGCGTTTCCTCAGATCTCTGACTGGACTGGATCATCATTAAACGCTGAAGGCTCTGAGTCATGTTGAGAAATCTGGCCTGACTACGCGATTGGTGTTGACCCTTGAATATGAATGTGTTATTGTAAGTTACTGGGACAAACAGAGCATTAAGAAGCCTGGGACAAAACACAACATTAGGAAATAGGAACGTTATCATACTGAGAGCACACACACACATGTACTTACAAGAATTACTGGAAGTTGCACAATTATCCAGGAAAGAACATTGAGAGTTGTACGAAAACAAGGATCATCATGACATTTTGGTGTTGTTATCACTACGCAACTGTGTAAATACATGAACAGAAATCTGAGGTGTATAACACATTTGGTCAGCCCAGAAATAAACGAAGCCACTATCTGCGAACCTCGTCTCTGTGTCGTTCTTCTGAGAGTTTTGGCTTCTACATATACACATGTTGTATACATCCTCTACAACAGTAACTGGAGTTAACCTCCACCTGACAGAGAGGGTATAGCTCTTTATTTTCAGTATTTTTTCCACGCATATGCATCCCCTGCTTTAGTACATAGCGCGATTAAGTGCAGTTGCCATTAATTAGTTTGTCAAAACACATTTTACAGATATGTGACCATCAGGAATTCTCTCAGTGCTCCCAGTGGCCGGACCAGGTCTGTGTATAATAAGGGCAGAGGAGTATTTCTTATCCCAAATGAGGTGTATAGAAATGCTGCACACACCATTAGAGAGAGAGAGAAAAAACAAAAAAGTATTAATTGCGTAATACGAGGTCATCTGAAATGAGCCTGTCTCAAAGAACTGGACTTTCTGACAAACTTTCTTTGTGTCACAACTACAGATTTCCAACACTCCTCACTATAGACTAATTGCTTTAATAAAAAAAAAATGTAGACTATAGTACAAGCTTCAAATTCAAGGCCCACATAATAATTTAGACGAACTATTTATAGCCCATTGGCTGTACATCCTGCACTCTAAATCGACCGGGTCTCCAACTGAAAATGTAATAGTGTTTTGCAGAACGAGCAGGCTCTGCGCAAGATGTGTCACCATTTACAAAAAACATTGTTGTGACAGGACACTGATCAATTAACTCATTCATTCCCTCACTCAGCAGTAACTAAAAAGGAGCATTTAAAAGATTGCAAAAAGAGTGACATCTGACTTCAGGTGTGTATGGGGATTCTATGGGGGGAATCATTGTATCAATGAATGAAAGTGCAGTTTGAAGCGGATCCTTGATCTGGTGAGCTTAAAAGTATGATATGTAAGAATTCTGCATTGAAATTTCTATCCTTGTTATTTATTATTTGAGATGTGTATTTAAATTATCCCAATTGTTTTCCAACAATGTTCAAACCAGAGAAATACATAAGATTACTGTGTTTAAATAGGTCGCCCCTGTTCCGTAAATTTAAGATGAATACATCTTTAAAACAGGACCTCGTGTGTGCCTGAGTCACATCAGATAGATTTTCACCAGCAGAGCTGGTTGTTTAATGGTGTATACATCAACAATACAGTGACTTTGGCGTTACGCCTGCATTGTTTATCTGCCTCATACAGCCAGATTATTTTACTGTACACTAGCTGTAAAATAATGTTAATGTCCAACACTTCTTCTTCCCTGCTCCTCTGTGGACTGTTGTTCATAAAGTAAAGTACATTACCCCTCTAGCAGCAGGAGTTACATTTTGTACGTTTAAATGATGGCTAAGCAGTAATGGGTGGGTAAAGGTGATAAAGGCCATCGAGTTTGATATCGGATTAGGCTTGTCTGAATTAGTATGAATGAGGGGGACTGTGGGGCCTTGGTGGAGATATGTGCTCTACTGTTTGTCGTTCTAGCTTTCTGTATATTCGGAGCCTCGTTATTTTCTGCTACCCAGTCTGAATCACTGGGTCTAAATGGGTCACCCAAGGAGGGAAGTTCTGGCCAAGCCCCTGTTTATCTAGGCTGTTAATTTATTTTTTTATTTTTTAAGATGACCCTCTCAGTGATTTAGTTTGACACCCCTGAACTGGAGCGTGTTCTTGTGCATATCATTCTGAGAACAAGCACTAGCTCGGTTTTATTAAATAACCGAGGGTATTTCTGGTAATCGTGCGTCCTTGGATATAGCTGTGGTGACGGGCATGTAATTCTGTGAAGCATGAATCTCCCACTTTACAACAAGCCACCCAACTTTATATGAGAAACTATTTTCAGGGGCAAACTGTACTGCCAGGTTAAACCCAGACGGCTTCAATACATTCCAATATATTTGAATCCATTTCAAACAGATTACTGTCAGCTGGAATTCAGGTTCGAACAGGTTCATTGTGTATTGAGATTTGCTTTTGTTTCACAATAAAAGAACATGGCTTAACCTCCAACACTGCAGGGATTTTCTCTCTATGTAAAACTTGTGTTGCTTCAATGATTATTTTTTCATTTATTAAAAGCCTAAATGAAAATATGAACTAAACAAATGTAGCTAAAAAAAACAGCTAAAAGGGAAGTGAAGAGACATTTTGAGAGGCAGCAGCTTTTGACACTTTCCGTGATAAAACTTAGTTCCAATACAGACTCTTCAGACTTAGGTTTGAGGATTACCCAAAGTAAAGAGGCCATTGTTACTTGAGAGACAAGCTGCTGTCGGTCGCTGTCAAGTTTTTCAAATGTGATTTCCTTTGAGCAGCACAAATACATTTCCGCACACCTCCACTGTATGGAGACGGTGGCGGAAAATCTCACAAAGCAACAACCAAAAGTCCTCAGAAGATAAAACTATCTGCATGGTTTCCACTGGGCCTATCTGCGAAAAAACATGGTGTGTGTTATGTGACCCTTTCATAGGCAAGAGGAGCAAGAGACCAAACAGCTGCAGCAACCAGATTAATGCACATACAGTAGATGACTCCTCCGCTGCTAAATTGGATTAGTAATTGCAACTTTCATTCTGACAGGAGACGTACATGACAGAGCTGAGCTCCTAATAACCTCTAAAAGTGCCCTCAGTGGATTAAGTGGTAAATATGGCAGATGAAACGGAAGCTGACAGCCCCCTTTCTTTAATTGGCCGGGGAGAAATCATCAGTCATTCATCCGCGTGTTGCACATAAAGGAAGTTCCTTTAGCGTCGGGCAATCTAGCATGTCACATGTGGTTTATTTAATTAATTATACAGGAGAGATTTTATTTATTTATTAATATTTCCGTGCCTTCACTTGTCTGTGTTGCACAACCTCTACAGACTATGACTACTGACCTTAGCAAAAAATCCACGGGGGTCTAGAGATGTCTTGGTGTTTGGTGTCCCCCCGTTTTGATGGCGGTGTGCGCTCGGCCGAGCTTGGGCACTGTGGGTTTGTGCTTGGCCTGGCACAAATTGGTAGCGGTTTACAGGGTGCTTGGCTTTCTCTGTCTTTCTGCTCCCAGAAATGGATGCTTCTGGCTATCCTGGGTTCATCACACTGTAGGCCTCGGACCTATTGGACTTTTGCGGGGGCTGAGCATTCTGTGGCCTCGCGGGGATCTCGTGGTAACATTCCGGGTTGTGCTGGGGTGACACGGGTCATTGGGTTATGTGCAGACTTGTGGGGTCCGTGCCGGTTCGGGGAGCGTGCTGTTGTTGTAGCGGGAGTGGGATGTGCTGGAGGCGTGGATGCCGTGAGATTTGTGTGCACTTGTGCAGGGTTTTGTCTTCTTGCTCAGATTGTTGGACCTTTGTCCACTGGTGTTGCCCTCTGGACAGGTGCTGCATGGGGGCATTCTGGCTGGTGGTCTCATCCTTTTTGACCCCACTGTACTGTAACTTATTTGGTAACCCTTTCTTTTACAGTCCCCTAATTACCAGGTATTTACCTGGAAAATTCATGGTAGGTAATTACCAATGGTAATAAGGAAGTAAATACAATACCTAGTAACACATTTTTATTACCATATATTTACTGGGTAAATAGCTAGTATTTAGGGGACTGTAGCTACCTGCTTATTACCAGCAGTAATTACCCAATAACACACTATAATTTACCATATAGTTACCAGGTAAATGCCCAGTATTTTGGCCATAGTTTCATTGTATTTACTTTCTTATTACCTAGTAACATTTTGTGTTACCATGAATTTACCAGGTAAATACCTGGTAATTAGGGGACTGTAAAAGAAAGGGTTACCAATTATTCTTTATAAATTATAGCATTCTTATTAAGTATTAATGAGTGTATTGTCATTTTGTTCATGACTGTGTTTTATCGACGTGTTTTACTCAAGGTGAGGCTTCCTCAGTTCCTAAGTTCCTGTTTCATGTTGCTTCCTATGTATGTATGTGTGTTGCGGATTGCAGGTATGACACTGATGCATGAAAAGTGCTATACAAATACATTTTGATTGATTGATTGATAGGTTGATTGATACAGGTGTGCTGCTCGTTCTGCTATCAGCTCATCAACATGACCAATCAGCTTAATTTTAATTGCTTTCATGTTGTTTTACAGTTTATCATATTCATTTCTTCCAGCTCAGACACCTGGTTTGATGTCAAAATGGGAATTACAAACGGATGTATGATTGGCAGGTGCCGAGGCAAATTAACGAGTGAGTGTTGAGAGAAGACACCTTATCAACTTCTTTGTAGTGTGCAGGGTTCCCAATCTTTTCTAGGGATCATTTCCCAGAGCTTTTCCAGGATGTTTTCAGCAACATGTTAATCTCTGTGGAAATCGTATTTAAAAGATGTGAAGAGATCTTACATTCTTAGAAAGGATGACAAATTGATCATAGACTAATGCAAATACACCTGCAGATCCTACACCACTTCACTTTATTACTTTAACTAAGTGACAGTAATGGTTTGGGCATTCATAACCTCAGCTATAAAATAACAACAGTGTAAAAAACCATTTCACACTATGATAGTTCAAAACTAAAGTTAGAGTCGAGTTTTAACTGCCACCTACTCTTATTAGTTTATCACAACATGGTCTTTAACATATTTTTAGCGAGGCTAAACACCCACAATGAGACACCATTACAAAAGTTAAACATTTCATGTAATGTTACCATCCATCCATTTCGCTGTAACAGTGCAGCATTGTGAAGAGACAATGCTAGCAAAGTACAAAAAAAAGTAGCATTAGCCAGTATTTATCCAGCGTTTGACACACATACATTCTCTGAACAATGCCCAACACACATTTGAAACCACTGCTCCCAGCCAGACTTTAATCACAAACCTTAAACCTGTAAGTAAAACAAGCTCTTTAGCAGCTGAACCAAACTAATCAAACGATTCAACATTATTCAACAAGATGGGAAGAAGGAAATGTTAATCTGCAAAACTTCCACAGTTACCAGCCTGCACTGACTAATATTTACATTTAAAGCATTACGTAACTTACAATACTTGAAGTTTGGGCCATTCAAGTTGTAATGTTATCATTTTTATCAGCTGCTATGTGAAGGGTGTGTGGTCACACCATGCAGCATGTGCAAAATACTCTTGTCAAAGGTTACCATTGGAATGTTTACACGATAACTTAGTCCTTTTAGGTGACAATGCCATCAGTTTTGGGGAGCTCTGATAGGAAAAAAGTAAAATGGTTAAATCATTTTCCAGGACAACACAAGGTCTTCCAGGAATCTTCCAGGAAAGGTCAACTGTTTTCCAGGTATTCCAGGACACTTGGGAGCCCTGAGTATTAATAGTTATGACCTCGTTGACAAGAATAAATTGAAACGGTGGAAGAAATAAAGATATGTGTGCACAGTGTGAATTTCAGTCAAACTGGAAACGAAGCCAACTGGGCTGGCTAACAGAGCTTAGTGAAGGAGGCCAGGTGGAAGCTCTGTTGTTGGCATTTCGAGGCGCCCAGCAAAAACTGTGTTCCCCCAAATTAACTGTGAATTGCCACAATTCCAATTGGAATTTGTTACTTACACATAAGGAGGGATAAATCCGAAGTGTAGAACAATATTTACTGAAGTGAGGAACAGAGAAAGACTTAGTCGATTAGACGCCATTGATGTGGAGCTTTTTCATTAAGCATAGACCTACATAAAGATAGAAAATGGGACAGGATTCCCCAGACTCTAGACCCTGGGAGTGTTGGAGTAATGCCAGCAGGTTGTTGATGGAAACGTTAAGATGGAAATCCTAGCGGTAAATGTATATGTTAAAACTTAGAACATATGATACCTTGAAACTTTACATTCCTTTTCTGGTCAATTTTTCATCCCAGTCACCAGGATGACATGTCGACCGTATTGGCAGTTTCTGCGAACCCCTGCTAGGTTCACATTTTGACACGCAATACATGTCGTAACACATTCACATTATTGTTTATGACCTGGCTCTTACATTAGGAGGTTGAGGGGGTGGCGGTGCTGTTGAGGCTGTCAGCGACCACTGTTTGAGACTGTGTTTCAACATTTGTAAGTGTGAAAACACTGGATATTTCTAATAAGACCTCAGGACACCTCCAACCACGTTTGTGGCAACAGAACCGAATATTTTAAGCCAAAACGTGATTTTTTTCTTTACCTTATACTTAACCAGACCATAAGCACAGTATTGTTGCCACATAAAACAGAGAACTTAACCTTGAGAAATGTAAAGTTTCTGTCTGTTCTGGGGTTCACAGAAGTGTACAGTGATATTTTCTGTTTTAAGTTATGTTATGTGACAGTGCTGTGCTTATGCTGTGGTTTGGTCAGGTTTAGGCATAAGAAACATTTGGTTAGGGTTAGGAAAATAAATGGTTCTGTCGCCCTAAACATGGCAAAAAATGTTCCCCTCATCAAAATATAAATTTGTTGCCACTAACGCGGCTGTACAAAATGTCCCAAAGTCAAGTGGTTTCACACTTACAAATATTGACACCCCATCTTGAACTGCAGTCTTGTTTTACAGTCAATCCTGCGTACCTGTAGCACCACCACCATTATCTTCATCTCCTGTCATGAAGGTTCATACTCATGTTATGTTTAATGTGCCAAGACACAAATTAAGGAAATGTTGATATGGCAAGTATCAAATATAACAAAATTGAAACTTTGCAGAGACAGAAAATTCCAAAATGTTATTCTGGTGAGTGAGCTTGCACAATGGTATGAGTGAAAGACAGAATGGCATAAAAGATGTGTAAATAAAAGAAAAAAAAATAAATAAAGAAAATACAGCATCCATGGACTAGCTGTGTTGAGGAGGGCAGGCAAGAAGATCACTGGTCAGGTTTGGTGGTGTCAGAATAGTAAATGAAGGGATTAGACTATATGGGGAAGTAAAAGTGCTAGAGAGAAACAGAACAGGAGGACATAGCAGGTTGTCACCTGCGGAGGAATAAAGTCAGACCATGAAGGAATAGGACTTCCTTATTAAAACTTTTGCCAAAGCTTCATTTCACCGTTAGAGCCGTAGGTGTGGGCGTTAAACAGCTCGCTCTCCCTCTCTTGACCTCAAACACAAACAGAAAATGCACACCTTTTCTGCTGTTTATGCGGTTGTTGAATTTATTTTGGTGCGTGTAATGCGAAGGCCGGTCTAATTCCTGTGGTATATTGATATTCCATCAATGTTCAGCTGAGCAAACATTGGATTTCCATTTGTCTTCTTGTCGGGTTAAACAGGGTGAAGCTGCTCTCTGGTATTTTTAGTTCAGCTTCTTTATAGCTGAAAGATAAAGTTTATGGCTGTTTGCTTCCTTGGTTACCTACACTGTAAGATCTATCTATCTATCTATCTATCTATCTATCTATCTATCTATCTATCTATCTATCTATCTATCTATCTATCTATCTATCTATTCAGGAATGACATTACAGTTACTAATCAAAACAACAGTATGTAGTATGTCATTACAGTATACTGTGTAATAACGTTCGTTACATAAGTTGCTGACATTGTTGAAGGACAGCCGTGAGGACACTGCAGACTGCCGAGTGTTGCACTTCCCCCCACGATGAGCAGGATGAGACGCCACAGACCCCCGCCTCCAGCAGCAGTGGGTGACAGAGATGGAGGTCCTGAACCATCTTCCAACAGTAGAGACCAATTCCACAAAATTCAACACAGCAAGGCCCCCTAGTGCACCAGATCATATGTAATTTCTTTCCTTTTAGGCCTGGTGTCATCTCCTCCCGGTGTTAGGACAGGCAGTCTCTTATATTCATTTCTTCACCAATGTAGTGTGACAAATTACTTTCTACAGAAAGGGGTGCCCCAAGTTTTGCCCCTAGCGGACCAAAATTCCTTTAATTTACTGACGTGTCACTACATACTGTGAACAAAACATACTTGTTTATTCCATTGATACATTCTAGCCCTCAAGGCTAACCTTAGCTAGCATGTTACTGTTGACAGAAATGTAAAATCTCACTTCCAGTTGTCGCTGAAAAATAGGCATCCTGCGTTGACCACATCTTCCCAACCATCCAGACTCCCTTAACCATCCATTTTGTTTTGTTTCTCGTGTTACTACAGCAGGTTGTTGCATCATTCTAATCTCCATTTTGTTTAGGTTTGCTTCTCCATCACGTGTGAGCCCAGTTTCAGTCTGCAAAGCCAAAAAGCCACAACCCCACAGCTTCACAGAGCGACGTCCACTGTTTATTCCTAAATTTTATTCCAAGGCACCAAGTTAATCATTGCAATTCCTCGGATCCTCAGCAACAAACCTGACAAGTGTGAAGCAGATTGGATGAATGCCTTTCAAGCGATGTGATTTGAACACTGAATCTGAACTTTTAATGTAATATAACTTCAGGTCGATGATCTTTGTGGCCACATCCTTACAAAGGAGGTTGTGAAAGTGTGTTTTGACTTAAACTGAGCGAGCTGAGCGAAAGCCGTTGTGGTTTTATGTATTTTGACCTATGCAAGCGCTGCAGTTATAAATACCTGTTCAAGCATAGGCTGTTCAAAACACGAGTATGAGATGTACACAGGAAACTCTGTAACCTCTCTGTGACATCATGGAAATTAACTTCTACCTTCTTCTTTGTGAAGAAAAGTGTAAAAAGCATGACAGAAAGGAAAACAAGGCTTTTTGGACACGCTTTTTGAAAGGTTGTGTTCTCTCTTTGCAATTTTCTCTCACTTGATATCTTTGATTCATTTTTGATTTTTTTCCCTTTTGACATTTCTATTTTCCTGAATTGAAGACCAAAAAGAAAAAGCAGTAAAACTTTAATAAAACTGGGCTGTATATTGTACTTCCCCAAGTTCTTTTGTTGGCTCATCTCTCATGGGTCGTCTGACTGGACCTTCAATAAGAACTCTTACTCTAACCTTACCCTCTGATAGGCTGACAGTAGATTATTCAATTTCTGTCAAATAAAAATATTTGAAACTCGCTAAAGCTAAATCCTGTGTGATGGCTTAAACTTGAGTTCATAACTGAAACTCATTTGGTTTGGTTTCACATATTGATGATTTCACTCTGGTAGTGATTGATGTGTTTATGTGGATGAATCTGAGGTTAGGGTTATGAAGGGGGGAATGAAGCTCCCCCCTTTCAGAACCAGAGAATCCCTCAAGGACAGGAGTGGGGTTCCCTCAGGAGTTGATCTTCTAAAAAAAAAAAATCTACTAAAATCTCATTCCATTGTTCATTGTTAACTGGATAATCACACGAGTGATATAAATAAATCCTGAGAGAAGTGTTACAATGGCGGTTTGGTGATTACAGAGCCAGGCTGGAAGTTCCCTCATGAGCAAGGCACGGTTCGCGTGCAGATTGTTTAGGGAGTTCTATAGCAGTGGTTAAGAAGTGTTTGACAGGTCATTTCATTAATCTCATCAGGGCATTATTTTAATGCGATACCATTTCATCACAGACAGGCAGACAGGGATTCCTTACTTTGCAGTGAGATAATGAAGTATTTTACCTGACAAAACTAACATAATAACATAAACATTATTATGATTGTTATGTAAGGGATAATGCCCGACGAGGTGTCCATAATCAGGAATTAATGGCCCCCGCGTCGTCCATTAATTCCTGATTATGGACACCTCGAAGGGCATTATCCCACTTATACCATAGTCACTTGCCAAAGAAAATAAATTAATGTATATTTTCATGCGTTTTACAATCAAAATATAAAGTTTTTCACAGGCAATAACTTAGTTTCCCTGGTAACGCCTGAGGGTTTGACTAATACCTGGAACAACCATTACCCTCCCGTAAGGTTCTTATGCAACGGAAACGTGGTTCACCTCTCCAGTAAATAGGACGGACCTTAGATACGACTTGGCAACGGGAGATATTCTAGTCCGCTCAGCGGTGAGCCAGAAAGCTAACGCTATGCTAGCGAGATTCAATGTTGATAACATTGTGTACGGTTGACGAACAGTAAATATAATTTGACAGTGTGTTTGACAACAAGACTAGCTAGCTAACCAGTCATGTCATTGTCCCCAAATCAACATCAAGATTTTCACGAACAAATGATCGGCCGTGTGTAACGTTACTGTGGCCTCCGCCTGAAGTAGAGAGCTGAACAGCGAACGGGATGTGAGATTATTCGCTTATGTGATAAAAAAAAAAAAATCAGTACGTTTAGAGGGGATGTGTACTTTCTGCAACTTGTGTGTTACAGTCGCCATCCTGTGGTGTTCAGAGGATAAGGCTCTGAAGGACTGACGGACTGCATAAATTGTAAACAGAGGCTTTGACTGCGTTCCCGTCGCTATGGTTACGCCAGCTAGCGCATTAATTTAGACGGTGAACAGACAATTTGACTGGAACTACTTAGTAGGTGCCCATATACCAGGGATTAATGTACACCCTGCAGCCAATCAGAATCGAGTATTCCCCCAGACCATGGTATAAATTAAAGTAATGCATTACTCTTTCAAAAGTAATATGCAAAACATGACTTTCTTGAGTAACTAAACCAACACTGTATATAATGTATTGAAGTTACTTTACATTTACATGCAGCTGTGAGACATTTTTCTGTACCTTTGTAAAAGGCTGATCATTAGTGTTTGAATATTCCTTATCTGAAGCAAACAATGGGCACGTGCACACATCTAAAAATATATATGAATACGCAAGCTTTTATCAAGCTAAGGCAGACAGATGGAGAAATCGCAGATCATTTCCCAGTAATTCCACTTCTACTAATGGTAGAGAGCCAGACACACAGACTGGGATTTAATGCTCAGGATGAAATTCTGGGCTCCTGGTGTGAAGTTCTGCCTCATCTATTCTGTGATGAATCCATCACCCATTTCCTGGCTCGGTGCTGTCATCTGAATTCATAAATAGACAACATTAGCATAAATGTGCGAATAGGAACTTTAAAGAGTTCTGACAGAACGGTCCGCATTCGTCCGTTGCAAAAAAAAAAAAAAAAAATCACTCCACATTCCTCCACAGCGATCCTCAGAAATCCAAAGTATTGAACAATTCCCCATCAAAAATCACAGAGAGTGTGGACACGGTGATATTTCTGTCCCGTTTCAGTAAATGAGCTGCTAATAATTCCTTTTCATGCTTTATACGAATCCAACTTGATAGCAAGACTATCAGCGGGTACAATGTGGGAGCATTAGCAACACTGGTGCTGTATTTCTCTTGGTTCGTTTTTTTTGCATTTGTGATGAGGCCTCCCACTGCTTCTCTTTAAAGCTGCATTTCCCAGCCATGAAGTCGCTCTCAGTTGGAAAAATCTTTTTCCGAGCCCACAGTGCAGCTCACTAAAGATTTGAAGGACGGCTATTTCATGTTCTTTATCGTTAGTTTTCAGGCTGCTGATACCCAGACAGTGAAGATTGTTTACTATTTGACGCTGTGAAACATGTTATCTGGCGGCCTAATGGAGCAGCGTACTCATCTTCCCCCTGTTTTCTGCATGCAAGATGCTTTAACAGCGGTGTGAGAACCCCGCGCTGCCTCCTGTGCTGCAGCGCGACTGATCAGGTTGCTATAATGGGTCTGAGAGGCTGAAGACAGCGGCCCTTTGTTATCTCCGAGCATGAGGACATTGTCCTCTGAGAGGATGTGGCTGCTGTTATCTCTGTCACCTGACACACACAAAGCAGCTGCGATACATCACCCTGCTTTTATCATTCTGCTTTTCAAACATAGTGGCCAAATCTGGCCCATCGCAGCTGCTGAACAACACATTATTGTTTTCACAGGCAAACAGAATCAGATAGCAGAGGCCGCCAGTTAGTGATTCATTACAGAAACATGGAAGCTTATCACGAAACAACAAAAACATAGAAGCTTATCATCGACCACAAAGAAAATTGGAAAACAGAGAATATATCAGTGTTTACATGTATTTATTGACCTGATATTGATCTGGGCAGTTATCAGATTGCAGAGCACATGCTTTTTTACATGTGTGAAAAGCAGCTGCATGTGTGCAGCAGGCATGTGTTAGAAAAAAAAAAAAAAAAGACAAACAAAAGGGTTCCATTTGTGTCCAGGAGTCGTTTGTGTGGAGGTTACAGTGTGTCCGTGAGATGATGGGTCATTAACGGCTGCTGCTTTGATGCGGGCTGATGGCAGCCTCCACCTTCACAACAACCGGGAAAACAACAGCGTCCTTCACCGCGGCCTCCACCCTCCAAAGCTCTGAGACAATGTTTCTGACTTTCACGGTGAGAGAAGGAGACAAAGTATTTCGTTCTCTTTACAATGGCATAAAGCAGTAACCCCCCCAAAGCCAGTGTTGTTTCAATTAAAATCGGTGTGGCAATTGACAAAGAAATTAACCATGTCCTTGTCCTTAACAATTCAGCAACTCAGTTGTCGAAATAAATGTTGGCAATGTATGTTTCTGCAAGCCACAGATATCTTGAAACTTTACATTTTATTATGTTGTAACCTAATGTTTCTTTAAGTTCAATTTTCAGTTTTATTTTGTGACAACTCTATGGTCTGGTTAGATTTTTTAAGGTTTTAAGCCCCCAGCCACTACAGTTGTTCAGGAGAATGCTACGTCACTGTTTGCTGTGAAGCTCCAGAAATGTTTTGTGGACTAACAAACTTCACCCGAATATTCATTTTTGGGTGAACTTATCCTTTACTGTACTGGTTTTGTAAAATAAAAATTGAAAAAATTGAACATATCCCGACAATCTAATAATCAAATATCTAGAGGTTTCAACAGCAGCCTCTTGTACGACGGCCGTCTCTGTGAAGCCACCACTTCCCAAAATGAATGCTTCTGCACATGAAATGTGAAAGTATCTGTGGTTTGCAGTGACATTACATGCCGACGTTTTACTCTGCTGACACCTCAGGTGCTAAAAAGGACAAAAGGAAGGAGGAAAAGGCCCGCAGCAATGTGCTTGCAAACCGTGCCATCGCAGACGAAGGTATCTTTCACAACATGGCTGTGAAGAGAAATCACACAATTAACCTTTTCCAAGGGAATGGTATACGAATGAAAGGGTTAAGGAGCGGCAAATTAGGTGTTGCGTCTTCACACTACGCAGCCGTTTACTGTAATGACAGTTAATTTCACTTTAGTTGTGTCTGACCTTTCTGCATCTCAGCAACATCTGAGAGATAGGGGTGTTCATCACGGTAAATATGAGCTTTAGGTTTATTTAAAGTTTCCTTATTATAGCACGGTGACGGAGGTTACACATTGACAAGGCCTGTTATGGGAAACTGAAACACTTAATGTGACTGCTGTTTTCAGCCATGTACTGTGTTAACGGTGCGGCACCCCCTTCGTCGCGTCCCCACAGTGGGTTGCATCGCTCGCTTCAATCTGATCAGACACAGCTGTGCAGAAACAGATGTTCATACTGGGAATATAGTCCTCATGTGACAAGCTAAGTTTCTCATATAGCCAGTGATTAACATTAACAGTAACGCCACATATTTAAAGCTCTATGACGCATTACCATTAACCAAATATTGCTGTTTTTGCCACTTGTCACCTGAAAACAGTTTCACATTTTGTCTTGTTTGCTCTCCTGCCTTCTCAGTTTTCCCTGCACCACTATTTTCCCCTATTTGCAGATTTAAAAAGACAATTAATTCACACAAACAAAAACTGAGCCACTGTATGGCATAAAGGGGAAGGGAGGGGCCGGTGTTGTGTCTGCTGCCAAGGACTGGAATTTCAAATCACATCGAATCAATTTTGCTTATATAGGCCAAAATCGCAATCGCACCGCCTCAGTGGCAATCTGTACAGTGAGCAACGTCCTCTGTCCTTAGAGCCTCCATCTGAGCGAGGGAAAACACGTTGAGAAAAAAACAACCTTTTTAACAGGGGAAAAAAAGATGAAAGAAACCTCAGGAAGAGCCACAGAGGAGGGTTCCTTCTCCCAGGATTGACAGACATGCAGTTAGATGTCACATCTGCAGAAGAGAACAACAAAATAACAGTTTACACATTGCATTCACAGAACAGAACATCCAATACAAGTAATTATATAATACAGATGCAGCCCCCTGATTTTCCCCTCCCAAACAAAGGCCTTTCGGCTACCAGCTGGTTCCCAGTCGACTCCCAGCCTCGGGGAGTCTCCCCCTCGACCTGGGGGTGTGCCTAAATTCCACTGTAAACACGCCCATTCTTTCAATTGCATTCAATCATAAAAACCATGTACATGATATATACCCTTTAAACCTAAACCTTATTCTTCTAATCTATTACAGCTCAGAGGCAAATATTACACTTTGATGCCATGAAATTTATTTTAGACCATTAAGGCAGGCACACACTGGCCCAAACGTCGGACGTCTGAAGCGTCGGACGAGTTCGGGAACAGCTCTGTTCGGTGTGTTCAGCTGTGTCGGAAGCGTGCGGACGGTGTCTGGTCTGATTCAACATGCGAAGTCTGAGCGAGTTGACCGTCTGAGGATTTTTTATGCCATCAGATACTCTGATTGGTTGTTAGCTAGCTGTTCAATGACCATTCAGATCGGTGGTGTGCTAGCGAATCAGCGAGGCGTGTGGGAGGGGCGGAAGTGACAATGGTCTGCACTCCAGTCCATCATTTCCTGTTTTCGTGTTTTCCATTACTACTCACGCAAGCACAGAACGTACACGCTACTGTGTAGTTGGCAGTGGTCGCGGTGTGTTTCAATTGAACTTTTCTTCCAAACGGGTCAGACGGGAGGCAACGGAGTGGTCGGATAAAGGCAGTTGGCCGTTGGTTTGAGTCTGGGCCCATTTAGCATTAGGCCAACTGGTTACTTTACTTTACTTACTTGACATAATGGTATGGTAGCCTAATAAACATTAAATATGGTCTGTCTTAGATCATTTTTGTATTTGAATATTTCACCGGGTGTGCGGTGCATTGCAGTCACTTGAAACACGTCTTGATTAGAAACGATTGTCACTGCGCTGTATAATTTTCTTTTGATTTCTTCAATCAGAAATTCCTCACACAGTGGCAATGGATAAAAGAGATGCAACCAGTCTATAAAAATGTGTTCCCAAACATCCTCTGCTTATCTTGGGAGATGAGAACAAGTCAAACATGTCATTAGCATGACGGTGCATCTTTTTGTTCTTACTCAACGGGCACTGGCCAACCCAGCTCCCACACCCATCTGGTGGCTGTAGGGCTGTTGAATCAACGACAGATTTTTGTCCACATTTTCATGAGAATCCCGCTCTGTTATCCACAACAAATAACGTATGCCTATGATAGTAAGAACAGCTGATTTCACACTGAAGTAACGCTTCGGCTTCCGTCATCACTGCTCCTCCTGGTGGACAGATAAACCACTGCAACTGGTTCCACACATGGCACTCCGGGGCATTATGATTCAGCCTCGCTTCCATCATGTCATCACAGGGGATCTCATTCCAGTCATGGAATCGACCAGGTCCGAGCACAGATCTGTCACGGACCAGTTAGGGCTCCGTCACGGAAGAACGGGAACTTTAATGGGGCTGCATCTGTATAAGTGTGTGGATCCAGGGGGATGCCCAAGTAGTGCCCGAGTCACACAACCTCCACTCCGCCATGGTGAATTGAATGAGTCACTTTGAACTACCTTAAACGAGTTGACAGCGGTCCCAAGGGTCCGACCAGGTTGAAAAACATCTACAAAAGTCTAGAAACGTGTCTCATTACTCTGTTATTGCTTAAAGGAAGGTTGCGATTTGGTTAGGTTTAGGCACGGAAGCTGCTTCGTTAAGTTTATACTTACTTTAATTACTTTTACTTACCAACAAGATTTACTAACCACCTTGGGTTAAATTAAGTATGATAAACATCAGCAAATATGATGGCGTGACTTTCCTTGATCCCCTTTGAAAGAGGGAGAAAGCAAGAGGGGGAAAGAGAGGGAGGGAAAGTGAATGAAGTGAATGAAAGAGAGTGCACAGGAAAGAAACTGCCCCTCACCTGTTGTGGGTTCTCTCTCTCTTAATGTCTGTGACAAATATAATATATATAATAATATAATATAGGTACAGACAGTAAAACTGTAGTGAAACACTGGTATGATGTCCATACGAGCGCCTACAGTTTGTTTTCAGGTCTATTTCTGCGCACGTGTCGCGGTAGAAATAGGCAAGACTCTAGATGAAGCGATGCGGCGGCCTTGTTCGACACACATGTGAGAAGCGTCACTCATGCATCAAGTCCACGACTCATGGCCGCTCTAAACTGTTAACATGGACGCCGAAATGAAAAGTGAGAAGGCAAGGCCACGCAGCAGTGCTGAACATTCATCCAGTGTGTCCAGCCTGTCATAAGTTCTGTCTCATGACTTTAGTGAGTGCTGTTACATAATTTACGCAACTCACTGTATCTACTTACCATAAGTTCAAAACAAATCATTCTTGACACTTGGCCACACTCAGGACTCAAACCTCAGTCTCCTGGGGCAAAACCCTATGTACGATCCACCGAACTATCCTGACTACCCCCTGACACTGACTTTTCTCACTCTTTAAACTACTGCTCTGAAAGAAGTGACACTAGAAGGGTCTGCAGCGTCACACTGCAGCGTGAGGTCACTGACCACGCTGCTGGGTTTGATGCTTTGGGAGTGAATATGAGCTGACATGTCAGCGTCCTCTGACCCCAACCCACTGAGAATATACTGAAGCGTGTTTGATCGTCGTTCATTTTGTAGAGTGATAATGAAGAAGCTGTGGAGGAGCCACATAAACATGTGACCGTCCACAGCGTCAGCTCTGGTGTTTAAGGCGCGTCAAAAACACAGCGATGGCAAAAAAAAAAATCTGTGATGCTGTAAACGCTGTGTCAGCAGAGGGACGCACAGTCACTGAGACCAGAAGAAAGTGGTCTGACAAGAAAATGGCAGCATAATAGGGAACTGCTCAAGCCAAGCGCTCCGTGACCACAACTGGAGGAGGACAGGAGGAGGGGACAGTCTCGCAAATAGACCGGAGAATTCAGGGAATAATTGGAGAGGTGGCACTGACGGGTAATTAGCCTAACTTTTATGGATTATCGTGACACAAACAAATCCAAGAAAGAACATGTTAAAGTCAGTCAGTCAGACGCAGATGCGTGTCCTTTTCTGAAACCCCCTACGCAAACGAGCCACAGCCAGGCACATCAGGGGCTCGAGCCCCCCGCAGTGATGTAAACACAGCAGTTGCTGAAGGTACATTTTGCAAGTTCTTCTTAGAGATACTGTATAAACGCCTTCAAATTAACTTGTACATATAACTTTCTTTTTTTAAGGGCAACTTTTTTCTACTTGCAGTACTCTAGAGGCTGTTTTACTGTTTCAATGAACATTCAAATGTATGCAGTGACCAGTTACCTTTCACCTCTAATCATTTCATCTTTGAGTCCAAGTATGGGTTTGTGCCAGATTTGATGAAAATCTCTTAACCCCTCTAAGCCCGTTCGAAGCAGGTCGGTAGCACACATGAGGATATAGACGTTTACACTCTGAATATAGGCATGTTATACCTCCGTAGATAGGTTAGATTCTCCACAGTTAAGCCCTATAGTTCATTTTAGGCACACCGTGACCACCAAATTGTAATTCATTCAGCTTTACCAGCATAGTATACTGAACAGATGGGAAAAAGTGGTGATTCCCTATTGGTCATAAGGTCCGAATACATGTCCATGGCTTAATAATTTACATTCCTTTAGTCCATAAGGGTCCAGTACTTTTCACAAGGAGACATGTTTTCTCTTCTTCCTGACTGGAGTTATCGGGTATGTTTGTTTTCGTTATGTTGCTGTCTACAGTGTGAGAGTGACCCCATCCCTCTCTGTGTAGTTTTCACCCTGGGACAGCCCCTGGAGTACAGCAAGTGCTCCTAGCTTGAAAGGTCAATAGGCTCTGTCATGCATCGTTCGCAGCCATGCCAGAACGAGGTCTTATTGGTTATCAACACGTCAATCATTCATGCTTGTAAGTCAATCATTTTGCCTTTCCAACGATGGTATGCATGAAAAATGAGGTTGCATTTGAGGTTGCCGTCCCTCTTGCACAACCAACAGAAACCAAGAGAAACAACATTTTTGACAGTATTTTGCGTCTTGTATATGTTGTGAAGGTGTATAGTATATTATATATAGTTTTACAGTATGTCTTTTGTATATAGTTAGCAGTGTATATAATTCAGCTTTGTGCAAGTTTTGTCACAGTGCACATCATTTTTAAATAAAAAAAAACCTTGTTTGAATTCAGTTCAACATGGTATGTCATTATGGATCATATACATATACCTCAGTATGGACAACTAACAAAATGATTTAATTACGTAGCCTACTCAACAACAGCAGCAACACAAAAATAAAGGAGAATTTATAAAATAAACAAAATCTGAGCAGTTCAACAACACCAGGCAGACATGACGCTCTGCTCCTGAAACACTCCCAGCGTTGGATTTGCCAGTCAACAGAGATGAACAGCTCATTTGAATTATAATGTCCCCATTCTGAGCAGCCCCAGTAATGGCTTGAGAGCTAGCTGTACAATGGGCAGCTAGTGCTAGCATTACATCAGCTGCTCTGTTGTTGGCTGCGCAGACCAGCATTGTTTTAATGAGGGACCATGACTTTTCAACAATTTAAAGCATGAAGCCACAGGATATCTTTTAATACGATGAGGGCCAGTGCAAAGCTAAGTGCTCAACTCAGGAGGTGCCACAATAATTAACACAAAAGCTAACTTCTCCACAACACAAACACATTTTGATTATGTCTTTTGTGTTGTTGGTCACAGTTGTATAACCGCGAGCACACACTCATATTATATCGCTTGCATAAAGTATTGTATATAAAAAGTAAGTACCTACCTCCTCTTCTGTCATGTAGCCAAACCCTCACAGGTGCCACCACCTGTTTTAGAAGTGCAACAATATGTTCTGCAGCGATAATCTGTAACAAGCAGGTGTGAGTCAAAGTCCTCTGTCTCGCTTGTATAACATATTTATAATGTTCAAACATGAGAGGGCCATCCTTGATGTTGATTGAGTTGCAATGTTCTATCAATTAAACACTTGCCCTCAGACTGTATTCTGCATCTGGTAACCATGAGCGAGTGACATTTATTGATTTATTATCATACGATTTTGTTTTAATTGCTCACATTCTATATGTATAGTTTAGATAGATTTGCATCCTGTGAAGGTGTTGGCATGAATAGAATTACACCTGACAGTTTTCTAATTAATTTGCCTCTGTTCTTTTCACAGCTCTAAAGCTGCAAAGTGTTTGAGAAGATAGTGAGGGTCGTAACAAAGGCCCCGTTTAGTCTGCAGTCAGGAGTGTTGATGCTTGCCGTCTGATGACAAAAAAGCTCAGTATAAATGCATCCAAGAGGCATTCAAAACTGCTAATTAAATTCTGATTGTTCAAACAACCTTGGGAAGATACATGATGAAAATGCATCAGTCTACTCAACGAGCAGACAGAAAGAAACTCTCTGCCTCCCATAATGTGGCTTTGTCGCTAAGCGATCAGTGAAAGTCGCCGCTCTGTGCCCTGTGATGACAGCGGCTAAAGCTAGACTAAAACAACACAAAAACCTTTTGAGCGTATAGCCAACTGGAGCACCATGAAAGCCTTCGTGGACGGACTGTCCAGGAGCGTACACCATTATCCCCATGTGTACGAATCACTGGCTTCCACCGCTCTCTGACGGCAGGTTTCCCCCCCCTCCTTCAAGCCCGACCATTCAAAAAAAAAAAAGGTTTCAATGCATTTTCCCTGAGATTTGGTGTGATGCTAACTTGCTGACAACCTGGTTTGTTTAATGAATACCGAAGCTTAAAAAGAAAGAATCCCCGCAATGAAGCCAGATAAAGTCCCCATCATGCTGTGGTGACGCTTCCCTGCTGCAAGCCCTGGAGGGATTGTGAAGGTGGCTGAATGAATGCAGCAAAATGCCGACACAAAACCTGGAGGAAAACCTGCTGCAGTCTGACAGGGATCTGCCACTTGGGAGGAGATTTATTTTTACAGCAAGTGCCACACGGAAATGGTTCTAATGTCATTGCCTCGGAGAGGCCAAGTCAAAGCCCAGACCTCAATTCAACTCAGCGGTAGGGCTTGAACTGTGCAATCACAGTCCTCAATATACTTGACTTAAAGACGAGGGGAAAATGCCATTGTTGCAACACTGCAGACTTAAACGGATAAACTCAAGGCTTAACCAACTGCTTTTAATAGCGATTTAATGTAGGAATACTTTAAAGGAACTTTTGCTTTAATTGCATACCCAAATGGAAAAGCTTATAACAGAAGAACTCCAAGTGTGTTTATTGGTAATATGTCCAACTTTGTTGTGCTGTAGATCCCGAGTCGAGACGCATCGTTTCATTTTGAAAATGACTCAATGTACTACGCCATTCTGACTTCATGTCTGGCTTGATGTGTGCAGATTGACACGGCTATGGTCTGCTTCTGTCAAAAATAGCCCCGTATTCTCTGCAGAGCAGAGCGGAGAGTGGCTTCTGGGATGCTGCTGAGGTGTGCCGTGGGGCAGCTGGTGGAAACGTCGCCACTGTCAAGAGCGACCACGATTAGCTCCAGCGACTGTATTGCAGCTGCAACGTGGCGGTGACAGTCCCGGTGAAATCTGGGGGTTAAGCTAGCCTGTAGTGCCGTACACCCTGCTCACTAGTGCAGCTAATGGATGTAGGATGCGTCTATGATCATTAGAGTTGCCACCCGTCCCGTTTTTCCCAGAACTGTTCTCCATTTTCATCAGCTGTCCCGGGAAAATACAAATCTCTCCCAGGACACAATTTGTCCCGTTTTTTGGGGGGAAAATGTAAAACCTTAATTTGGTTTCCTTCGTTCTGTAGTCGAGAAAAGTTCTCATCAAGAATGTCTCTGTTTCCTTCCCGTTTATAGTCTACGTCTACGTCATACATCCAATCACGTGATGAGGTGCACCGTGCGCGAGCCTCCATCCAATGCTCATCCAGGGAGACAATTTTTCCGCCACATGCGTTTTGCGTCAGGTGAAAATCTCCGTAAAGTATGAAGGAAAAGACGCATTGGAAATCCACGCAAAAACAAAAAAGCATCTCGTCTAGCAGTCAGCATCAGGTGTGTGTGTGTGTGTGTGTGCATTTACCTCATCCTCAACAAGTTTTTTCAGTTGTGTTAATACAACAAATTGGTTATTATTATCTTTATTAATATGTTATATATTATATATGTATTAACACATGTTTAAAATTACTGTGTGTCTGTCTCCTCATGTTGATTGGTCAGTCTGAACTGGTAAAAATGGCCAAGCCCCCCAACATTTGGTCGAGTGTCCCTTTTTTCCACAAATCCAAGGTGGCAACCCTAATGATCATGATGTTGGCATTTCAAAAACAACATTTTCAAATGTTCACAGAACTGTCACAAACGGTTTGCTCTCCGGCTCGCTGCACACGAGGGAGGCACTCAGACCAACAGCGACGTGAATCATTTTCATTAAACAAAGTGGATTTCACTTAAGTATGTTTGAGAGCTTCACGAACGCAGTGGTTAAGTTCAAGTTTCAACATTGTTACTATTAAAGTTCATAATAATTCTTTCAATACTCCTTCACTGCTGATAAAAACAACCTAACAGGAGTCAGTCTGTCATGGCCCGCTGTGGTTTGATATTTACCTTCATGTGGAAAACATTTTAAAAATCCCCCCACTCTTGGATTTCTTCACAAATCGCACCCTGTGTCGGTTTTTGCTCCGGCTCTGGTAGCTATAATGTTGCCATGGAAACGTGACAAGCAAGGTGTGCTGTGAGGCTGACTTGAACATGCTCTAAATGTCTTGTTGTTGACCCATCAGATCGCTTGGTTGGAAGCACTTTTTAGGGCCCGAGCAGGTCACTGACCTGCGAGGTCCCTATTGTAATGCATATGATTATTATTATTATTATTATTATTATTATTATTTTTTTTCTGACAAAATGATCGCATATTTCACTGCCTGAACATACCCCAAAACGCATCAAACTTGGAATATAAGTCATACCTGGCGAAAAATTTTATAATCTATTGTCGTTCTGAACTTCCACCACTAGGTGGCGCTATAGTCAAAAAAGTGTGTTTTGGCTAATAACTCCCATATACTTTGTCGCACATTCAAAAATCTTACATCCACGCGTTCACTGAATTGTGCTGAATCTCGTGGTATAGGCCACGCCCATTTCCGCCTCCCGTTTTTTTTCGCAAATTCGCGAAATGTCGCAAACCTACTTTTTCTAACTCCTCCCAGGAAATTTCACCGATCTGCACCAAACTTTGCACACAGCATCTGTGGACCCTCCTGACAAAAAGTTATTAAAAGAGTTTTGATTACTCAAACAATACTCAAGTTATTAAATAACAACTTCCTGCAGATTTCGTTCCAAACAGGAAGTGCTGCATTTCTCCACATTGGTGTGTCCGAATGACATGAAACTCAGGTGACTACTTCCACATGAGCCCCTGAGGCTGTCTGCAAAATTTTGTGCCATGACCACTAGGTGGCGCTCTTTTAATGTAAGTAATTTATATCTCCACATCGGTTGGTTGGATTCACACAAAACTTGGTACACTTATTGCCAATGCCCTCCTGAGGATACGTGTTGAAGGTCTTACTGATCCGCCACTAGGTGGCGCTCTGGTGGCTGTCTGAATTCATAATGAGTGTGTATTGCGGGAGCTAGAGTGTGTGACATGGAGAGTGCTAGAGTGGAGAGCAGCTGGAAACACTGAGGACTAATTCTCTTCAGCCTGATGTGGATCCCACATCTTTTACTTCACATAGACAATATATACATAGAAATGTAGGTAATCTTGTTGGCTTTCAGCTGATTGTCTTATTTCAGATGTAGGACTTACGGTTTTGGTTGTAGAAGCCCTAGAGTGACAAGCACTCCAGCAACTCCCCCATAAGCCACCATGTTAATTTTGAGCCTAAATTTCTGGAGGAGAGCAGACATTACCTGTTCTGTCTCTCGCTCTGGCGACCTCATTTTTCACTCTACAGAAATAAAAAAGACATCACAGAGTTCAACAATGTCTGCTGTTACTCACTGTATGAATATTCTGGTGATAACCCATGCACTTTTTCCAAAAATCACAGGAGTTTGGGAGGCGTTTTCCCATTCGTTCTTATGGGGACATTTTCAACTTCAGTTCTGCCACTGCTGCAGCAGCCAGAGAAACTGTTCACCTTTTTAAGCTCTTTCAGCCCTCTTACCTGTCAGCTTTTCTGCCTTTACAGCAAGCAGCACACAGCACGCAGCAGGCCGCAATTTCTGCACACCGCGGCGGCAGTACTCGCCGACACGCGCGGCCTGCGAGGGCCCGTTCATCGCTGCTTGCAGCTTTAATTGTATACTTGTATTTTGTTACCTCTGCCAGGGATGTTGTGCTTTCATTCACAAAAACAACTTAACGGAGCTAAGTGGAATTAGTAGAAAATTGAGCCCCACAGAGGAAGAAGTGATGGTTCGTGGTGCCTAATATCTCGGCCCTGCGTCCTCACTGCTGAACATTTAGCAAGTTCCAAGCTTTGTATTTGTCATTATGCAACAGGATTGGCTAATGAGATGCAGCTAGCCTCGTCCATTATACACACACAGAATGTGTAAACAGATATTCAAATATTTAAATTTAAATAAAATATAAACAGAGGAGGAGAGTTGTAGTGAATATATTAATAGTTTATTGTGTATAACATGCAGAGACCCCCCCCCCATGCTGTTAAACACTACAGTGCTTGGAAAGATAAGTATTCAATTCCATATTCCATTTTCTTTTTCAAATTTTATAGAAGATCTGTCAAAGAAATTCAAGAGTTTTGTTTCTGTTTTCTGATTTATGGAATTAAAACTGTGCTGAGCAGCACAAAAGATATTCTTGAGTTCTCCGTACTTTGAGCCATGACAGTGCTGTTAAAGTGATATTCCGGTGTAAGTTTAATCCATGGTCTAACACACCTTGACACCGAGTAAGACTCCCCCTCGAGAGATCAAGTTTGCTGACCGCTAGCTTAGCTAGTTTTAGCAACCTCAGAAAAGACCGATTTCCGATGATTATTACTCCATTACTTCCGTTATTTTCCCTGTCAGCTCTCGATAATAAGAACTGAGCATTCCATGGAGTAATAATCACACATTTTCATCCTTGATAATCCTCGGTAATCGACTCCTCAGGGCTTCCCGACACAGGCAGGCTGCTGGAGGAGAGGGTGAGTTGAGCTGTGTTTTCAATACAAATCCGGCTAAGCTAGCAGATGTTTGATGCTTCGTACTGTGTGCTGGGACTGTACATGTACTGTTGCTGAAGTTTGGTGCTGTTCTGACCATTATTTGTGGCTATGAGTGGCTTTTTGATGGCAGTTTCTAGTTGGAGACATAAGCTGCAGTGTGTTGTTATCGTGCGGTCTTTTCTGAGGTTGCTAAAACTAGCTAAGCTAGCGGTCAGCAAACTTGACCTCTCGAGGGGGAGTCTTACTCGGTGTCAAGGTGTGTTAGACCATGGATTAAACTTACACCGGAATATCCCTTTAATATAAAGATACGGGACATACGTATGCGATGCAGTGAAAATTCAGCCCATAGTGAGTAAAATGTGATAGGAGCAAAAAACCACTAGAAACTGCTCGGGGTTCTCCAGCTCCTAGACAAACATTTGCACATTGCACAATAAGCTTGTATTAAAATGGTTCACAGACTAATTCAAACACAATTTTAGATAACAGATCGAAACACAGTTTTAGTGTCACTGCCCTGACGCTGAAGGCACATGAGCCATTTCCAGTGACAGCATGCTTTTCTCTATGTGTTACTGTTTTCTATTGGTGTTTCTGTTGCACATTTAAATAACCAGGATTATGATTAGCCCCAGCTCGCCTAGTTTGACGACAGTTTAGCCTCTGGGGGGCAAAACTGTCATCAAACTAGGCGAGCTGGGGCTAGTTTGACGACAGTTTAGCCTCTGGGGGGCAGCAGCTGAGGTTTCAGTAGCCGGGACAAGATTTCTTCTTCTCGGCTTTGGTTAGGTCAATCGTTGATGGCTGACAAACATCAAATACTAGGCCATCTACTTTGGTACCTTTGTGACTTATTTGATGATGTTTTTTTTTTTTTTATTTTTCTATTCAACCAGCTCAGCTAACTGAACCGAAGACGCTCAGCCACATCGGTGCCACCCCGCTGGTGTTTACATTTCCTCAGCTGAGCCTCCTCAGTATAGCTTGCCAGCCGAGTCTGTTTCAAGCTTCGGGGACTGAACACAGCTAATTACAGACATGTGGTGCAGAGACAATCACAATATCAAGCCTGGCGTGTCAGATGCTCCCTCGGCAGAGAAGCGAGAGTTGATCCGCCTGCTCCCTTCGCTCGCTCGGCCGGCTGAAGCGGTTTACGGCTGCCGTCGGCGTGACAGCGGGAGGCGCCTGTGACTACAGCGGTGAGCTGGCAAACAAATTCTCCCTAACTGCAACTCTGAGGGGACACACTATCTCAAGTCCAAATACACACTGTAAACCCACCCCCGACAAACGATGTCGTCTTTCATCGCAGTGTTTCACTCGGGACACTATTACAGGCCTGTCATTTCAACTAACAGATAACTTCATATGAACGCAGATACAGTTAAAAAAGCTAATGAAAAGCTTGAATTGTTCAGCAGGACTTTGACTACAAAAAGAAACCGGACGCTTCTATTAATAAATTCTTATCCCTCGCCTACATAATCTGTATTCACACACAAAGATCTGTTATGTCAGATCATGATTTGCCGAAAGATTTTTAGGAAAAAATGGAAATGATAAAATTACGGCTTACATCTCATTTATTTCTACACGACACTCATTGATTTATTTCCGGCAGTTGGACCTGTACTTAAGACTTCTGTCTGGCAAGTTCAAATGAGAACAAAGACGAAAGAAAAGAAGCTGTCAAGGCGAGATCTATTTATAAAGTAGAGGCCTTCAGCGCAAGGCATATCTCGGAGGACTTTCAAGAGAACAAGCCCACCTACGTGTGGTTACAGGTGTGCGACTGAATGAACGACGAAGAAGACGACCACCAAAAACGTTTCCCTTTTTAAGGACGTGATGTTTAACTGTGTTTAGTGGAAATGATTTTGTATAAGTTCATGATAATGATTAACAGAAGAAGCGGAGGCGTTTCCTAGCTGTTGGGTTTGACAGGAAAAAGAACCAGATTGCTGCCATATTATGCTTTAACACCTATGAACACTGCTGCCGTTACTTCAGCGGACAGATGGTGCCGTGCACAGCTCACCTCGCAGTGCCTGGGATATTTATGAGCACCGTTCTCCTGAACCGTTTCTCATTCCCTTCCTCATACCACATATTCTTAAGACATGCATGTCATTTTATATGATTTGTTTGTTTCTCAAGATGCACACAAATCCTAGACCCCATTAGTGCTCGATAAAGCTTTATTAGTTCAATTAATTCAGCAACTAAGTGCTTAACTTCTGGTTTATTCTATTCCTTTCATTTCGTTCCAGTCCTACATGTCAAAGTTCAGTAGGAAAAGTGAAGGCGATGACGATTTAAGTGATGAATTTATCTACTCTTCTTAATGATGACTCACTCGCATGCTATATAATTGACTTAATTATTACTTTGCTTCCTCCTAGCTCTGGATATCAGTGACCGCATCACACAACACAGAAGTTTTGTTTCAGAGACGCCAGAAATGAAAAGACCATTAATCTATCACAAACAGAAATCTTGAACCGCAAACAAAAAGGATTTCCTGGATGTTTCGCATCCCTCGGTTGGTAAATCATACCCCGGGTTCTGTCTTACACTGTTTTTCTAATGTATTTACCTTCGCTGCCGACAAAACATTCTGAATAAAAAACAGAACAAATCCCTGGTGTTTTCCCCGTTTGTACAAGCAATGAACTACAGTATAGTACAACTGCAGCAGATTCTGCCACAAACACAGACAAACAGAATTTTTGACAGCGGAGGAACCGTGTCATCACCTTGATACAAAAAAAAGAAAACCTGTCTGTTACCTCATCCGCCTCTAAATGGAATGCTAATGGAACCACACTGTGGAAAATACTGAAATATTGAGAGAACAAGTCCCCCACACTGCTGGAGACTGGCCTGTTTTTTAAAAAATGTGATATGGCATGCATCATTGAATACATATATTTCAATCAGGCGACATGTAACATTTCCGCTTAATTCTATTACACAAGCTCTGCGTAAAGCGTCTCATTTAATGCACGCGAGCATTTCTATCATGATGGGTTTATTTCAATGATTTGAATAACTTAGTCTGCTCAAATTAAGTTAATCCAGTTCATACATAAGAGTTTAATCAATTTAACATAATGAAAATACTTTGCATTAAATGAGATACATTACGTAGAACTGTAAATGTGTATCACCTGTTTGTTAAGTGATCCAAGCACAATGTTAGAGGTAACACTCCAGCATCACACTCCACGACAACGTCACGTCTTTCTTGACCTCCCTTCGAGTATAGTTTTTACACAGGCTTATACTATCTGAACTCTGACTATGTACTCCACTCTATTCTGAGTTAGATCATGTAGAGGACCCCCTGATGCCCCGGCTCAATACTGTGGCCCGCTGTGTCAGGCTGTGTTGCTCAGGTTCACACAAGCTCAAAATCATGTCCACACATTAAATAAACTAGTTCATGTCCATTTGTTCTATATTCTTCTATATTTCTTATGTATTTTTTTAATCAAATTAACACATTACTAATAACTTTTCTACAATATTGTAACATTGCATGTATTAATGCATCTCTGTCTGAATGCCCCTTTCACAAAGTAGCTCAGTAGTCATGTGATCACTTTGTGTTGTATCTTTGCAGTGATTTGATTTATCTCGCATGCTTTAGCTGATGTATTAATTTCCTGATTTGATCTCGATGTGTTTGATTTTTATCGTTCGGTAGATACCTACTTATGGTTTCTTGTGTAATTGGCTGCTGACCCCGAGAGGGCGTCATGTGTGAAGGTGCACCGTCTCTGTCCTGATGACCCTGTGCTGTGTAAACAGTTTTACTACTTCTATTTACAGCTGTCGTTCATCAGACTGTCCCTCTTTGTTCTAATGGTGAGCACGTTTTCATTGTTGCTGCCATGACAGTTACTCACACGGTGAGAGTTGGGATTTCATAGCAAGATAAATTAAAGTTATTTTATACTACACCTGACTCATGCTGAGCCGATACCCTCACCCCTTGTGCTTTTAAATAAGATGCATCTCTTTTATTTGTAGGGTTGAAAGCTTAAGTGACTTGTATCTCTGATTTGTATCATAGTTGATATAGTTATGATCCAGTCAATTCAACATGTAACTGTTATGGGTCTCAGACTTGTTTGTTTACTTGGTTGGTACTCCTCATCTTACCGTTAGCATTTCTCCTGCTAAAACCTAAAAGGAGCAGTGTCGCCGTGTTCAACATTAAGCTCTAAAAATTAATTTTTAGCTAAAGTATCATTACATGTTGTCATCCCCTTGGAGCCCAGGCAGACACAAGCAGCTTTCTTGCGACTGGTTTATTCGAAGCTTTCTCTCAGAATCCACCCTGAAAGCTGAACACACACTGTCAAGGAAATGAAAGTTCGACCGTGTTAACTTAACATGATAATAGGATGCACAGCATGTGAAATAACGTTTTACAAAGTAAAATACAGACAAATCAAACAAAACACCTTGCTGGCTGCATGTCGCAGAAAGGGGATAGCCTTCGATCTTCAGAGGTTCACGTCCACTTAAAGTCGGTTATGGCAAGCAGCTGTCCCTTCACAGGAGCACAGGTGTCCATGCTTGCTGCTTGCTGGTGCTGCTGAATACAAGTCCTACTCATGCAAGAGCGGCCTAACGAGATTCTCAGGTTACTTTGCTGAGCCCTCAAAATAAAGGCAATATTACATTTACCAAATAAAACAATGTTTAAAGGACGAATGCAACTTAAATAAATCCTCAATCATGACATTGGTCTTAAAAAAAATAACTAAAGAAATGATGAAACAATATAATGGCAGCAGTTACACATTTATTATGTCAACTAACACGTTACTAGCAAACTTTGTGGTCAGGTGTTCCACAATGTCATATACGACATACTAAATACATCTGGAAAGCTGCAAACCATTAAGGGGGCCCGGTTGCATTGTGTCTGTTTGAGCAGATTTGTAATCCAGCCTTGAATCACAGTGTCCTTGGGTTTGGCCTTAGGTTTAGTGTATCAACCAACCACAGGTTGTGCTTCTAACTTGTTGACCAATCAGAGGCAGAGTAGTGCAGGTCCTTTCAAGAAATGCAGTGGGATCTATAATAATGCTTTTATGAGACATTACCCTCTTCCATTATAGCCAGTGCATGTTGTTTTTGTGTAATTCTGCTGACAAACCAACACACACACACACACATGGGTGAAACACACCCTCCTTTATGGAGGTAATGGCTCAACTTTTGAAGTAGGAATACTCCACCACCCAGATTTGAAATCACTTTGAGTGTCTGTCACAGTTGTCTATGGCAGCCCTGAGGGTCAAATTAGTTTTTTGTTGTTGTTGTTTTTGTTTTTCTGGTGATCCATTTTATAAGTCTGATCTAAATTATTTTTTTTTTTTTTTCCGGTGTTGGTTTCTCCTGTGTTTTCTGGTGGAGAAAAAGAAAAGTTTTGCCAGCATAATTAAATTCTACAAGAAAAAAAGAAGAAAAAAATCAGGTTTTCACAGATGATCAGACAAAAAAAATTCCCACTTGCCTCTCAGGAGTATATTTAAATTTAAATATTTAAATATTTGATCATTTCCAATGTATTAAATTGTTGTATTTGCATCATCACTGCAAAGAGAGCTGTATTTTAGAAATAGTTTTGACTGATGTTCAATTCTAGTGTCTTTCTAGCACAATATTAACATGACAATGAAATCAATAAACATATTATCGGCCCTGTGTCTTCAGTTAGTCATTTCAGGCAGCAGACTGCACAAACAACCCTGATCAGTGAAGTGGCAGTGTGTAGTGTCAGCTGCCTGGGTTATGAAGATGCACATGCGGGTGATGCGATGCATGAGATAAACAAAACGTGGACCCACTTGTAAAAAAAAAAAAAAAAACAGCTCCCAGAGGTCAAGAAATCCAGAGCGGGCGTCAACAACAGTGTCTTTACCAGGATGATGTCAGAAAGGCCATCAAGATTATTGATCAGCGCAGGTGACATGACAGTTTTCAAGAAGAGTACACAGGAAGAAAATGAGTGTTGTTTTGATTCATTGATTCCACTCCCTGAAGATTTATGTCAATACACTGGAAAGCTCTTAGTGAAACAGTGGAAACCTTGATTGATCACTGTAGATACAGTCAATAAAAGACTCCAGAGCCGCCCTGTCCCCTAAAAATCATGTTTATATACTACTATATGTTTCTGTCAAACCTGTCTTGGTGGAACTATAATAGCCTCCTGGATTTTCACCGCAAAAACTCAAATCTTACCAACTATAGTTCTCTATTTTTTGGTAAATAATATCTCATTACGCTTAATATAAGACACAAAGTAACATTTCAGTGAGATAAATGGGACTATTTAGTATTCTCCATTTGTTCCATTGGCATTATTAGAAGCAAGAAACACCTTGTAGCTATAGTGGCATTTTTTTGATTACAGGAATTGTTACGCTTTAAGAAGCTGGTCATGGTGGATGGTGAGGGAGCAAAGAGGAGTTTGAGTCCTCTCCCACATTCAGTTCAGACTACAAAACACTTCAACAATAGGGAAAGGTAATTGTTTTCAAAAAATAGTGATTAAAACCTTATTTTGCTCCACTCGTTGTGTCACTTATTTTCATCTACACCATCTAGTGCCACTTTGTTCTGCCATCGCTGTGTGTTTTCTTAACTAAATACACATGCACAGAAACTATGTCTTCATATACTGATATTTTGAAACTGTTACCCAACACCTAAAGATAAAAAAAAAAGTTCTGTGGCAAACACAATCTTATGATATTACATGTTTTGTTCAGAAAGACAGTCTTTACAGAGCTTTACACCTTTATGATTTTTGAATCATACATTCAATCGCCAGCGGTAAAAAGCTAATGTAAGGCGATAAAAGACTGTACCAGAGTCACATATACTGTATTTATGTCATAGCCCAAAATGGGAAAATCTGTTAAACCTGTATTAACCACCTAACTGAAAACCCATTTAAAAAACCCATTGACTTGGAGACAAAAGAGCATATATATTTTTGTATATATATATATAATTTGAAGGCCCGGTCAACACCTTGGGCCCTTTATTGTGTTCCTGGAGCTGTTCCTGACCATCAGGTGGTGTTGTTGTGATGAGGGGGTGTACTTGGTCCACAACAGTGTTTGGATGGGTGGCTCGTGTCAAGTGGTAATCACATGAATGCCAGCACCCAAGGTTTCGCATTGTGATGAGATGATCAATGTTATTCACGTCACCTGTCAGTGGTTTTAATGTTGTCATGATATATATATATATATATATATATATATATATATATATATATATATATATATATATATATATATATATATATTACAGTATCATTACTTATTTGTTTATTAGTTGCAAACAAATGGTTTCATTTCATTGTTGACAGGCAAATAATTAATGACTAAAGTTTAATTAACTATACACTTACCATGAATTAATAATTGTTATTATAGTGTTGAACTGAAAATCCAGCAACAATAAATGTGATTATCATTATAATTCAATTATGAACAAATATGCACATGATAACATGCTTTTGTCGGCACGGTTGATGTTGAAGGAAAACCAGTGGAATGAAAGATTATGTTACAAATGTCTCCTTATTATGTCATCAGGTCAGCATGATCTATCTTTCAATATGTGTTTTCTGCTGCAAAATATAATGCGCAATTGAATTGTTTTTTGAAGACATGATTGCAGACACACTTGTGGATGTGGTGCGGATTGGACACTGATCAGAGCTGTGAGGCTGTCTGAAAATACCTCACACCTTCAGTCAGCCATCAATCCAGCGCTCTCTGTTGCCATGGTGTGAATTCATATATTCATGCTGGAATATACTGTACATTTATGAAGCAGGTTCACCGTGCGGCTGGATCAGCGCCCCTTTATACTGTCTCCAGTTCTATAGTATCACAGCTCTGCGGAACAAAGTGCTGTCTGTGGCGGCTGTTGATTGGCAGACTCTCTCCTCCCTGCCGTTATCTGATCTCACAGGCCGGCTCCAAGCCGTCAGCCAGTCAGCAGCAGCCGGGGAGGAATCGGCAAAAACCCAACCACTTTGTCATCCAAGACGCCTCTCTCAAGTTCTTCATCTTAATCACATCTTGTAGCTGGCGTTAGCGTTTCTGATAGCACGTTCGGGATTCAACGCACACTCGCGGCCATTTAGTACACACCAAAACACACGGAGACCAGACCATTGGTCAAGTCGAGTCGGCCTTGCGGGAAAACCCTCCAATACTTAACCATACCTTGATGAGAAAATGTGATCATTAAGTGCGTTTATGTAAATGAAGCTGCTTTGTTAGAGTAATGGCAGGCAGGGATCTGCAACAGCATAATCAGGCATGTAAGGTCATGAGAAATGATGGAGCAGCAATTCTCTCTCTCTCTTTCCTCAACCCGAGGATGGAGTGTGCCACCTGGCTCATCTATCACAGCTGGAACTGCTGAGACGGTGAGGGCTGCCAATAAACAATCCTCACAAAAATGGAGCACACAGAAAATCCACTTACAGGCAGAGAGAGGCCCTCTGTGGATCCCGTAACATCCCATGTGCAACTGACTGCAGTCATTCACAGCTCCATTAAAGCATTGCACCGGCTGTGTTTTTGGTGCATCAAATAATGGATGTACACAGATTTAAAAATACACAATGCATGGCCAAACATGTGGACATTCATTCATTCGGTATTTTACCTTTGAGTATTTTTAACGCGAGGCTGTGTTTTGTGGTTCGAGCGAGCCCCCTTTATTCTACCTAGAAGGAATCTTAATGCCAGAGCATATTTCAGACAAACAGTGTGCCGCCTGACTTGGTGGCAAAACTTTGGGAAAGGACTCTTCTCTGTTTTCACACGACAGAAGGCAAAAAGCGGGGTCGTGAATGCTTTTCTGAGTTGGGTGCGGAAGACCTTAAATGTCCTCAAAAGAGCTGTGATCTAAAGCCCATTGATGCCCGGGCCTTATCACCCAACACCAGTGCCCAACCTCACTAATGCTCTTGTGGCTGAATGAGAGCAAATCCCTGCAGCAACGTTCCAAAATCTTGTGAAAAGCCTGAATCCAGAAGAGTGGAGGCTGTTATAGCAGCAGATAAATTCCCTTATGGAATGAGATGCTTGGGTGCCAACATACTTATGGTCATGGTGTGTATATTTCATAATATCATGAGGATGTCAGTTATTACAGTTACGTGTAATAATTATTACAAGAAAATTACATTAATAATCTAGTGTTTAAATTACTGGCAATTAACAACTGAACTTAATAATGCTGTCAATAAATACATGTCAAAAAACTCTTTTGTGTGTGTTGATGATGAGTTGATGAGTCTCACAGCCTGGAGAGTGGAGCTGCTCTGTAGTCTGGTGGTACAGCAGCAGGTACTTCTGTATCTGTTGTCAGATGGCAGCAGGGTGAACAGACTGTGGTTGGATGGGTGTTGTCTTTTAGTATCTTTGGGCTCTGTGAAGACATCTCACGCCACTGATGTCACTGATGCTCTGTAGATGGTACCAGGGATGCTCTGTAGATGGTACCACTGATGTTCTGGTTGGTTTTAATCAGCTGCTGTAGAGCCTTCCTGTCCTGGGCTGTGATAAACCATGTCAGTTTGTGATGTTTCCAGTCAGGATGCTTTCTGTTGCTCCTCTGTATAAGAGGACTTGGCACTGGAATTTAACCTTAAGTTGCTTTAAGTAGAACCTTTTGTGCCTGTTCAACCAAGGTGGTCATTTGTGAAGACCATGACAGGTTCTCTGTGATGTTGATTTGCAGGAACATGGCCTCGAAGTGACTAGACTTCCTGCACTGAAGGTTCAAAACAAGAATGAGCTAGAGACCATCTTGCAATGTAATCACACCAGCTACGACACCAAAGTGGTGTCTTTGGTGCAATCAATCACATGACAGGTGAGAAGGTAGTTTGGTGAAACAGGTGACCTTTGCCAGATTTATTCAATATGGCCAACCAACCTTATGGTCAACTATTAACCTATGTTGGTACTGATTTATATACGTATGTGTTTTGCTGAAATATTCTCTCATTTGATAAAACGAATGTTCAACATTAAACATGGTAATGTTCACCTATTACAGCAAATTCCCTTCTGTAATGTCACATGTTCCATTGTACTACGCACACTGATTTGGCATTGTGGCTGGTTAGATTACATCACAAGATGGTCTCTAATTTTACCTTTGTTAGTGGGAAGAGGAGGGTAATGACTGAGCCTCGGATGCAGTGATCTGCAGCCTAAAACAAATGTGGTCAGCGACGTTATAAGCAGGAGAGCCAGTGGCCTCTTCCCTACTGCGGATGGCCGCTCAAAAAACACTAATGCTTGAACTCAGCCTGAGTTTTAATCTTAACTACCAGCCCAGGTGTAGGATAAAATGTTGGCACTCATCATTGTCTGTAAACCACTGATTATTTTATATTTGTACATGTCATATAGGCTACTTACCATAACTACATCTTTATGTCCGGAGGTGGAGGGGTGAGTGGTGGAGTTACAGGTGAAAAGTCTGCCAAGCCAGTGAATGCAGTCTGTGACTGTGTTAACATTTGGAAGTGTGACACAGTGTTTGTATTTTAAAAAACAAAAAATTGGGGTGCCATTTAGCTCAGTCGGTAGAGTGGGCGTCCCATGTACAGAGGCTTTGTCCTCGCTGCAGCAGCCCCAGGATCGAGTCCCGGCCTGGGTGACTCCCCCTCTCTCTCATCCTGTTTCCTGTCGTATCATCAACTGTTTTATCAATAAAGCCATTAAAAGGCCAAAAAATAAAGCGGACACCAAACAGGGAGTAAATAAAAGGTGAATTCATTGAACACGATGAGCAAAAGGCAGGGTGAGGTGAAGGGCTCCGACTCAGGCAGGTGGCTCTGCGTGAGATGGCGGGGGAGGCTCACAGTGATGCGTGGCTGTGTGATCAGGGAGTTCGGAGTGTGCAGGTTGGCAGAGGTGCTGGCAGCTGGGTGGCGTTTAGCCGAGGATCAGATCCAGTCGAAGTTCACACACTGAGCAAGCGGGGAAACGGGTAGAGTGAGATTGTAGGCAAACAGCTACTGGAACTGTCTTCGCTGACCATGTACCAACTAGAGCTGGCAATAATAACCTGGCAGAGAGGAGACCAGGGTATAAGAGGGAACACTGATTACTCCAAATGCGTTGCAGGTGTGTGAAGGGGCAAACGCTCCGGTCCGCAGAAAACCACCCCCGGCCTCTCCCAGCACCTCTGAAACACAAAGCACAACAACACAACGTACACAAGCCACAGCAAAGTCCAAACCATGACAAAATGCGTGGTTCTAAACCTAACCAAGTGCTTTTTGTGCCTGAACCCAACCAGACCATAAGAACAGTGTTTCAACAAAACAAAACTGAATGTAAATAAATGTAAAATTTCAACATATCCGCGGTTTCACAAATGTACACTGTCAACATTTATGCTGGCAGATAGGGTTGTAACTACACAACTGTACAGTTTGCTGTGGTTGTGACACCCTGTAACAAATTCTGTCCACAGAAAAACAGACAGACAGACAGAAAGACAGACAGACAGACATATGTAACACCTGGCAGAGAACTCAAAAGTACTTCTCTGGTACATGACACACACACACACACACACACACACAGACTCACAGGGTGAGAACATTACCAACCATGGTGTCACAGCTGGGGATAAATGACGGCACATGTTCCCGCTAATTATACTGAGATAATAGTTTTTGCAATCTTAAGTTGGAATAATGCTTCTCTGTGCTGCATGTAGCAAACATGCAGGGAGGTTGCTTAGATACCTCTACATGGCTGTTTGTGTTGTATATCTGTGTTTACCTGTGTTTTCTTTTTGTCTGACAGATGTAGAATCAATTAATAAGTTGCTCGGCTCCTCTCCGGGCCTCTGCCACCTACAGTTACCCATAACCTCCTTCACACAACATGCAGACGGGGTCTGCAAAAAGGAACGGCAGCGCATGTTTCTCTTCAGGAGGCTGAAAAGTTTTAACATCAGACAACTGCAGCATAACGCTCACTCATTGAATCCGTCCTCACATTGAACACTGCATCCTTGTACAACTTTCTCACTGAAAAAAAGCAACAAAAAAAAAGCAAAAAACTCACCAGAATCCTCAAATATGAAGCTGTGATCACCGGCACCACTCAAATCCCCCTTTCAGAACTGTACAGTCGTGCAGTAGAAAGAAAAGCAGTTTGCAACATTGAGTACCCTTCACACCCGCTTCACCACTCGTTTCAGCCACTACTGGCCAAAAAGACAACTTACAAGAACTTTCCTCACACTGTAATGTGCATTTCAAGCAAGGGGCAAGATAGACACTCCTCTTTTAATGTAGCTTTGCACACGTGCTTTTAACTGTTGTGTGATTTTTATGTGAGTCTCAGGGGTGTGAATGTTTTTTCATGAGCCCTAACCAAAGGTAATTTTCTGTCTGATAGACAATACATTGAATCTAAAACCCTGCTCTGCTTAGGTCCACAGAGGCATTAATGTGAGCCTCTGGAGAGGCAGAGTTTCTGCTTTGAAGTTCACCCACACAACATTTGGTAAATGAATACATTTTGAACCAGTGGATATAGAAAATATAGCAAACCTGTGGTATGTGCTGCACCTAATTTGTGTTTGATGATCTACAGATTAGAAGACAGATGAGCAGGGTGCATCCATGACGGATTGCGCCGCGCCGGGGGGAAATCTCTTCATTATTATCGTCGCCACCATCTCACAGCACCGCAGTATTACTCACATGAAGTGCAACATGCGGCAACATGCAGGGTGTCAAGATGGGAATGGCCCCACTTCACTCTGCTCCGAGTCTGGTGCCATAGTCTCAGAAGGTTTCAACAACCATGCAAGTCATGCTGCACCCCCTAACAACACAACAGGAAAATCCATCCCATCAGAACCCTGCGAAATAGGAGGACATTGTGCACCACATGCATCCCGGCGCTACTACACCTCAGAGAATAACTGATTAAAATGATATGTGGAATTCATCCACGTATTGTCGAGCTGTACACACTCCGAAGAAGCTTTTCTCACAGCAGTTATGTTGTGCATAACAATTACGAGTCTCTTTTTGTTAGGGAAAAGTGCGGGTGCTCATCAAACTAGTGCCATTTTTCATCAACAAAACACCGGCTACGCAAGCTTCCAACACTTTTTGTACAATCCTAATCAGTTGTCTCTTCACAGTAGAATCTCCCAGCAACACAAGTCTTTAAGTAGCAAAGCTGCTGCTGGAGGTCAATGCTGTTAAATTATAGATGATCTCGTTAATTGATTTTGCAGGAGAGTGTCAGGAGTGTGTCTGGTTACGTCTGACTTTCAGGACCTACTTAGGTGTACTTTTATAGCTTTGTTAAGGTCCTGTTATGTACTTACCAAATATGCACTCTACATGTTTAACAGCATTTGTAATAAACTGTTACACCATTTATAATATTTACAGTTATGTTGAAAGCAACAAAATATATAAAGCATTTTATTTATTTCAATTGTAAATGACTGAGATGATACATAACAAGAGTGTTCACATACATGTCTACATACAGCGTATAATGTATGCGGAGGGAAAGGTCACAGGAGAAAGGACATGGACGAGAGGCAGAGTCTGCAAAAAGGGTGGAAAGCTTACCGAGGCCTTTCTTCCTGCAATGAGACACACCTGAGCTACGATGTGGACTTGAGTCGACTCGAGAGCAATGTGAGAGATGTTTTCCGTTAGGGTTAGGGTTCTGTTTTCCTGATACATTTATTTCACCGGATCAATAGTTACAATACAATTTCAATTTATTGTCATACTTTTTGAACAAGTAAGATAAATTGACCAAAAAAATCATAATTAAAAAAGTACTGATACCTTGTCTTTTCTCTTTATAAAGACTGGATGCTGCAGTTTATTGGGGTACAACGGTGACTAGACTTGGGACTTGGGACAAAATGACTTGGTGCTTGATTTGGTAGGTTCTCTTTTTCACGCAAAAGGTATTTAAAGTTTTCATAATCAAACTGTAGAAACTTTAAGTACTCCTTCTAGACCACAGTATTAAATTAAAGATTTGTGAAATAATTGTTAAAACACTTTTATTAGTTAGATTCTTTGGGTTTGTTGAGGGACTAACACCTGGGGTGACTGCTTAGTTGTATCAGCCAAGAAACAAGGGACGCTGGAGCAGAGTGGATATATTTTTAATTTGGTTCGCAGTGGCTTCAATGCGATATTAATACGGTTCTTTCCTAAATATTGACTCCAATCACCTCTGTGTCTCCTACAAGGTATATTATTTTACATTACATATGTTTTGTAGATTTCTTTTGTATTTTCTTTTCTATATTTATGTGCTCCTGTTTCCTTTTAGTTTTTAGACAAAGACACTACTGGAGGAGCCAACCACAGTTCTTTCCAGCATGATTATATTTAGTGTGCCATTGAATGGGCTTTTCTCTGTTTTATTTTCCTTGTGGGACTTTCTGCTGTACTAAAGGGGGATCGGAGTGGTAGTAGCCGTCTTGCATGTGTGTTTTCACCTTAGATTACTGGGAGTAGGTAAATTTCAGTGTTGGACAGTTTTCTTCTATTGAAATTCCCCCACTGACACTGAAAGGAATAGAGACAACTTTTTTTGTGTGTGTCAGTAAAATATATATTTTTGACATATTTAGTCTCTGGGTCCAGTTTATTCTGGATCTTTTGCACTGAGATTATTTTGTCACTTAGGCCATAAAAAATAATTTAGCTTTTGGCCAAAAGTTCAGAAATAAACCATGAATGATTTCATCTTTCAAAGGAGGACTTCAGATGAAGCTTTGGCAAACGTTTACTGAGAAATACAGGTACATTTTCTCTATTCAGTCTTCATTCATAGCTTCTGTTTCACTTGCCTCACACTGTCAGAGCTCCTCCCCTTCAACAACATCTTCCACATCATATCTGGCCAATAACCTTTTGTTCACATTACATGAACCAATCAGTTGTTGGGTGCAGCTCTATAAATATCTTTGTGATCCCTTCTCACAGACCTACTATAGCACAACCCCCCCTCCCTTCACCACCATAATCTTCTGATTGAGATTCAGCTGGGAGGTTCAATTTTCCACCTACTGGCCTCACTCCACCCCCACCACTGTATAGGCTCTGGGGAATCCTGTCCTTTTTTATCAATCTAAAGAATGCTATGTGTTCCCAGAGTCTAATTGCCTAAACTTTTCTTTTCCACATGGGCGATTATTTCATATCCTTTTCCAATGGATCGCTCTCTTTATTGACAGTGATTGAGATATCATGTATTCTGTCAGACTGAGCTTTTTACTAAAGACATTCTTCCTCTTGAAGACAGCTCCCAGACTCGCAGCGGTCACCTGTAATTCATTGCAGGAAATCATGCTGCCACTCTGTATCACCTAACAAGTGATGTGTGGTTGCTAATCTTGACCTTCACTGGCTAACCTCAGCTGATTCCATCACATATGACAAGTTTCTCATAAGCTCCATCCAGGTTAGCCTAAAAATGGTAATGTAAGCTTACAGAGTAAAATATACAACATTCTGGAAAGTTATATTTACTATGTTACTTGGAGACACTACAGGTGAAGACTAATTTTTCATGTACTGGTCAAATTTTGGATTTTGGGCTAAGTCTTTAAGCAACTGAGCACATGAAATGTCAGGGTAACACATTATAATAGACTATCATTATTAAAAGGTAATGTTTTGGAAACCATTCATTGTGCAATTGTTTGTTGAAACAGATATATATATATTCATAATACTTTAAACATATATAAGACATATCTATAAGATACTGTGTAAGTATTACACAAGAATTATATATAAGAAATTGTTACTCATTTCAGAAATGACTTAATAGGGCAATTGCCAGTGACTCACAAAATTACATGACTGTTGCTGCTTGCCAGTTACAGCCATACGAGACCATCATTGTGTGCTTGCAGCCTGGTTGGGAGAGAAAACCACCCGGTAAGGTTTAGGAGAACATTGTGTTTTGGCTTAAATAACTACATTACCTATGTAACTTCAGTTAAGGCGATACCTAATTTATGTATGTAATTTATCTGACCTAAATTAACTAAGTAACTATGTCAATAAGTTGAATTTTGGTTTCACACTGGGAACAACAGTCTTTGTCGCTCTTTATAGTACTTCTCCTGACTTACAACTTTGCAGTCGAATAATTATCATGGCCACTAGAGGTCACCACCTAACAAGAAATGTAAATATGGATTGTAATAAGCTGTTTCACAGACGACTTATATGCTAATTTCTCTGAAGTTGACGGGCTGGTCTTATGTAAGTTATCATCTGGGGAGGTTTCATGGTAACATCTATTTGCTCTAATTTTGTCCCTTGTCCACCTGTAGTGTCTTTCTTCATTCTTAACATTTTTAGGAATTTCACAATTCAGGCCATATAAGTTCGTTTTTCCACACACTCAGAGCCAGACATCTCCATTTCAGTAGCACTTCTACACCCAACGTCAAACATCACAGGTTTATTTTATTTTTACAGCAGTATTTTCTGAAGTGATACAAGGAGATATCCAAAATTCCACCTTTAATACATTATGATACTGTAATATGTCTAATATGTCAACAAAATGAAGAATTTTGAACCTGGCTTCATCTAATGATTTGCATACATTTCTGTGCTGGAAATGTGTTTTCATGTCTTTTTTATTCAAAAAAAGGATGGAATTTAAACTGCACAGTTTTAAAAATACACATTTTTTAAAGGCCTGGTTAAAGTTAGTTTGGTCTCATGCTCCAAGCCAGAAAACTCCACTCAGTACTACTTACATACCCCAAACTTTCCAGTTTTATTGCTATCTGGTGTAAAATTCCAGGTGATTTTCGGATACTTTTTCATGTGCAATTCATAGCACGATTTATACTGCATTTCACTCCTAAGAACATGGCAAAACAGTTATTTTTAATGACTGTTGATAGTGTGATAAAATGAGATATCCTAATTTCCCTTCTGCGATATGTCAAAATGACATTTTAGAGTCTAATATGGCAACAAAAAATAAACAAGAATTCTGAACTGAGTTTCATCCAATGTTCAGATTTATCTTCTGGAAATGAATGCAGATTAGTCAAAATGTAATCAGAAGATGCTTCATTTTTAGTGTAATATAACATTTCAGAAAACTTGTAATATAAGTTGGATGATTGTCTGAATCAACTTGGGAGCTTGAATGCTGATTTCTGTTATTAAATTCTTTTATGTGATTCACTTGTAGTGTCTCTCCTTGACAGCGAGAATGCTTCACCTTTTCTCTGCCATTCACACCCTCTCTCAGCGGTCAGGCTGGCTCACCTCCTCCTTTGATGATCTCTGGACAGTCAGTTTCAATGCCGGACAACTGAGGTGCCTCATACCTGTTGGTTTCAATGAGTTCCCCCCACAATAGTGACTTGACCTTTTCAGTCCAAAGCTGTGTTTGAGGCTATACAGCTCACTGTCATCTTCATCTTAACCTGACATAGCACGTCTCCTCTGTCTCCAACCTCTCTAAAGTATTGCTGTTTCTCGCTGCAGTGGCTCAAAGACTTGAGAGCTCTACAAAAACAAGATCAAGAGTTGTTTTGATCCTCGCTCTGTCAATTCTTTTTTTTTTTTTTTTTTGCCGTTACAAAAAGGGTGTTATGGTTAAGCTTCTGTGTCTGAACAATTTCCCATCCTGTTATTGTTCTGCAGGCAGCAGGCCCATATGCTGGACAACTCCTGGCGACACTGAAGGACTGATGAATTAAATAATTAAATGAATTTAGGCATTGGTATTCACAGTATACGGAGCTCCCGAAGTGACATGAGAAAAAAAAAAAAAATTAAAAACTTTTCCCGGTTTAAAAGTTAGCGTTGCTAGGCTAACAGCTGATCAGCGAGAAAGGTGAGTCCACGGAGCCCTTTGTTCAGGTGTACAGCCTTCAAAGTTAGTAGCACAGCCCCAGAGCTTGTAGGGACACCTTGGCTTTCTTTTTCCAACAGAAAAAAGCAGTTCTGCTACGGATTGAGAAGCGGCGATATTCACGCCAGCGTCCTCTCGCATTCGGGTTACCATGGAAACTGACTCACTTGTTCGCCTCATGCTGGTAAAATCACAAACTGTAACCTGATGTCAGCGGCTATAAGCTCTCCGAGAGGCTGTAGTGGTTCTCATGTGCATTGTTGGATTTGCCAGAGCTCGCAAAAGAAGTCGAGATCTCGAGTTTCAAAGCCAAGATTAGGCAGTGCTTTTTTTTTTCATGTCACTTGTACGGGGGCTCCGTACACAGTACCCCAATGATTGTTCTAAATGATTTGGATGACCCTTTGCCCTGTCAATTAGAAACCACCTTTAAATTAAAACTTTCTCCAGAATGTGCCTCTGGATATTAATGGTCCGCAGAGTTTATACTAATACTAGTCTACTTTTATTTTGAGAAGGATGACAAATATCTTTTCATTTAATCATCACACAGGAGTCAATCTCTTAGTTGTTATCTAATGATTGTTCAACACACCCTCAGTCCTGAAAGACTAAAGTATTCACCAGTGATGGATGTACAGATACTCAAGTACTGTACCTGTACTGTACTTGAGTATTTCCATTTTCTGTTACTTAATATTTCCACTTACAGTACACGTTTGAGACACATTGTTTACTATGTACTCCACTATATTCATTTGATAACTTTCCTTTTACAGTTACTACTTACTTTGCAGAGTTGCTATACCTGTCCTGCTGGGTAGAGTGTCTGGCTGTCGTCTGCCACACCATGTAATTACATGTTTCCTGTCTTTCTTTCTTTACATTTTATGGCAGGTGGCAATCAGCTTCAAAGTGCATTACTACCACCCACTATGTCAATGCAAAAATGTAAAAGTAATGGAAATTGATAAGAGGCACCAAATTAAAAACACTTTATTGATATAGCACCTTTCAAAAACACATTTTCAAAGTGCTGTATAATAAAAATATATGTTAAAAAGCAATCAATACCCAGAACTTAAGATATGAACAAGATAAAGAAATATACACTGATCAGGTACAACATTAAAACCACTGACAGGTGACATGAATAACATTGATCATCTCATCACAATGCGATGTTCTGCTGGGAAACCTTGGGTGCTGGCATTCATGTTAATGCCACTTGACACGAACCACCCATCCAAACACTGTTGTGGACCAAGTACACCCCCTCATCCCAACAACACTACCCGATGGCAGTGGCCCCCCAGCAGGACAATGTGCCCTGACACACCACAAACACTGCTCAGGAACAGCTCGAGGAACACAATAAAGGGCCCAAGGTGTTGACCGGGCCTCCAAATTCCCCAGATCCCGATCTGATTGAGCATCTGTAAGACGTGCTGAGCAGGTCTGATCCATGGAGGCCCCACCCCCCCAACATACAGGACCCAGAGGATCCACTATAAAACGCCCTGGTGCCAGACACCACAGGACACCCTCAGAGGTCTGAAGTCCATGTCTTCACAGATCAGAGCCTTTTTGGCTGCACAAGGGGAATCTTCACAATATTAGGCAGGTGGTCATAATGTTATGCCAGTGTAAAGTAACAATAAACACCATCAGTGAAGAAAAAAGCCATACGAAGCCTTCATATTTTTCACTTTTAGTCAAGATTTAAGATTTTGGAATCGTTATTAGGGCCAGTCAATTCAAGTCTCACATTACAAAAATCTCGAGCATTGGTCCCTGGGCTTCTCACCACCAGTATTCTGTTAACCTCCTGACATAATGTGAAGGTGTGTCACACTGTAGAAATGTCAGTGGTATACTGTACATGGCACATACAAATCTGAAAGCACCCGCAATTTGCAGAAATGTAAAATGCCACGTTCCATGCTAGAAGCCCTTCCAACTACACAAGGTGCATGCTTGCAACCAACTTTTGGCCTCGCCACTCTATGGCAAACCTATATCCTATGATGGCCACTAAAGGTTGCCACTGAATGTACACTGAGGTGTGTAACTGACCAACATGCACTGGGGTGGATGTGGGGTCCTGACACCTTCTTCCAACAAGCTAAAGCTAAGTGTCATTTCAGCATTTACACAATGTCTACTGAGGCATGAAAAGTTGCCAGTTTCTGTTTTGCCTCCTGTCTTTGCCAGTGGGAGACAAGCTAAAAACAAGCCGGAAGATAAAACAAAGGAGAGGAGAGGGACCAAATATTATCCAGTGACCGGCTCCAGCTGTGTTTGGTATGATACCAAAGGGGACGATTATCTGCCCCCAAAGGGCCAGCACCACTGAAAACCATGCCCGGTCACATGGCAAAGACAAACTACAGCGGTATAGCCCCACAGAGGGTTGGAGAGCTAAAGAAGCACACTGATCCACAACTCCAGAGGGCTCCTTTCACAACTCTTTTTGAAGCTGTGGTAAATTAATTACAGAAGCAGTTTCTCTCTGGGGACACAGTTATGCTAACATCACATAATGGTCAGCTCAGAGGTTGCACCCAAACAGCCACTGGTCTTTATTATGAGTCCAATTAATTTAAAATATGCTGGGATACACTGCTTGTAAACTTCTTGGGTAATTGGATGACACTATCATCACAAGTTAATTTCACAGACAGAAATGCAGCAAAACAAACCAAGTCATTTGGAAACCTTTTTATCAGAACTCGGAGTTCTGAGGCTCAATAAGTTCTGCCCTAGTTTCCACAATTGGCAGTGTTTTTCTGCTGCTTCATTTAGCCCATCCTTTGAAAAGGAAATTCTCATTGCCGCTTTATTTGACATATCTTAATGTTTAGCAGCCAGCCGTTTCCATCTTTAAGCCGTTTCCTTCAAAATGTCACCATTTCCAATTAAACATGGAAGTACTGTAAGGCAGAGAGAGGAAATGGGATTTTTGTAAGTGACAATTTGGCAGATGAAAACAGATTGACTGCCAAAACTAGAATCACACCTTTATGTTGAGAGATTGCAGGATTTCAGCCAGTGTTTGTGGTTTATTCTAACAGCTTGTGGTGAGAAGACACAGTCCTCACCAGATAAAGCTTAAAAAAGATAAAGACGACCTAAGTTCTTTAATAATGGGTTTGATGTGGACAGCATTCATTATTTGTTTACAATTTTTTTTCTACTTGTTATTTGAGGCGCTTCAGCTTTCCTTCTATGGTAAAATAAAAGTAGCTTGCCATGACCTGAAAAGTAGTGGTAGTATGCATTCACACTGATCTCTCTTGTTAGATCCGTGAACTTTACAAGCAAGATAGCCACACGATAGGTTGGTAGATATCGCCACAGTCCGGTGATGGATATCTGTATATTCGAAATATACCGAAATTACATGTATACATCCATACCAGCAGGTAAACAATAACAACAAGAAAGATTCCCTACATACATGAAACCATGTTTTGACATTTTATTGTCAAGATCAAATCAAATCAACATTAATGACTAAGATTGAAAACCATCAGCAGTCACATTTAGTTCAGGGTCACTCTGTGCTGTATGTGAGGGTAGAACATGGAGAGCTCATTAAATCTTGTTACATGATTTGATTCCCTCCAGGAGTCAGAAGTACCTGGATAGACAATAATTATCCTTGGTAGTGCCCTGCTGTCGGTGTCTCCTCATGAAATTGTGAACTCTGATAATGAAAATATATCTTATTCAATATGGCTATACAGTATCTTACAGGCAAGTGTTTGTGCATTGAATCCTACGCATGCATGTATTTATGTGAATGTTCAAAGAGGCCTGATGGTGCACAGTATTATTTTGAAATGTACACCGATATATCACAGGCATGCCAGTCTGGAAACACATGCAATAAACCTGCCTAACCCCGCCTGAGCTGTTAATGCACCAAACGTATTTTCATGGTAAAGTTGTAATTGGAACATAGACGTAAATCACACAGGGGGGACTGTGGGAATCAACCTCCCATTCCTGAGCCGAACATGATTTGTCCCCCACTATATATCACTGGAAACATAAGTCATTTAAAAAATATTAATAACATGCAATGAAAGCACTTGTGCCCCTATAGCCATCAGCAGTGGGCCATGATGTGGGTGCAGCACGTGTGTGGGGATCTGAGTCTGTTGTTGGTGGCTGGTAGACAAACAGGGGAGGGATATGTTGGACATGTCTTTGCTTCTTGCAGTGTAGTTTCCTTTGCTGGCAGGGTGGCAGAGTGTTCGTTAGCGGAGTTACAGCAATACAGGTGTGTCCCCTCCAAAGCTGATATTGGATTTTTGCCCCTGCATTGGAAAGATTATCCAACGGTGGTCACAAAAAAGAATTCTGAACAGCAAAATTATCAAATTTAAATATACATGAGGACAAACATATGAACATCAACAGCTTTATGTGAGGGAGGCCGAATGACACTCATAAAACTATGTTACTGTTTACTATCTTAATGTTTCCTTTTTGCATTATTTATAAGGTATAACACAAGCTAACAGTTTAATTTGCAATTGCATTTTTCTTCTTCTGTTTACAGTACATGCAATTTTTTATATTCCAAATTCACAATAAAACATGTTAGTCCAAACCATTTAACGTTGTATGCAGTTTTGATGTTTGATGATGAGAATGTGCTGCACGGCTTCCACAACCAGATGCCTTGAAGTAAGCCCAGCAGGTTTTGAAGTAGAACAGCTTTCTCCATTTTTATTGTGCTCAGCTACAGAGCTACTGGCTGCAGAGAAATGCACTGTTTGGTGGAACATCAGAGCAAACATGCTGCTTTGGTTTTAAATTGAAGTCACTGCAGGCTTTCAACCACGTCCCAGAGTTCACCTGCCTCTCTGGCTACAACTTATTGGCTAAAAATGTTGTTTTCTGAACTGGTGATAAAGGACAGGCAATAAGTCATTACCATGAAGATGTATCCAATTATGTGTCCTGGTAAGAGTTAGGGTTAGGGCCTGAGCTCTGGCTCAACCACCGCTATAAAATGCTGGCAGTTACTTTTCTGCAAACCACTGACACGTTCACATCTGTATGTGTCAGTACAAAATGGTAAAGTTGCAGAATAAAGTAATATGAATTTTCATCGTATCTGTGGTTTGCCGGAACGGACATGCCAACATTTATTCTGGTGATTGGGTTGAAAGCTTTCTCTGAGGAGCATTCGAGTATCTGTCAGTTTTCTTGAAAATCTGCCTAGATTAGGTGAAATAAACATTTGAGGCTACAGGATCATCGGAAGATTTTGAGTCATCTGTCTGGGGACCATGATGTGATTGATGGAACTGACCAAACTTGTTATTCTTCTGCTAGTATCACCCATCAAACATCAATGTGAGTTAGTGCTTGGTTTGTGTAATGGCATCCTCCACTTCTCACTGTCTGGGAAAACCCTAATAATCAACACTGAGCTAGAAAAATTACAATCCACAGTTACTTTTTTTTCTTCAGGGCAATTCAGGTTATAAAAGGTACACTTAACAAAGCCAGAATCTATTGAACAGCACACACTGTACTTGCCAGAACAGCCCAACCCCAGCATTACACTTCAGTGGAGAGGAGCTCTGATTTTTCACAGCACTTGGCCCATGTTATTTTAATCTGCAGGACTGTTGGTTTCTTGCACTGAAACAGCACCTTCAAAGACACACAGTCATTTCTAAAACAACTATCTTAAACACACTGTTTTTAGTAAGCGTCTCATCTCTTTGTTGAGTATACAAATTAAAGAATATGTTGATAGAGAATACACACACTTTTATCTATCTACAGCAAGATCTGTAGCATGATATCACTGGATTAGTACAGGTATGCTTAGAATGCAAAAAAGGTGGCAATGGAGGCGTTGTGACACGGCAGCAGAGAAGGGATGGTGCATAGTGCGGCGTTTAGATGCTGATGTCAGTGCCTAGCTTCGCTGAAGAAGAGTGCGGAGGTGCATCCTGGGGGCCCATTCATGCCTGACTGACACCACTATCCATCATCGGGTTTATCAGAGTCCAAGTCCAAGTGGCAGAGCTGTGAGTGTCCTACAGCTGTCTATTATGTAAAGAAATGGCCCTCAGTTCTGATAGTGGAATCAGACTAGAAGAAGCACAGGAGCTGTTGACCTTTAAAAACTGGCAAACTTTGCAGAACAGATGAACTCTCGCCGGAGTTCATCTAAATTCAGTCAAGGTATTCCACATCAATCTCCTGGGCTGTTTTATGATGCCCTTTACTCATTGAAAACATAAAAAATTACCTTGGAGAACATTTAAGTTCACTGTACCCTACCTGCTGTGTGACTGTGTTTAAGTTTACACTGCGTACAGATATACAGAGGTGCAACATGTTTAATTCCACTGTCAGCATCAAGTAAAAGAATGGCGCTACTCATTAGAAATCACTGGGTCATAAATTTACCCAGTTTAGGCAACACATCCTGATATCCAAATGACTAAATAGGTCGGCTGCCAGTGATTCCCAAAATGACATTTATCACCATCACATTTATCAACATGGCAGTTGCAGCATACCAATCACAAACGTTGCCTGTTTGTCATAAGCTTGCAGTTTGGTTGGCTTTAGACACTAAAGCTGCTTGGTTAGGTTTAGGCTAGTCAGATCAGATGTGGACGATATTAAACCATGTCATGTCATTGGGTGCCTATTTCCATTGGCATTCCCCTCTTCCTTCACCATCTGTGTTACTTTTGTATTTAAATCTTTGTTGCTACATCAAACAACAACCTAAAAGCTAGCAACTGACATGCTGAATTTGGCAAGTGACTCTGGCACTAACTTGGTCCTTATCACTGTGAAACTTAAGCTAACAGCTGTTACACTGTCTTTTGTGGGCTTTTGGCCATTTTAATCCCTCCAATGCTATTTTGCAGACAGGATCGCTGTCGCTGCATCCTGGGTTTAGCCCTGCCCCTTGTGATTGGCTTTTTGAAATGCAAACAAGCCAGAGTGTAGCTAGTGCAGGCAGACATTTCTTCAGTGTCGACAGAGCACTATGGTGACAGATCTGGCTATGCCAGACTAGGTTTAGGAAAACACTTGGGTCTGGGTTAAAAAAAATATGTTATTGTATTGTACGTATGTTCAGTATGTCTTTTAAATTGTGTTATGTGACATAAGTTAACTACATTGCTAAGTTAAAATATCTCACTGTTGACCTTTGGTTTCATACTGGAGACGAACAGCGGGTGAAAGTCCTGTGTTTGTCTTACCCACCTAAGCACCTCAACGGAATCGGGACTTTTCACTTTTTATACATCATCAGCCGACTTCGTCCTCTGGCGCTGTAATAACAACTAGGGCTGCAAGGGGTCGCCTCCAAACAATAACCGTAACTATGGGTTGTGATAAACTGCCTTCACAGACAACCTTTATGATCGTTTATCTAATCAGGGTGGACTGGTTTGGTTCAATATAGCACCAACACAATACTCACTGCCGCTGGGTTTTTCTGAGCAAGGTTTTTTGACCCACAAAAGCTCAGGTTTTACCTTGACGCTGTCACAAATTTACTGTTGTGAGTTGTACTAAATAGGGGGCCATTCGGGGCTACGTATGAATAATAACTGTAATATGACACTGGTGAGACAAACCCAAATTGGTCAACGTTCATTTTTTAGTGTGTACCCTTTTTTCAGTTTGTATTTTAGTGTGTAGCAGACAAAGCACTTCACAATTTACCTCTCATTCATCCACACAGTCACACAGTCACATACCCATGGCAGTGAAGCTGCCTGTCCATCGAAAACTATTTGGGGGTCGATGTTCCTCTCAAGGACACTTCGCCATTCGGACAGACAGCAGAGATCAAACCACCAACCTTGTGACGAATGGACAACCAGCTCCACCTCCTCAGGCATAGTCACGACCCAAGTAAAGGGACGCACCTGGCTGGTCAGCCGGTATGTCTTCTAATACTCGATGCATAGAAATACAACTGAGAGGGGTGTGTGGATATAAGGTGGGGGAATCTGTGGAGGCAACAGTTGCCCAACTCAGACCCTGTGAGGCTCTGTTATATTGGAGAGCCAAAGTTAACAGGAGGCACTTCTAACCAGAAATATCAGTGGTCTACTCATCACTTTTTTTCAGCATGGTAACACAATGGTCCATTAACACTCACTGAAGTAATGGGCCTCAGCCGTGATCACTTCACTGGTATTGTTCCAACGTTTGATTTGTTGCACAAAGCCTTTTCGACCCCTGAGAGAAAAACACAGTAGGTGTTTTACGGATGAAAATCCTGATTTAAAATGACTGTCAAGATTTGTCATTCCTACTGCCTATATGGTGGCATTAAAACAGTAATGCTATATTTGGCTTAATTGTGATATATATTATACAGTATTTATCTCGAAATTTTGAGTGTGATGACTGGATAAAATGTTGCATAATTTTTAACAAAATAATTTGATATCAATAGTGTAGCAATGTTGTGGGGAAGACTTATGGCACTTTCACAAAATATGAACACAGTGTGATTTTTCATAAATAGTCATCAGTAATGTGGATATGGCAAATTACTAAGTGGGTAACGTTAAGTATACGAGTCTGGTAAGTAAATAAAATGACATCACTTGTATCGCAGCCTTTGAAACCAGGAAAGGACACTTATGCCATTTCACAATATAATGATCCAACACATCCTCATACCTCAATGACTGAATAGGTTAATTGCCAATGACTCACAGTGAACATATATCACTGTCCCCAAAACATGTCCAGACCACCGGGCATTCATCATAAGCTCAAAGTTAAAAATTACGAGTATGTGCGCAAGTAACATTCTGTAGGTGATGTAACGTACGTTTTTGTTTTTTTTGGTTTCAACAAGACATGGCCAGCGTTTCCTAAATGGAGGTCCTGTGCTTGTTAAACCACCTGTGCACCTGCTCCTTATGTCATTTTGTCGATCTTTGTGCTATTTTGTACGGAAGCCCTAAACGGCCATGCTTTTATATATATTGTTTTCCCTCCATTTTCCAGTGATAACGAGTTAATTTCATTTGTTATATCGAGATCTCGAGAAAATTATCCCGTTATCTCGAAATAACAACTGCTGTTTTTCCGAAATAACAGGATAGTTTTCTCGAGATCTCATGATAACAAAACTTTGTTTTCTCGAGATAATGATATAATTAATTTGAGATCTCGAGATAATGACTGTGAAATGATACACACACACACACACACACACACACACACACACACACACACAAACACACACAGATCAAGTGTTCATTGTTTTCTACTATTTTCTTGATTTTATGAATTATACCCTTTTGCTTTTGCTTTTTAATTTTACTGTAATCTCATTTTTACTTAACGCTTTGGCAACACTGTTTCTGTTACATTCATGCCAATGAAGCATATTGAATTGAATTGATAGGCCTGATCTGCATCTCTCATTCATCATCCGGTATCCATGGAGACGCTCACGACCTCGTAACTGGTCAGCTATGTAGTTAACAACATCAGGCTCACTTAGATTGCGCCGTCGATATAGGTGAAGCCTTGCTAACTGTCTTTTCTCACACTAATGTGTATAATGTGTATATTATCTGTAATAGCAAGGCATTATGCTATTTCAGCCTGTGTCAGGCCTTGATTGAAAAGATATGTGACGCGGTGATCGATCTGCTCCTGCTCCTCTGACATTGTTGCACTGAATGATGTTTCCTGCAATGATTTAATATACTACACCTTCGTTTTTTTTTCTCAAGATCTCAAATTAATTATATCGTTATCTCGGGAAAACAAAGTTTTGTTATCTAGAGATCTTGAGAAAATTAACTCGTTATCACGGGAAAACGGAGGGAAAAAAAATGTATGAATGCATGGCCGTTTAGGGCTTCCGTAATTTTGCCTTTCTCCTTTGCTCCTCTTCGTAATATATGCTACTGCCACCATCAAATACCAAAGATAAATGTGGCAATATGTTGCTTTCACAGTTGACCTATACAATTGTTTTTGTGATGAGGACAGGCTCCCAAAATCACAATAAGGAGATAATATGGAGATATTACCCAGCTGCATATTCCATATCTCTAAACTGTAACTGATATCTGGAACAGAATATCGTAATCATTTTATCAATTTTATATAATTATTTTGTATTATTACCACCAAATGAGTGTGAGCTCGAACTTTGATGTATTATGTTTTTTCATTTTGCTGGCTTTAATGAGGAGACCTTTGGCCAGATATTGTGTTTGTAGGGAGCATGATGTATAATTTTGCTTTTGTCATTAAGAGTTTTGACTACAAAACACTGTTTCAGGCATGCTCTTTGAAACTGGAACACAGTTTTAGTCCTTGTGTCACCTACTCTCAGAACAAGGCCCTGCGTCCTTGACAATGCATCTCTATAAAAGGGAGAAAAAAAGTAATTAACTTTATTTGTTTCCAGCATCCCTGTTAAATGAATGAATAGGTGCAGGTGCGACCTTCATCATTTTCATTCACTTAGTTGAAAATGGTTTATTTTGCAGCCTCTGGCAGATAGTTTTAGACAACTTGATGTAATTTTGTGGATTGTGTGAATAATTTTTTAGAACACATTCCTATTTTGAGCATCCTTTTGCTGTTTCACAAACAAAAACACCGTTTTGGTATTTGTGTCATTGTTTCTCTGCTGCTTATTTTCTGCTTTTTTCACACGAGGCAGTGTGACTGATTGATCACCGGGGTGATTGCATCCATCATGTCTAGGCAGGAAAGAGTGTCAATTCTCTCCCCTGAGCCAGTGATTGAACATGGTGGGGGAGCAAATGTTAGACCAGCCCAGGCCCAGTAAAGCTTAGTATCATAGTGCCACTCAAGTGGCTCTGGTGATTCTCATGTTTTAAATGGTGTGTATTTATCAGTAGTTCTGATGAGATATGTGTGGACACACAACGCTTTTGTCTTTGAAAATTCTTGTGATGTGTGACCGAAAGCAAACCCATAATAAATACAGCTATAGTATGTCATTTTTATGATTTCATGAGTGACTTATGAAGCAGTAAAACTGACAAATCTCCACTTGCATACAATATGTGGAGCTACAGTCCTCCAGTCTATACTGAAATCTTTATATGGCACTAAAAGGTTATGTCTTAAAGGTTGGGCCAATCCCATTTATAGAGCAGCCTTAGCCAGTTTTAAGCAGAGTCACTGCAGCAAGATAAAAGTGGCTGTAATTACACAATTAATCAATTGTGTTGTTTTGTAGATGCAACACATAATGGAGAAAAGCCAATTTAGCATGTGTCAAGATGAATTGCCCTATTTTCTACAACAAGGGAATTCTGAAATCAGTTTTCATATTTCAAGTGCTTTCTTGAGCATCATCAGTTGAGTAGCAATTGCACAGGATCGATCAATACGTTATTTAGCTACGGTGAATATGAAAAAAGGGATACGGCTGTAATCATGTGCTTCAAGCACCATTTGTCAGTGGCAGTCAGTTTCAAGAGAATGAACAGCAAAGCAGTGCTCCTTTGAAAAGCCAAGAACAAGCATTAGTTGACTGAGTCAGTATTGGTGACTGGTTAATATGATTGTCACAGACACAGTGGGTGGATGCATTATAATTCAGAAAATGTGTTAAACTGACAATAATTTGACAATTTGTTGACTTGCTTTCTTGAAATTACGAACCCAGCTGAGTGAGTAGTATCTGAGAGAGAATCTGGCTTGAAGGTGACATCACAACAGTCTTATCATAATGTTAATTTGAAATGAGATATTACTCTAAATCTCACTTCAAACGGACCCATTTTTTTTTGCCGTCGGCCGAAGGTCCCTTCTTCCGCAGTTTCACTACAAACTTCTTGTGAAACTTGGCAGCCCTGCTCATCATCATTCCACCTGATACACCATCAGCTAAAGATAAAGGTGTTTTGCCATTATCAACTTCCCAAATGCAGCGACACAAAATCAATTGTTTTTTTTTTTCAAAATCAAAGTGATGTGGGAGACAACCCTGCACCAGTAAAAACTCCAACCTGTGAAGAAAATATGACCCTGAATATATTAAATGTGGGTTTGTAAGGGCAGGCAGTGCTTTTGAACCCGAAAGCAGTGTGTTGAATGTGGTAAAATGCTGTCAAAACCCAGTTTATTTCTTCTCCTTATTTTTGTCAAACTATTTTCTTTTCATTTATTGGGGAAGGTGGTCCTCAGAAATGTTTTAACACGCCGGCCTTAAGTTACAAAAGGTTGAGAACCCCTGGTCTAGTGTCTGCCTCCTATGCTCCTAAGGCTTCCAGATCAGTACAACTCTGTTCAAGAGTGCAAACTCTTTCAGATAAGATTACAGCAGAGTCTGTTCTGAATTACTTTTCAGCTGTACTAGCTGCTCTGCTCACCTCCATCCTTAACCGCCCTTGTATGAGACTAACATCCTACACCGTAATCACTGTGTCTGCTCCCAAGGATAAGGCTTCTTTCCTCAGTTGCTGCATCCAATTTTACTTCATATTCAACACGTCCTTTTCTGATTGCATTTTCAAGGGAAATGTACTGCTGGCCCAGTTCACTCTGCCAAGCGACGGTTTAACCCTCTCCATCTTCCTCCAAATGGGGACGTTTTGCAATTGGCAACTGCATTATGAAACTGAAGAAAACATTCTGCACATGTAAACTACAGTAAATGGAGCATCGAGTGTCATCACCCAACCAAGCAGAGTTACCAGTATTGTGAACTGATCAATTATACGGCACTGACATTATCAGCCGGGATCATATTGTGCACTGTTTTCAGGTACTATGCACTCCGCTCAGGTGAAGATAATATATGAGGTAATTTCATTCTGGATTTCAGAATCTGATTAATCTGAGGGTCACTCCAAATCTGATGGCTACACCAAAATAATGAAAAAAGATTAATGGGTAGCATTCAACAAAAAGTCAGTGACCAACCTTAAACATACCCAAAACCTTGTTCAGGAAATGTTCCTCCTTGAATAGGTTCTAATCCACAACTCCTTCCTCCCTCACCTCACTATCATCAAGAACAATGCCATTCAGAGGAGAGACGCGACCTATCCCATGTCCAGGTTTGCCAATAACAATTTAAATCCTCCAAACTCTTGAGATGGGATTGACTAGACGTACTTGCTCCTCTTCAAAAAAATCAATGTCTCATTTGTGACCTGAGCTTAGTTACTGAACATCCTGGAGAACACTGTTGAGAACAGTTTGAGCAGGAACACCTGCTGCCTTGAATATGAATATGGTTTGAACTGGAAAAGGAAGTGCAGTTAGTCTTATCCAATTTTATAAACCTACCATAAAAATCAGTCACTATTTTCCATTCCTCTTTCAAAGACGAGTTTCAGCACAGCAAGTTACTTAGTGAGCCATTGATCCTGAGCTAATGTGTGTCGAGGAAGTGCACGACTCGAAGGTGAAGGCACAGTCCGAGGGGACTGCATTAGTTCCACAGGCCTTCTTCGCTCCACTTTCTTACCACAACCTACACACCTACACATTGTCCTCATCACAATCTGCCTGAATCGTTTCATGATCGCTTTAACCCTAAAATTCAACACATATACCAGACAGCTGTTAGTCAGGAAGACAGAACCTCCTCCTCTACAGCTGCCGCAGTACTAAATTTAATTGATGGTTTTGAAACAAAATGAGCTAGTTTTGATGGAATCACAAAAAACGTCAGTTTTTTGCGCAAGCTGTGGAAAATCTATGTGGAGTTCAGTTTTGATGGACATGTAATTTTGGCTGTTGTACAATTTCCCCCCCAAAAAATGAAAAAGTCTCTGCAGCCCTAGTCTGACTCACCGGATGTGGGTTTAAGCCTGCAAATGGGCGACTATTCCAGTCGGCACTCTCCTCCCATTCCAGGCGCTGGCTTTTACCCTTTTCAAAAACCCCATTGCTATGGGAACCACCAACAACCACCTCCGAGCTAGCAACCGATAATGTTAATGAGAAAAAGGAGCTGGTTCCTTCACTTAGAAGATAGAGGTGTGCAGCAGTCACCTGCAGCTCTTCATCTAACAGCTCCTTCTTGTTCCATTACTCCCACAGACTAAATAAAAGCACTCCCAGACATTTTCAAAATGTATCCACTGTCAACAGATGCCGAAAATGACCGTTGTTTTGCTCTGTAGACACATTTTTGATTAACGAGTGCTAAACTCACTGAGCACATGGCATTCCCTGCCTCAAAATAAGAATCAACTTGTTTTTTCGCCAGTTAAAGGCTTTTAATGTGAAGCTGAAGAATGTTCGGCTTGTGCCAGCAGTAAATTAACACAGTGCTCTACAGACAGCATCTCTTGTCAGAACAGTGAAGTTACATCAGTGTTGTCACTAGCTTATGAGTTGGTGGAATATGTTCAACACTGCTGCAACCCTACCATAGATGAATGTTTTATTTGTTTGAAGAAATACAAACAACCTAGAGCCCTTTCTCCTCTACCAGACTGACAACTTGTGCAGCCAGCACTTCAGCACTGAGAGGATGGGTCTGGCTTTGCAAGACCACTGTACACCAAAATATGTGAAAGGCATGTTGGAGGAATGCACAACTTGAATAAAAGGGAGGGGAAAAAATGCCGTTGACCAATTTAAAATCACCTTGAGAGCTTTGACCTTTGAGGGACTAGAAAATTGGAGAGTCCGAAGACGAGGAAGGTATATAGCTCTGTGACACCATCCAATTTTTTATGACCCTCCTCTGCCAGTATAGCCTGCTTCATAAAAGAAATGCAGTCCATTCTGCAGTGCAAGATTTTATTTAAAATGTCCTGACAGTTTTAACAGACACCCGCCAGCCAATCAGATTCACGTATATCCCGTGGACATGCTGTAAGGCATGTTTACATGGTGACTTGTTAGCTTTGGCATTCTTCTGTGATGCTTGCATAATGTGCTTTGTTATTAGCATACATGCTGTGACTGGAAAGAGTTTACGTGGGCTCAAACTGTTATCTTACCTCTCTGGCTTGTGCTAGAAGCCACTGTTGAGTTCACTGACCTAATTCGAAGAGACGTTTGTGACAAGAGGTGCCCATTTGAGAACCCCAAGTGACATATCAGTAGCAGGGCTGCACTCACACAGTATTCAATCCTGCACTGTTTATATTAGGTAGCCGTTGACTGATGCCGCCTGTCTAATGGTGCTATAGATTTATGACAAGATGTCCTGCTGTTCTTTACAGTCATTTGCGGTTTTGTCATCTAAGGACAGTAAAATTCCCACATGGGACTGGAGGGGCTTTAAAAATTCAGTTGTGGTTACTTGCTCAAATGTTAAATGCAGTGTTGTCTTACTACCCGGCCAGTTGTAGGAGTCGACAAAACCACCATATTTAGGTTTGTAGATTATCCTAAATGTGACATTTAGGATAAGCTTAAAGCTTCACGAAATGTTTTTTTTTTAAGTTCTGCGTAAATGCGTCTCTTTTGCTAGGATTAGCACCAATCAAGAACTCAACTTTAAACCTGGTAATAGACACGTTTTTGCTTTAACTTATGCTGAAGCAAATACTGATTGAACAGTGTAATAACTGTAGAAAAATGACAGCATCCACATATGGATTGGTTTCTTATAGATCTTGTTTTCACAGTGTTATTCGGCCTGTCACCAGGCTTACTTCTTCGGAGAAAAAAAAGATTAGAATTACGGCACAAAGGAAAACATGACGTCGTGTTCCCAGGACGCTATCCCCAGGTGGGGATGACTGGGATATCTTTGGAAACTCTGCACTGGAAAAACAGCACGCCTTAGAACGCCAAGAGGGAGACTGATAGAAATGGAGGTAAAACAACAGTGAACCAACAAGTATTTCACTCAATGGAGAGCACTCCGGTGTTGTGTCAAAGTATGTTCCCTTGTTGAGTTTCCCCTTACCACCAGGACATGAGACGTTTAAAAACCAGCATTCTTTCTCATTGATCAGTAAGTCACAAAACCTGCCTACTTGTTACTACAACCTGCCTTTTCACTGAGATCAGGGTTTCTCACCAATTTGGGATTCTCACAGTTGTTGCTAGCAGTAGCTATGTTGCTAACCCTGTCTTCACAACAATTGCACCGAAAGTGTTACCATTGGGGGGTAATGTTGAAAAGTTGTCTATTTCTGCTTTTACTTCAACAATCTATATTTAGAGCCATTTGATTGGTGGAGCCAGATGGGAGCTGTAGACAGCTAGACGGGAGGCTAGACAGTACTCATAAGTGTTATTATTATATTCATTATCACTATTATTTTCAGCTTTTTCCCTTGTCTTTGTTTTATTCTTTGGAACTAGTCTGCTTGTTTGCAAGGGATCAAAGCAGCAGCCTCTTTCCTCTAATGCATTCATGCTTTGTCAACTCCAGTGATCATTTTAGCTGATAATAAATCACAGCAGGATCTCTGCACCACTGATTATCACGGGAAATTATTCAAGGACTAGATTACAATACTTTGGTTAGGTGGTAATGCATTTTTCAATGTGCTATTATTCAAATAAGACGGTGACACCATAAATCACTTTTTGGATGTAGAATCAAGCAGATCATCGAGATCATCATACCTGCATTTGGAATATGCTAAAATACAAGTTCACAACAATGCAAAAGTCCACATGCAGTGATTTAAAAGAGTATGCATCAATATATAGACTAAAACAGGGTGCACCTAAAAAAAGGGAGAAAAAAAAACATCTGGAAAAGGTTTTAGCAGTCCTTTGTCTGCAGAAAACACAGGATTAATTAATTAATTACACATTCTTATATGAATAATAAATCAAAGCTCATGCTGTATGGAGAAAAAACCCTGACTTTAAATTGTGGCATAGAATCAAAACTTGGCTTTGAAACCAAAACCTGAACTTACAGAGGAACTTTGGCATTGAAACACTATTGGAAAAAAGTGTACTGACACTGAAAATAAATTACAGACATTAATTAATACAACCTTTCCCAATAGAGGCTTTTCAATGCCAATGTCTCCCTTTTCTCCCCGGGTTTTGTGTGCAAGGCCAAATTTAATTTTTTATTGACAAAACTAGATACATAATGCTGTAGTTTGTACCTATCAAAACACTAACAGACTTAACAACATGCTCCAGGTCGATGTGTGGAAAGTTTGTTGTTTCCTCTCTCTCTCTCTCTCTCTCTCTCTCTCTCTCTCTCTCTCTCTCTCTCTCTCTCCTGAGAGGTAGTAAATGTCTTTCACATGGTGATGAAATAACTGCACTAAGATGAAGCAGGATCAAATATTTTATTTTTTTTCAGTTTTTAGTATTTTTTTCATGTTTTGCTATGTATTTAGATTATTGGGCATGTTGATAAAGGTTGTGATAATATTTATATATGTTTATATTAGGATGTATCAATTTGATTTTGTATTTGTTATTGTTTTAGTTAGCTTTTGGCGCATACATACCATGTTATATGGAGGTAAGGATACATTTATCATGTTTTAAATTTGTGGTACTGTTATTTCCAGTTTCATTTTTAAGTTCTCGTTGTATTTGGTATATTTTATGGGGCTTTTTTGAGGTGCACTGTATGTGTGTGTTTCAGCGGTGCTGTGGAGTGGCCGGGCGTGGTTTCCTGATAGGCCAAAGCTGACACCCATCTCACACCTGCAGCACATTGAGGCAATCAGCCCCTGGATAAAAGCCCTGGTCTCCGCTACCCTCGCTGCCAGATTATTTCATCTACCAGATGCGGTATATGGTTCATCAATGCTACTCAAGTGCCTACATGTTCTTCTAGTGTCTGTTTTGCTTGAGCCCTTTCCTCCATGAGTTGCACCATCAACTCAGCAGAGCCTCTAAACTTCTTCTCGGCCCTCCACTGAAATATATATTCAAATTTTGTTCAATAAACCTTCTCCTAACTACATCCCAGCTTCTGCTGTCCGCTTTTTGGTCCCTCAACTCCATACCACCAAGTGTCACAGAATAATCTGGCCACATAACGGACCCAGCAGACACTAAGCACTGAACGCTCAAGCCATCATCATGGGCCAACATGTACACATGCTTCAGGAAGTCATGGAATCCCATCAAGGCCTCTTTTCTGATGTTTCACAACTCAGCACTCAACTCAACCAGATGGCTAGGCAATCAGGTCCATCAGTCTCTCCTCCACCTGCCATCTTGAGTAATCCACCTGTTCCATGCTCAGCTCCTCCCTCCTCCTCTTCCCCTTGAGAGCCCTTTGTTACCCTCCAGAGCATTACTCCGCTGATTTAGGCAACTGCAGTCTTTTCCTCCTCCAGTGCTCACATGTATTTCACTTAAAACCCTCTAGCTACTCATCTGATAAATCTTGCAAAGCGCATTTTATGAATCTTTTGAGGGGTAAAACAGCTCAGTGGGGCATAGCGCTTTGGGAGAGTAATTCTGCAGTGTTAATCTCTTATGTATCATTTACTAATGAAATGCGAAAGGTCTTTGACCACCATGTGCAGGGGGCAGAGGCAGCCGGTCGATTGATAGCTTTACATCAGGGTTCACAGTCAGCTGCAGCCTATTCAATAGATTTTCGCATTTTGGCAGCAGAGAACGGGTGGAACGAGCAAGCTCAATGGGATTTTTCGTAAGGGGTTATCAGATAATCTTAAAGACGAGCTCACCACCCATGACCAGCCAGCCTCTTTTGTAGAATTAATTTCCCTTGTCATTTGTCTAGATAACCGTATTCGAGAGAGACACAGGGAAAACTGTTATCCTAGCTGCAAGGTAGCTAGCCCCTCTCCTAGCTAACCTTTTCCCTCTTCCCCTGAACAACATCCTCATCTCTGCCCTACCACCAGTCTCAGAGCTCCCCCTGCTCCAAGGAGGAACCCATGCAACTTGGGCGTACATGACTTTCCCAAAAAAAACACCAAAGACGATTCCTAAACGAGTTGTGCATCTATTGTGGACAATCTGGACATTTCCTCACTGCCTTCCTGTCTATGCCAAAAGGGAGGTCTCGCCAGTGAAAGAGAGCCCACCGGTGAGCTGGACCGCTTCCTCCTCTGGCACTCTTTGTCGCATCAACCTCTCTGCCTTTCTCCTGTGGTCACGTCCCTCCTGATGAATGTAGTAATCAATTCTGGTGAAACTCCATAACCCCCGTATTGATTGGGCAGCAGCCTCCTTTGCCAGCTGGACTACCACTGCCACTCCCATTGTCTTCTCTCTGCAGCTTCTACCCACAAAACACCAGCTACATCTCTCCTCGTCCCTCCTGGTTTTTTTCTAGTGCCGCCTGAATACCATGACCTAGCCCAGGTGTTTAGCGAGGAGCTAGCCGTGTGTCTTTCTCCGCACCAACCATATGATTTTGCAATAGACCTTCTCCCTGGTTCCACTAGAAAAGGTTTTACAACCCAACTTACCCTGAGAGAGAAGACATGGAGGCCTACATCAACGACTCTCTAGCTGTTTGGCTGATCAGCCTGTCATCTTCACCCCTTGGAGCAGGTTTTTCTTTGCTGAAAAGAAAGACAAGACACTACACCCTGCATAGATTATCATGGTCTGAATGACACCATGGTAAAGAACAAGTATTCTCTCCCCCTCATCGACCCCTCCTTCAAACCTTTCTGCCATGCAAGATTCTTCACCAAGCTAGACCTTTGAAACACCCACCATCCGGTCCGTATCCGTGAGGGGGACAAGTGGAAGATAGCATTCAAGACACCGATTGGCCACTTTGAGTACTTGGTAATGCCTTTCAGACTGACCAACGGCCCAGCAGTTTTCCAGGCCATCATCAATGACATTCTACATTATATTTTGTGTTTGGGTTATTAGAGATCCTGATTTTCTCTCACTCTTGGTTGGTTTTGTGGAGACTTTCTGGAGAACAAGCTGTTAAGCCTGAAAAATTTTGTTAACTTCATGGGGTATGTGATTTCCCAGGGTCAACTCCAACCTGACCCCGCTAAGATTCATACAGTGTAGGATTGGCCAACCCCCATCTCCATGAAACAGGTTCAACGTTTCCTGGGGTTTGCCAACGTCTATCAGATTTATTCGCGACTACAGCAGAGTTGCCGCACCGCTCACCCAACCTACCACAACTAACTCTATGTTCATGTGGACCCCCTGAGCTGAAGGTTCTTTTCCTCAGACTCAAGCAACTCTTGGGGACTTCCTGGTCCTATATCAGCACTGATGTCATCACTGGACTGCCCCCGTGTGCTTTTTACCAAACTGCCCTCTGCCTTTGAAACTGCTGAGCTATTAGTACAACATTTGTTCAGAATCCATTGCATTCTCCTCGACATCGTGTCCAATTGTGGGCCCCTGTTCTCCTCTCAGGTGTGGCAGGCCTTCTGCAGGGCACTGGGTGTAAAGTCCAGCCTCACTTCAGGATATCATCCCCAGTCCAACGGACAAAGAGAGCGAGCAAACCAGGACCTGGAAGCTGCTCTCCGCTGCATTGCCATTTGTCACCCCTCGTATTTACCAGCCAGGGCAGCGAGTGTGGCTCTCCTCCCTCAACTTACGTTTCCAGGTGGTCTCACATAAGCTAGCTCCCAGATTTATTGGTCCATTTGAAATTGTGAAGATCATCAACTCTTCTGCTGTCTGAACTCAACTCCATACCACCAAGTGTGCCCCGTGCTGTCTCGGTCAGTGTATACTGTGACATGTAGCAAAGTAGTTAGTACCCAAACGCAAGACATTCAGGAGGCAGGCAGGGTAAAGAACAACAAGCAAGCTGTTAATAACAAAAGCTGTAAATGAAGATCTGAAAAAATACCAAAATAAAAAGCCAAAACACAAAAGCTAAACAAAGTACTAGCCAACCATGGGAAAAGGGGGAAAGGAAGACACAGGCTGTGTCCGAAATCACTCACTACTCCCTATATAGTGCACTACATAGTGAGTACACCATTTTGCAGTGCTGTCCGAATGTCTAGTGGGAATTATTATACCCTATATAGTGGACTCAAAGTATCCCACAATGCATCATTAAAAGTAGTGTACAATCGATGGTCACTAACCAAGCAATATTTACCATCATACATTGCGCTGAGAGAAAAATGGTGAACAAACGCATGGAGGTCGCGGAGAGGGAGCTGATTTCACCTTTCAACTGTGCGACAGCAGTGATGTAATTAACGGCGCCTGAGTAGTGTCTGAAACTGCTTTTTTCTTTCTGCCGATGAGCTCCCTATATAGTCCACTATGTTGGACTCCCTATGTAGTGACTAGGGAGTAGGGAATGAGTCAGTGATTTCGGACACAGCTAAAAAAACAAAGACACACAGACTATACACAAGGACTGATTAACTCATGAGACACAGGTGATCACAGAAAAAGGGTGGGAAATCACACAAGGGGAGGAAACGAAAAGCAAAACATGACACATGAGGACAGAACTTCAAAATAAAACAGGAAATAACAAAACCACAACTCAAAACAGTCTTGACAAAAATGCAACACATAATATAGAGTTAATTGCCTCTTTTATGCATGGTGTTCACAAGAGTAGATGGATATTTAGAAGCCATTTTTAATCATTTAAGATGGAGAACCATGTCCCAACCACAAATTGTCCACAGCTGTCCAAAATTCCTGTTGATTTTTATCCTTCTATGTCTTTTTTATGGCATCATAAATTCAAACGGGCTGACAGAACATAGATGCATCTTTTAATTCTTAGAAAATCAGACAGTTAAAATTTTTTAAAATGTAAATAATAAATAAGGTCTTCTAAATACTGCCATCAACATTTTGATATTTTTCTTTTATGTGACTGCAAATACATCTCCATTCCAGTTGACTGGAATATGTAGCAAATGGTATATTCTGCCTAGATCAGACATGTCCAAACTATTCCACAAAGGGCCGTGTGGCTGCAGGTTTTTGTTCCAACCAGTCAAGAGCACACAATTTGACCAATCAACTTTCTGAAGACTGAGATCAGTTGATTTAATGAGTCAGGTCTGGTGTGCTGCTGCTTGGTTGAAATGAAAACCTGCAGCCACACGGCCATTTGTGGAATAGTTTGGACATGCCTGGCCTAGATTCTCCCTAATTTTGAATGTTTTATTGAAACATATTTTACTGTATACAAAAATAACATTTTTTTAAAACAAAAGCATTAAATAGTCTTCAGATTTTATCTAAATATATTGTTTGGTGCATCACGTCACCTGGAGTGGACAGATGCTGTTAAAAGGATTTAACAATTATTCCAGTATTAATTTTATAACATCAAGTCATGATGTTGAATGTGATGGACATTTACGCAAGTTTTTTTTAAATGTTAAAAAAAAAAAGTTATTAGGTTTATTTAACATCTGTTCATCAGTACATAACATTTTTACTTTTTCATTTGATATTTCATGCTTGAAAGAGTTACATAATTTAAAAATCTGAAAGAAATCTGACAGTTAATTTAATCCAAAAAAGGGTCTGATTTAATGACATCTGGTTGGAAAATCTTCAGAATTATAACTTTAAGGTCAATCATAACAGATATTCTCATATCTCATCCTGCAGTCATGATGCTGACAGCCTGTCTGCTGTCTTGCAGTTAATATATGCAGCCTGCAGGATTTGTGTTGTATCCCATGAGAGCCTCAGGATCCCACTGTCACTGAAGCCCTCTACACAACATGTTCACACATTTATACACACTGAAAATGTGAGAAAGGAAGACCGAGTCGGGTTTGAATATATAATTGGAAAATTTTTAAGTGTCATATTTCAGTGTTCAAATAAACATGTATTGTTGTGTATTATACAATATGAATACAAAATCTTAGTACCCTATAGATGACACTGATTTAAACTATTTAGAATTAATGTACCAGAAAACAAAAATAACTTAATGCTTTTGTACATACAGTATGTAATTCCTCGCCTTTCTAGCTGTCTTGCTTAATGCTGGTCTGTGCTCCTGCTGACATTATCCCCGGGTTCCTCTGCACTTTCTACATGCAATACATGCATCTAAATGTCGACTTCTCACATTCACAATGAGTCAAAGGCAGAACCGAGTTCTCATTAAAACTGGGAGGCTGGTATAAACTCAGGGGTCCTTTTCACATTGACCGAGAACCAAGGTCTTTACAGTTATTCCACTCCAATCAGAGTGAATGTAATTACACTGCACAATATATGGACCCACAGCATGGGTGTGTTTAAATCACATAGCTCTAGGTACAGTACATACAGGATATCTAGCTACTCTTCTGCTATTTCAGCATTTATGAAAGCCAATTCACTCCTTGAGACTAGCAGTAAACATGTTTCAGTGTGCCAGGATTATGACTGTAATGGTCTAAGGTCCATAGTGGAAGTGCATTCATGGTATATGCTACTTCATTTTGCTAGTTGATTGGAGCGTAATATGGGGGCAAACTAAGGTGGAAAGGAATTTTATTTAGACTCTTTATTAGTCATAGGTGTGATTTGGGTGCAACAGAAATTAAACCAAACTGAGTGTCATCTCACTTTCCTTTTAGGAGCCAGATGCACCTGGACCTGGCATTGATAGTAAAAAGCGGTACTGTGGGCCATCTGCCAGTACTGTCTTCCAATCTTCTGTCCCATCAACAGCCAGTTTGACTGGATCATTGTGATTAAGAGGAGATGGAAGGCTGGTGAGTGAAATAATAGCCCTTTAAAGTTGAAACTTTTAATGACCTTTGCAGCAGCAATCCCTGAGCAGCAGAAATTACAAGTGCATCTCTCTTTTTAAAGAGACCCATTTATGTACGAGGCACAGCAGTTCCACTGCATTGATTATTTAAAACTCCTCACTCAGCGACGGGATTGGTCAGGATAACAACATGAAGAAATGTTCTGTGCTCGCCACATCAAAATATCACACACTCACACAGTTCAGGTTCATACAGTAAAATAGTTGGAGTAAAGCAGCCGTTCTCCAGATAAATCCTGAGCTCCATCAGAGCTGTTTTATAAGTACTGATTTCAGTAGCTAAAAGTTGAATTCTGTTTCCTCCGGAGAGTTTCCTATGTCCTGTCGAGTCTAAACAACAGTTTTTATTTTTGCTGCTTCAACAGTATTTGCTGCAGTGTCATTACTGCATGCATGGGAAGATTTAAATGACTGAAAGCAGCCTCTCTTATCATTAAAGCAGAGTGTGTGCAGGTTGTCAGAATAATATGGCCTCTAATTGGCAAGAAAAAACACTGCCTTTGACTTCCAAGTCCAAGTTTTTGATAGTCACACAGTCACTTTCTGCTGCCTCAAGAACCCACACGCCCATGGGCTCACAGGTGGGTGCAAGTACATTATTACACAATGTGGGTACTTGAGTTGAAAATGACAACTGCTTCAGTCAGAAACTAGCAATGCAACTTGAGCTGCACTCTGTGCTGAGCATACGAGAGAGTCCTCTGTGTGTATTAGGAATGAAAATGATGAATATAATTCTTTTCAGTAGCAGATTACTTTTTTATTTAAACAGAATGGTTGGATATTTAAGACTTAATTTAACTTTTTAAGATTGAAATATGTGTTTTTATTAAAGCGGTCGAGGTGTTAAAAAATTCTGAAAGACATTAAAGTTGTCAGGGTGGTGAACCTTAACAGTGCTGATCCTCTTTAATGATTTAGGAACTAAATAGCCAACTTCTAAGGGTCTAACATGGTTAACTGTGAACACACAGGCATGATAGCCTACCCATATTTTTATATGGTTTTATCAGTTTAATCTTGGATCTATAATAGTCTCTAAACTATATACTCTATATTGTAGTGTCATCTCCATGATCAAAGTGACAAGTGGCAATGCGTAGTCATCGAAGAGGAAGAGGATCATTGAGACACACTGCTGTCTGTAGTATTATCATACCCTTAATATTTCTATAACCATTCAGTATTGTCTGTGCCGCTGAAAAAAAGGGTGTCCTTCAAGGAGCTTAGATGGTAATAAATTCCGAGGGGTAGTGTGGGTCATGTGGGTCATGTAACTTAAAATGGCCTCGCTTGTACTCTATTGTGAGAAACATGAGAAAATCTGAATAAAACCAAACTACTGCATAATGTTTAAAGGTGTGTTCACTCATTACTGTAATGGTAACTGTAAACAGTTGAAGATGGGAGGGAAGGAAGATAATTGGATAAAATTGAATAGTAGAATTAAAAATGTCACTGATAATCCATCCTTCAACAAGATCCTTTGGGAGGTTTAGCAGTGAGGCTCTCCCATTGGCTGACGCCCCCTGTTAAAGCTAACAAATAACAGACTGTGAATATATATAGTTTTGATTTAGCTTTAGTTTTTGCTGGCAGTAAATGTTGTAAAAAGAAGTTGAATACAGCTATTGTCCTCCAACAAGTTACAGTAAGTTACAAAAATTTCAGAGTCTGCGGTTCAAAGTTAATTTCACAGCACTCAATGGCGTATTGAGAATGAGGCCATGTTTATAACATTTTATTTGGACAAAACATTTTTTTTTTAAATGATACATCTACAGAGCTTGTAGAAAGGTGCAGAATAAAAGTCTAGTCCCAAATGATTTTTTGTGTGTATTTCTGTGTAAGAATTCTGAACATTGGTCAGTAACAAGGTTTGTGAGTCGATAGTATAACACTGATGGTTGTCTTCAAGCAGGTAGGAACATTTTGAGACATGTATTGATTATTAGACTACCTACCTACCTTCCGTGATTACATTCTGTCTCAGACTACGTAGCATACCCTTTTTACAATGACAGTATACAATATTATATGCAATATAACATAACGACAGATTTGCAATTTCAGATATAATATTCAACTTGCTCGTAGGCTACTAATCATTGCAACAGTAACAAATGTATGAACAATAATTAACAAATACGAGGCAAAATAACACAATATATATATTGATAATGTAGCCAAATAGCTAACGTTAATGCTAATCAGCACATATGCTACCAGCTGGAAAAAACGATGCGTAAAACAGGAAATTGCAGGAAACTGCAATTACAGTTAAACTTACAAGGTACATCTTCAACGTCTTGGTTAATGTTAACGCTGCCGCTGCTGCTGGAAGCAGCCGTCTGAGTCACAGTTGCATGGACTACATAGCTTTCGCCTCTTATTTGGAGGAGGTCTTTGTGGCTGCTGGCTGTTCGATATGCAACCACATAAAAACCTCTGGGGCTATTTACATCATTAGGCAATTATATTTGATTTTTGATTTTTTTTTTTTTTAGGCACAGAGATCCGGGGCTATAGCCTTGAATGCCTAGGTCTAACGTCGCACCTGCCTACTCATATTCACTCTTGGCAGGATTTTCTCACATCCCCTTTGCCTCTGAATTATAGAATCCGTGCCTGTGTTTTCTTGAGAAAATAAAATGAGATAAATACATAGATATTTTTTAGGCTATGAGAGAATTTTTAACACTGAAACGAGACATTTAAAATGTATCTAATTTTAATTAAAATGAACAGGAGCAGGGGGTTGATCTGGTAGATAGTCTAGTAAAGTGTGTACCTGAAATGTGACTTGACTGCCCCTGACCCTGTGAAATAACATGAGCCAAGTAAATCCCTTCATTTGAAATTTAAATTTATACAGTGCTAACTATGCCGATGCATTTCCATACACACAGGACAGAGGCTAGACAAATTATTTTCCTCTTTTGGTTTTCCTCTCTCCAGAGACTCTGAATCAAAATATGCTGAAATGTATTCAGCATACAGATGAACTTTCCAACAGCAGTGGATAGCAGAAGGCCCATTAAGGTGGTAAAGAATTAGACAGCGCCAAGATCTCGTAGGTCCCTTTACCCTTTCTCCATGTTCTTAAGTGATAACAGCAACAGACAATGTTCATGCCTCATTTCATTTCATTATCGTGTCCCATTCGCCTCATCGCCTCAGTCCCCGCACTAGACTTTCATCTCAGCATGCGGGCAATCACTCATAGACAGCAAGCATAATGGAAGTGGGGGGGTTGTCTAATCAAAGGTTTGTGAAACCAATTTACCATGCTCTAGAAAGAATACTCTGGAGAGAATGCGCCCACAAACTACTGTATACAGGAAGCCGCATGATAGACTGCATTTTCAGTTCCGGTATAGACTCTCAATAACCGTAAGAGATTGCTTATTAGCAAGCCAAGCAGGGCATTTGACTCCTGTTGCATGTAGCTCATTATTTGTTGATGCATGATGGTAGAGGACTTGCGCACGATATTGAGTGTAACCACAAATTCAGCTTTTAAAGGGTATTCCTGAGCACTGAGGTTGTTCTCAAGGGAGGAAAGGAAAAAAAAAAAGAGAGAAAATAGCGGTCGGCAGTGTGGCCTGTGAAGGTCAGTTTACACTCTGCCCCTCATATCTCTTCATTAGGGGATTCATAGTATCCCCTGGTCAGGTGGATCACAGGAAGATATATGGTCCAGCACTCAGATTTATAACATTTTTCCAACACATCAGCCTGTCTACTTACAGACGTTGACTACAGCCCATCTGGAAATTGCACCAGACATTTGTTTTCATTACGTGAATGATGCAAGTCAACACATATTTACAGAGCTGATAGGACATTTCTTCCATCACTCATTTTGTCAATTGCTGTGTTGCAAACCTAATTTAATACTGTCCTGATTCTGCGAGATCTACTTTGTTTTCATTGTTAGAAAAAAGGATGAGAAATTCCTCTCTAGAAAACTGTGAAATTGATCTGGCACCCAGTGAAAGGCATGTGAAGAGTCCGCTGATTAAAGGAGACATCCCATCCCTGCCGCTGACCAATGCCAACCTCCAAGCACTGGACTAATAGCCGTCACTGCCACTTTTCTAACAACGAATGGCTTTGTTCACCGGGGTTCTTTACCTTTATTGGTCACACTCGTGCGCTACAGCTTCAACTTTGTACACAACTCAGAGCAACTTGCTCCATGATTATGATTCAGTGGCCGTGTGCTGTGAATCGATCAAGAGTGCAAGATTATCGGCCTGCAGGATTGATGGAAGTTATGAATTATTAGGTGGAGAGGAAAGTAATATTGGAGGACCGAGGACTGAGGACCTGCAGCAGAAATGACCAATGACTGCAGTGCTGGGGTATAAAACAGACATTCATATGATTTATAAAGTGAAGGGAGGCCCCTGGAGAAAGGCCAAGGTTTATGCAATTAGACCAGACTAGTCAAGCCCACTCTTTTGACAAAACTTGGCCACTTTGAAGGTTCTCAGTCACACAAATTCGCTTCTCTTAGCTTTGATGGATATTTTTTTTCAGGTGCTGTCACAACTCCATCAGAGCATGTAGCCTCAGCCTCACTGTGAGGCTAAAACAGACAGCCTCATGCTCTCGCCCTGTCTCCCAAAGATTACATGCGCACTAATTTGTTGGCATAATGCATTTGAAGGAAACATAATTGCCGCATGGATTATGTTCAAAGTTTTTTTTCCAGTCGTATATTTCTGTGTTCTTGTACTACACAGGGCGCTGTTGATGGGCATACATACACAGCGCTTTGACTCCAAGGACTGGGCTCTAGTCCTGCATGGAGTAAGGTTCAGAAAAAACAGTGTAATAGATTGTCAGTCAAAGTATTGCTGATATGTTCTGTCTGTACATTTTGCAGCTGTGGAAATGAATAATTAAAAACACTTCCTCATTATGTTGGTAATAAAGGTCCATGTAGAGTGACCTTTTTTCTCCAGACTTAAAAAAATAAGTTGAATGTAACAGTAATATCTGGGAGACACACTCAGGGCAGCGGGTCGCTTGCTTATTTTATGCAAAGTATTGAAACTGGGGTTGGTAAAACTGTAGAAACCTGCAGGAGCAAACTTAATTTTACGGTATCCATCCTCTGAAACACATGAGCATGCCACCGTGTGCCTACACCGACACAGACTGCCCTGTAGCTCTCACTGGCCAGATGGGAAATGTGTTAGCAGCTAGTACGCTACAGTCTTAGCATTTTTAGTCTAATAAATGTAAACAACTCTGTGAAAGGCAGCAATCATGTCGACACAAGCAACATGGCTGTCATGACCGCGGCTCAGTCTCGCCATTTGGTGTGACAGTTATTCTTTCCTGCTGCAAGTGTGTGCTGTGTGCTAAAATTAGCCCCTGAAGGAGGCTGCTGCTGCGGTTCTGCAGCCCACTGCACTAGCTATGCGCAAGTTCTGTCTTAAGTCGGAGTGTGAAGTCCACACTAAACGATAGGTTGAAACAAGTTAGATTGATACTAAAACTGTGTCACTGTTTGGTTGCACCACAGAGATAGACTGTGCGATAGACAGTCGCAGTCAAACGTGTACGTCATGGCAGTCTTCACTTCCAATGATTTCTACAGCTCTCGTTTGTCTGTGGTGGAATGAGTGGAACACATGCTACTCTGTCACAAAAAAAACCACTCATGAAGTGTGGCTCATTAATGAATTTATTATAGGTCTTCTGAAAATGTGACCAAATCTGCTGGCTCGGCGACTGTATGTCGTTTAAGGAATCACTGGTAAACGCTCTGCTCAGTCGATTGGGTATGAGGACGTGTTGTGATATTTAGCAGGTGTAACGTTTATCTAGTTCTCTGTCTCAGCTTGAAACACAGCTGAGGCTGATGGGAATGTCATTAGTTCAGCAGGTATTGAACAAATGTATATTTTACACTAATATGTTGCTAGTGTGGATAAAAATCAATGTGTTACATGTTGAAGAGGACACATTGATTTCTTCTATAAAATTACTAAGCATACCAGGTTATGCATGGAGCCATAACCACAACATATTTTGATCTCTTACTGTATTTTCCAACATGCATACTGTCCATACCGTACATTGCTACATTACATAAAACCCAGAGAAACATAACACTGCTTGATTAAACTCCAGTCGGACACACATTTTCAGACAAAGTGAGTGGGAAAAGAAATAATAAAAAAGCTAAAGTCCTCTTTTAGACTGTCAGAGGACAGTGAGGAAATTATACAGTCCGAGATAAACCTTTTATCAAGCTCTGGACAGTCTTCTCTGCCTGGCAGTCTCACAGAAAATTGCCATGCCATTTCTCTGTCCTCTTCAAGTGTTAACAACCGTGCACTGGGCTCGCGCTGGCTTCAGTTCATTTAGGTTAACAGATTCATGCAGACAGAAACTAAACCAAAATACTTCAGGGATGAGGGTTATCTCTCATGGTCGATCACCGTCTCAACGCAAAGTTTGCCATTTGCATTCATCTGCAGTCCACCGCTCTCATGTGCCCATGTACTCCTCTTCATCTGCTCCAGCTTTTCTGGCTTCTGCCCCCTGGCAGACTCATAGGAGGTAAGAACATGACAACTTGAACCTGGCATAAAAGGTTTGCATAAAATGGCTTTGCTAAAAAAAAACAATTCAGCCTCAATTATACAAACCGTATGATATTTGAAACTAGAAAGCATTTGAAAGACAGTGATTCATGCGGTGAGACCAAACCAGCTCCCTCCATGAAGCAGGTTCATCTTCAAACTGAGCAGAAGGAGAATCCACTGAAACCACGCACACATTCTCTTTGGAGATCAAGATTTTATGGGCTGTTTCAGACTACAGCACATTTTCAGACACAGCAGGCAGCATTTTCGCTGCTGTGCTCACAATATGTGTTTGGTGTCAGGTCAGTCATGATTCTACATTTCTGTTTGAGAAACAAAACAAGGTTGTTACAGTCTGCGTAATGAAGTATTGCTCTTACGCCTTAATAAGATCCGAAGTGGATTTCTTCAACATAGTGTGAGCTACCCCAGAGGAGGAAAAGTATATAAATAATGAATAAAGCCGTGGTTGTGATTGTGTTTGAAGCAGGAGCTGTAAGTGGAGCTCTACGCTACACTGTGCTGACAAGACAGATTTGCATGGTCTCCTTTTGGTTTCCAGCTTCTGAAGAACTTACCCATAGTTTCTGTGAATCCATGGCAACCACATTCAATCTGCTGGTTTCTCTTGGAAAAAAAAAAAAAAAAGACACAGATAAAGTCCCGAGCACATAAAAAATAGTGCTCAGACTGATCTTTTGAACATTTCTACCTTCTACTGAAATTCTTACCTGTGCTTTTGTCAAATTCAGCCGAACACCGACTCACTCACCACTGACTCCACCACCGATTCACTCGCTGAAATTGAATCAGTGTCTGGAATTTCTCGTTCAGGGTGAAACTCAGAATAACTTCAACTTCTTAATAGAGTTTTATCACAATAAAAGTTCATATCAAGAGCAACTTCATAGGCCCTGTTTACACCTGGCATGAACATGTGTTCTGGGTTATCCGATCAGTGGACACCGCTGAGTACAGGAGTGAATGCAGTGAGGTCTGATTGCTTTGACCACATTAAGAGGTGGTCCGTGCCACTTATGGCTACATTATTTTTACAGTGTGTATGTGAAAGTGTCCTGGACCATGTTAAAGAACAAAACAATAACTGATTTCAATTTGGGCTCACTTACCTTCCAGGATAATCAGCAGATGCTTGTAAACAGCAGATTTCAACTGATTTCATCACTGATCTAGTGACTACAGTATCTCCAGACTCGCTTAAAAAATCCTCCAAAATTCTGAGAGTTGTTGGGTGAGGGAAAACTTTATTAACTTCTTATAACTCACTTCTTTCTATAAAGTCTTAATAACGAATGCCTTGTTTTAAATCCATCATTAAATGCATTAAGCTCTTTCTTTTCAACATTTGACAGCTGTTTGCGCACTGTTTCAACAGATTTCACCTTTTGCTCCCAATTTATGAAACAGTACAACATTTAACTGACATTTGATGTAAACATGTCAAATATACAAATACAGCATACAAAGACCAATTAAGGCTACTTTTTTGTTGCCTGTGGAGACTTCTGTGACTTGCTGAGTTAGGATAAACACATCAAACTTTGCGAATCACTATGACAAATTATTTGTTTTAATTAATACACAACTTTACTCAAGGTAATGGTGTGTTTCATTAGGTTACAGCCGCTACATCCGGAATAGGGATTTCGGTGACAAAATTTAAGGCGAATGAAACTTTAAAACATTACCTCATCATGAACAGAGTCCCATCAGATAGATTGTCATCAGCAGTGGCTGCTGTTTAATGGTCTGTTCACTACCAGCAGAACAAGTTTGACTGCAGGATCATTAGCGTTCATTTGCCTCACACATGCAGTGTTTATCCACCGCAGAAAGTCTGATTTCTACATTAGCCGTGAGCTAATGTTAGCCAGCACCAGCACACAAGGACAGTGTGCTGGTGTCCGTTTGTCCCAGCATGTTGGCACGTTCGTTAAAAAAAGGCCTTTGGTATTTCCATCAAAGTGAAATCTGATCCCCAGTGGTCACCTGACTTGCATGTGGAGACTCTCTGTGAGGTCTTTAGAGCTTTCCACTTGTGATCAGATCGCCCAAAATGCAGGTTAATGCCAAGTGTACAAAGGCTCCACAGGGTAAATACTGTGAGCGAGTAGCAATCTAATTCCCTGGAGAGTCCAGTGTCAACTCTATGGAGGACGTTAGAAACCAGTGCTATTACACTGTTCACCTTAACTCTGCATTAGTCTATTCAGTAGTCAAGTATGAACACTTAACCTGAAGTGATGGTGTGTTTCATGCCAAAGGCAGGTGTTTGATGTTCTGGAAAATGTCAACTATATTCTCAGGAAAAATAACCACATTTGTGAACAAGGTCTCTCATTCTGAAGGCCTTTTCAAACTCGTGCACTGAGCTCAGGAAAATAATTTAAGAAAGCTGTTCTGTCGACCTGGTGTATTGCCACCATTCAATATGATGCTTTTAATAATTCCCTTTGAAGTCATCATTAAAGTTTTTCTCTTGTCTGTGATTTCTTTCCAAAAGGGAGTGAAACAAGCTGCAACAACCCCGCTTCCAAAAATGTTGGGACGCTGTGTAAAAGATAAATGAAACCGAACGGGATAATTTGCTAATCCTTTTTGACACGAGCTCGATTGAAGAAAAAAAGTACAAAGAAAAAATATTTAATATGTTACCTCAGCAACAACAAAAGACTGAAAAGTTGTGAAATGCTCTAAAAGCACCTGTTCAGAACGTTCCACAGGTAAACGGGGTTCATTGCTAACAGGTGATAGTATCATGATTGGGCGTGAAAGAGGCATCCATGAAAGGCTCAGTCATTCACGAGCAAGGATGGGGCCAGGCTCAACACTTGTGTGACGGAAGCAGCTCATTTGAAAATTATTGCACATACATTAGTACACAGGCTGTGACCGAAATCACTATACTCACTCACTACTCCCTATATAGTGCGCTACATAGTGAGTACGCCATTTTGTAGTGCTGTCCGAATGTCTAGTGTGAATTATTATACCCTATATAGTGGACTCAAAGTATCCCACAGTGCATCGCGAAAAGTAGTGTACAACCGATGGTCACTCACCAAGCAATATTTACCAGTGATGTAATTAACAGCGCCTGAGTAGTGTCCAAAAAGGCTTTTTTCTTTCTGCCGATGAGCTCACAAGGGAGTAGGGAATGAGTGAGTGATTTTGGACACAGCCACAGTGTCCCAGAGTCATACAGAGTCCAGTTTGCTCTACACTCTTAGAAATAAGGGTTCCAAAAGGGTTCTTCTACGAGGGCTGAGGTTCTACCTGGAACCATTTGCATTTCTGAAAAACCCTTTCCCGAAGAAACGGTTTTTCAAGGGTTCTTGGTAACACTAATGGTTCCAGTAAGAACCATTTTGATCCAGAGAACCTTTTTTTGGAGAAAGAGTTCTTCAGGGATTGTTGAAAGCATGGGTATAAGATCCTGTATGGGTTCTTTGTCGATGGGGGGTTCTGGGTGGAACCTTAAACACACAGTTCTAGGTATAACCCTTTATATTGGGTTCTAGGTAGAACATTTATAAAAGGTTCTACCTGGAGCCAAAAAGGGTTCCGCTACGAGGACAAGCCGAAGAACCTTATATGGTTCTACTTAGAACTTTTATTTCTAAGAGTGTACATTCAGCTACTTGATCATTCCAAAGCTTCAGCAGGTAAAATTCAGTCATTTTCAACCTTGACCACATGTTCCCATATCTTTTTTTTGTGTGTGAGTGATGAAGAGAACAATTTTTGACATTGGTCAATACTGAATAATAGTAGGAATAGACACTCTGTGAGGAGTGGAACATTCGCACAGTGACAATGCTAACATGTTGATCTTTACTATGTATAATTTAAAAAATAAAAAGTCCATGTCAGCAGTCATTACTGTAGGTATTCCTTTCCGGCTACATACAGACCTAACAATCTCTACTAGCAAGTTAGGGTATCATGTAGGTAAAGCGAAGGGTCTGCAATGCACTGCTGCTTCTTATGCTTAGTGCAGGACAATAACTGAAGGTTACTCAGATGACAATAGGCAAGAAAAGTTTATTCATAGCATCATTCAGACTCAAGTCTATTCAAAGTGCTTTATGGGGGCATTGGAATTCATTTAAAAAGTAATTTAAGTGGCATTTAGTAAATGTAAAAATTACATATTAATGTTTTCTGCTCACCTATCTCATTTGCGCTATGGGGCTTCTTAATAAGCAAGCGAGACAACAACAGACATAGTTGAAACAAAATCAATCTGAGACAATGAAAGTCAGAGCGACAGAAGAAGGATTTTGAAAAACTCACCAGTGCGAAATACATGTACAAAATTGTCAGCCACTAGTCAATGTTGAGATATTTCTGCCTCGACAAAAGCGGCGGACGAACAGAAAGACCTGGCAATCCTGAGAGCCATTTGGCAAGACAGTTACAATGGCCCTCTGATAACCCTCTGCTTAACCCATACCCTGAAGTACAGCATAGATGTTAACATGAGTATTAGGTTCAGAGCCGCCTCAGTCACTACTGACAAATACTTTGGCTTATGTAAAGACGGCCTCTAGGTCATCCTTCTATCCGAGTCCTCTGCTGTGTAGGGCTCTGTGGGCCTGTTTAAGTAGCGGAGCAATACTGAATAGCTCCTTCAGAAAGCTCGCTGACACAAGCAGTTAGAAGGGTACGGTCCCTCTATGCTCTCACTTCAATTATGGATAAATTGCATCTCTGAGAGTGCCTTCAAGTGTCTCACCTTTTTCTCCGCAGATTTGACGGATGCAGATGAGATGTTTGACATTTCTCTGAAGAAAGTTTTTACAAAGTCTGATGTCTCAATAGCCACACAATTTGAGTTTGAATGTCTTCCTGTGGCTCTCCCTGCTGATCGCAGTATGTCGACTGTAGCACATACCATATGTTCTTGGACTTCACTTTCACTTTGATGAGAGCAGAAGAAAACAATTTTAAAATCTAATTCTGTGCACAAAACTTTCCAAACTACTGCTTTAACTCTTGACTGTTTATTTACCAATGTCTTACTGTTGTTTCATCATCTTTCCTTAAGGTCTTCTAATGCAAATAGTTCACGCTGTTGGCGTTAACTGTGAATTCTCGGGTGATTCAAAGTTATGTTCAAGCAAGTTATTAACAATATAATCCAAAGATCTTTTTGATCTGTATTCCTGCATTTTCCTCCATGTCAGCCCATAAGCAGACATACTGTATCCAGTTATTTGTTTCGCTCTGTCTCTGTTTTATTTGGCGTCAGGTATCTATGTACATTTTACATTCAAGGATAAACCACTCACGCTAACAGGCCACTGCTAAAGCTAACAGCAAGCATTTACTGGTAAACTTGATTCAGCTTTTCAACCCATCTGCTCCATGTGCACCACACTTGCCGTCTAAAACTATTAAAGTATATTTACTGAGACGTACATAGACTTACTGGACTGATTTTTAGGAGATATGGTGCTAACACATCGGTCAGTGTAATATGTTGATATCATGAGCAATATACAGTATGTGAAGTCCTTTCTAATACATCAGGTGATTTGTTCATATTTCTAATAATGAATCATAGGGGCGAACTGCTGGAGCAGTGGTAGAAATGTGGCTTCTTGTCAATTTGAGTTACTTATTGACCCGTTGAGTTATTTCGCGTAGTTAAAAACTGGTTGGCCTATGACTTTTACCGTTATTATGAGTTTGCACTTTAAAGCTAAGCTACTTGCCTGCTAATGAATAAAAAGTGGCTGGTGACATCATGAGCACTTACAATTCCATTAGTTACATCCACATTTTCTTTCACTTCAGTATTTTCCACTTGAGATGTGAGAGAGCGAGGTTAAAGAAATGACTTTGTATAAATGAGACATCCTTTTATCATAAGTATCATCTGGTCATCAGTTCCTGATTGCAGCTGCACAGCTTTAATATACTTTGTTGTGTAAATGATTCATAGGTACCAAAAGGTTCTGTAGTTGGTTCAGTTGCTGCAACACGGCTGCGATGGCTGCAGTGTTTCCTTTAGGGCAACCCCAACCGTCCAAGGTACATCTAAAATTTCTTGTTTGAATGATCCCTTTGGTTTGGGAGGGTCTCAACCTCTGGCTGAGGGGATGTACTGGACCCATTCCAATACCTACATTACCATTTAACTTTACTGTTGAATATTTTGTTCCCCTTTGGAGTTTGTATTTGAACATACACCAATAAGCCACAACATTAAAGCCACATCTGGAGTGAATGGCGTTAATCATTTCATCACGATCAAATGATCTGCTGGAGGACAGAACAGACTGAACAGACACCACCCACCCAAACACCACCGCAGACCAAGTACACCCCTGATGGCAGTGGCGCCCCCAGCAGGATAATGTTCCCTGCCACGCCACAACAATTGCTCAGGAAGGGCGTGGGTGACGTGACATAGTCGGCCTAGCCTCCAAACTCTGCAGATCCCAATCTGATCAAGCATCTGTGGGATGTGCTGGACCTACTGTGGATCAGACTTGGCTCTGATCCATCGCTGCATGGAAACAAGACATCTTTAGGGGTCCTGTGGTGGCTGGCTACAGGGAGATGGGTAGAATCCTTTTGAGTCCTGGGGGTTGTGGGCGCAGACTCCATGGATCGTACTTGTTCTGGCATGCCCCACGGCTGTTTATCAGTTTGGGATCTGGAGGATTTAGCGGCCAGGTTGATGCTTTGAGTTCTTTGTCATGTTGTCATTTGGCCATTTTAGTTTCTGCTTTGTCTTGTGGAGAGGGCCACTGCAGTTAGGGAAAGAAGTGAGCGGTTTTACTTGTCTTGCAAAGGGTGTGGCAAGTGGATCCAAGGTTTTCCAGCAGAATATTTCATTGTAGCAAAAATGATCAATATTATTAACTTCACCTGTCAATGGTTCTAATGTTATGGTCGATAGGTGTATAACATCATATAATGGTAATAAAATTGCACATTATATGATATTATTTTGTTTTTCTATTTTGTTTTTCTAAATTGTTTTCCTCCCTGCCAAAGTATATATTGAGATTTTAGGCTCTGCATGCAAAATGAACTGTTGTTGCTGTCTTGGTGGATCATAATTTAATCAAGTTTACTATTAGAATTCTCATAATGTATAGACACAATTTAGAGGCTTAAATGTATAAGGAAATAAGAGGAAAAAAGCTAATCTCATCAATGGCTTGTGCCTAAAGTGCCACAGATGTGTGAATTGATGAAGGACAAAAGGCAAAAGTGATGGGAAGTGTTTCAAATTAACTCCAGGTTCAGACTCTACTCCCCTTGAGAGCCATGATGCAAGTTCAAAGGGGACAATGACTGAATATAAAGAGAACAAACTTTCCGATGCAAGCTGTTTGGCTCCTTTGTTAATTAGCCCTATAGCTAACCCACAGGATGATGCCAAATGATTAAATACGGGATTTGGCATCACCCAGTGATTCATGTATATGACACATGTCTGTCTGAAGCCCTCCAGATCTGCAGCCTCAACCAATCTCATCCCAAATCAATCTGCAGTGGTTTTCGATTATGTGGTGTGTTCACGCTGGAAAGGTGACAGCTCAGTGTGATTACAACATTAATGTCAGTGAGATAAAATGCTTTATGTGACAGTGGCAGTAGTCAAGGCATTGCCCTCCTCACACTGTGGTTTTATTCAATTATAATAATTTGACATCTTATCTAAGTTTTGGATGACATGTCCTTTCTCTGGTCACTTTCCTTTCTCTCCATTAATGGGCTTCTTCTGTGCACAAAGTGAAGACCTGAACCTCTCCCTGCTCTTCACGGGCACCAGCATTCATAAATCATACTCTGATTTTAAAATGACTCCATTTATGAGTTGTTTGGTGCAGCTGCTTTGATGTGAGAGGCTTGAGCTGTTCTGTGCAGACGCCAGACAATAACGGCTTTAGTGTCAAAGTGCAAGTGAGATAAATGACTCACGAGCATCTGCTGTTGAGTCGTCCTCCTGGCTGTCGCTGGGTCAGGGACATTTCCTCTGTTCTGGTCGTATCAAGTGATGAGGAAAATAGGTTTCACTACTGTCTTTGATACTCTGACGCTAACAGCATACCACAGCTCTCTCCAACACAGGCGGCATCATGATCGCACAGATCCACACCAGAAGGGATTATGTAAATTATACAAGATACTAGCTTTCTATACAGGGATTATTTAAGGAAGGTACGAGTAAGCATATATATTGAAAAAATAAGTGTCACTGCTTAACAAGCATCACACACACAAAGGCAACAATAAGGTAAAAAAGCAGCGCCCCCTTAGAAAAATGTAATTATGTGTGATGTGTAATTTCTTTAACACCGGAGCTGAGGTTATCCATTATCATTACAATGCTTGGCCAATATTTCTGATCTAATAATGCCAATACGATTATTACTCAGGCTACGAGCCGTCTGTCAACACTTTTGAAGGGAATAATAAAGATAAATATTTGCAATAAACACTAAATCTTATACGAAATCATTAAAATGTCAGCTAGTATTCCACTTACACTGTTTCTGTGCTCCTGCGAGGTGCGTGCAGTGCTCACTTTCAGAGCTTGCACACGGTGAACAAACACCTGAAGACACAAATCTGCAAAAATCTGAGTTTGAAAAAGAAAACAAGATAACAGTTATTTCACTTTTTTGATGGCCACAGAATTGAAAACCAACAAACATTCTGACCTGTTTTTCGTTTGCCAGATTGAATTGAATAATTGAATGATCAGATGATACACAGGCCTTTAAAAGGTGCTCTGTGCAGTTTTTCCTCTAAATAAACAATGTTTCTTTTTCATAAAACATTTGAAAAGCTGATTTTTAAAACCCACGCCCTTTAGATCCATGTTTGTTTGCAGGAAGCCTTCTTCTTCTCTGCCTTTGCACATTCCTGCAAATTCATGCAGGCTCCATCAGGTAAATCTATCCTTGCTATTTCTGTCTCCATTTTTGAACCACACTACAGCTTCTTCTTCTTCTTCCCTGCAAAACTTATGCAGCTTTAAAGATGCATTTTCAAAGTTAGCAGCGCCCAAGCTCCCAGTAGCAAAACACAAAACAGGCAGAGTAACTGAAATCATTCAAAATGGACCCAGAATCTGCAACATGATTCTCAGCTTGGTGATTAAATGTTTCCTAGAAATGACCTTGCTACTAAGAATTGCTTAAACTGGCAATAGGTAAGTGTTTTGTTCTTATGTATCATTATGAAATAAATGTTGATTGTACAATATAATGGCTATAGAATGATGACACTATCAGCATTTATATTGGCTCCCTATAAACCTCGCTTTTACTATGCAATTTTGTCTGCCACCAGGCATGAAATCTCCTGGGAAAATGAAGGCAGACTGGTCCGATGAGGCTGGCAGGCTGGCACCATTTCTGCTTTCAGATGAATGAATAAACTAAAGTCTTTTTTTTTAAGTTGCTACTCTGAGAAAAAAAGGAAATGAACCAGTTGTCTTTGCACTAAGGGCAACAATAATACCACTCGGAAACACTAGGGGGTGAGAGAGTTGTCTGTTTTCATCTTTAATACCCCCTAAAAGTTGTAAAAAAAAAAAAGAATATTTTGACTGGTGCAATAAAAGACACAAAGACACCAATCAGTCATATGGTCTGATCTATATAGGCAGGTATCTCTAACTGTACCAGATACTTTTACTTCTGAAACCCTGCAGCCAACATAATGCCCAATCTGTCACGACTCTATTAGGTATAATAAATTGACAGAATTTTGGATAAGTTCCCAAACTTGTAGCTTGGTAGGACTTCTCCTTGTTAAAGGTCAGTTTCAACTTTGAAGCAGCTGTTGTAAATGTCAGCCACTCCAAACACACTCAAAAGGTGGTGCTATTTTTCTCCCTGGAACATGTTGATGGCACTTCATGAAATTACATTTGTTTCCCAAAGTTGACAAAAATGGGGCTGCCAGCACTCACTGCTGTGGTAATTACTAATTGCAGTAACAGCGTGGTGGTTCTGTGTTTCCTTGTTTAATGTTAATAAATGTGTATTTCTGGTATTCAAACACATGTAACCTGTTTCATGGGTGATCATGCAAATTCTGACAGTGATGGATGACGTTTGTTTGTAGTGTACATGTGTACAACACATCAAGGGCGTTATATGAAGTCTGGACACAGCCTCGGAGGCCGAGTCCATTCATTCCTATTAAGGCTGCTCAGTAGCATTTTAAAGCATGTTACATTATGTACAGGATGCAGAGTAGAAGTATAGAAATAACTGTTTCATATTGGACACAAAAAGTGGTCTCCTGGGTTGCGTGTTTAACCCATCCATCCACCTCAACCTCTGTGGACTGTATGCTACTTTTTATACTATGTCACCTGATTGCCTCCTTTGCTCATGTCATAATTACTATGGCCACAAGAGGTCACCACCTAACAATACATTTCAACTTGGGTCATAATGAGCTGCATGCACATGCACTACACGGCCATTATACTGGTGACAACGGGCTGCACTTACCCACTTAAATTCTCTTCTACCCAACTCCCATTGTATCTCCTTTAACTCCCCCTAGGTGTCCACCTCCACCATTGGCATCGAGTTCTTGGCCAACTTTGACGTAATGAGTCTTTAGTTGCAAAAGACAACACGGCCAAGGAAGTCGTGATCTCTTCGACACTTTTGATCTGTTTCAGTATGTGAAAGGGCTCGTACACAAATAAGAGCAAACACTGGATTTATGTGTTTATATTCGTAGAACGGGACCAACCCATTCTGTGTTTTCTTTGGTATGTCTTCTGATAGCCAAACCAAATCAGTTCCTGTCAAAAAATATATATAATGAGCATGATAGTTTTCTTGTTATGAAAGCTGTGTCCATGACAATTAACCCATTATCAGACTCCCTTGATTCACTTCTTGATATTTTCAACTCTAAAAGTTATTGATGCAATTGCACTTGAAAAGGTAAAAATCCTCTCCGACAAGCAGAAAGAACTGTGGGGAAACAACCCCAGCTGTCACAAGTCAGAAAACAGGAATGCAGGAAAAAGCAATCTTCAGATTTACTACAGCGTCTTTAAAGAGAGGCTGCCGATTTGCAATTCTAATATAAACTGCACAGAGACAATTTGGCTAGATTGTCAACATTTATTGCTATCAATACTAAAACTTGGGAAGATGTAGTGGAACATTTTAATTCGTCCACCTGCTGTTTTGACACTCTACCATCCAGTTTTTTCAAAACTGTTTTCAGTTGCTTTGAAATGGATGTGCTGAAATCTTTAAAGGCTCCCTCTCATCAGGCATTTAACAGATCACTGAAAAAAATCTGTTGTTAACCCCATCTAAAGAATGGCAACCTGGATCCTTCAATATTGAATAATTGCAGACCCATCTCTAATCTTCCCTTTATCGGAAAACCATTGGGAAAGCTGTTTTGTTTAAATTCAATTACTCTCCAAATGTAAATGTAATGCCTTTAGGATGGATATCAGCCTGGCTTTGGACCACATTACAGCACCGAGACTGCACTGATACAACTGTTAAATAGTAACACACTAAGATAAAGCTGATGAAGCCTTTGATACTGCTGACTATTAAATACTAATGACGGAGTGGACTTTAACATTCTCAGTTGGTTCAGATCATATCTTGCAGCCAGAGGCTACTTTGTTGCCATCGGTGGTGATCGGATCACCGTTACATGTGGAGTACCCCAGGGTTCAATGCTCGGGCTCATTTACAAGGTTGCTGCCAGACCTCTGACAATAACCAAGAGAACTGAGCACATTATTACTCACAGTTGGGCTAGGTTTAGGAAAATATTGTGGTCTGGCTTAAATTAACTATGTTAATATCTTACCTATGTCATGTACATAACTTTGGTTTATGTAGTGTACGCGAAGTAACTTAAATATGTTAGAGGTTAAAATAACTCACCATTGACTTTTGGTGTCAAACGGGACATTAGGTCCTCTCTTGACCCAACCATCTGTCCCTGACCTCCTTCCTATACGTACTTGACACACTTATACTACTTTTCCTGCTTCCTCCTTTGCTGCCTGATAATTACTATGGTCACTCAAGGTTGCCACCTATCAAGAAAAGTAAATGTGGTTCATAATAAGCTGCTTTCACAGATGACCTACATGGTTATTTTTCTGATGAGGATGCCCTGGATTACTGGCGACTGTTATCTCCTTTGTTACATTTACAACCTATCGCATAACATCAACTGCTTTGGTCTCCAGGTCTATTCTACTTGTAAGTATTTTATTACATTTCTATTTCATTTGATCAAATGTGTCTTTTTTTTCTGTTCTGTCATTTATCTATATTCTGTTTTTTATTGTTACCTTTCTTGAATGTCATTCTGATGTTTTCTTTGTAAAGCACATTGAATTGCCTCTGTGTTTGAAATATGCAGCATAATAACCCTACCTTTCCCTTGCCTTGCCAGTTGTCAAAGGGCTCAGAAAAATAGAGTAAGGTCAGCCTCGCTGTGACAGACAACAAGCCGTGAGTGCTGACTTCTGAGAGCTTGCAGAGTGCAGAAAGTCAAGAAATTAGCTCTAACAGAGGAAACACTGAGAGAAGGTCAGCCAGTTTTTAAAAGGTTGCTTCAGATCAGGGCCGTGTATTAAGAAATGTACTAAGAGGGCTGTAGGTTACCAGATATTTTCTTCACTGTCCACAACTGCCAAGTGAAAAAACACAACTAACAGCGTATTATTCCATCTCTTAAGACTTTGACATCCCTACCCTGTCTGCAGCAGCCAGCCCAAGCCCACCTGCTTTCATTTGAGATCATCTGAAAAAAAATATCATGAATCTGTTTTATTTGAAAATATACTTAAACAGATGAAAAAGGTAGACTTGCTTGGATTTTTCAGCTATGGCAGAATATGCACAAATGAGTATTCAAGGCGGTTAGATGGTGGATGTGAGAACAAAAATGTGTTCATCCTAATAAAGGAGCGTATCAGTCAGTGAATCAGTGTGGCTCACTGATGTGTTCTTAAGTCTTCAAAGGAGCTGTTTGGCACAGAGGAATCAGATATATTAGGCTTGGGCAACACGAGCAAAAGTAAGATAAATACAATGTTTTTTTCAGCTTTTTTAATGGGATTTGTTGACAATAAGAACAATATAGAACACTACTGGTCTCATCCTTTAATGAGGGGATCTGAGAGGAACTAATGAGGGGACACATTTCTTTGTTCAAAATAAACCACTGAAGCTGTATTCACAGGGCTCCTTATTATTGTTTGTTTTTCCTACTGATGAAATGCAAAGAAAAGTCTTGTTGTTTGCTCACAATTTCTTTTTTAGACCCTTCAGTTCCTGATATAAAGACCAATACAACTGACCAGGAGTCCCATTCTTTCATAGCTCACAGACTGTGTCGTATATTTAGATTTAGAAGACAGATCAGACTGTATAAATAAAGACGGTTGCAAAAGCACAGCTCATGACTGATTATGCTGGATTTTATGATGCTGTACGAGAAGTCAGCACGAAGTTATAAAGATTATGTTGATTTGAATGAAGAACATTTAAAAGCACGATAAAGTGATTTAGGAACATTACTCGACTTTTTACGAGCTGCGACAGCCTCGGCAGACTGTGGTGTTCTGTAAAATAACGGAGATGATCAGACAGACAACAGGTAGTGGGCTTCCTTCTCTCGCGTCTGCCATACTTTATTGATACATATATACATTTTTACTACATTCTTTTCATAAATCCATCACCAGGACACATTATCACGACTCACCATGACAAAACAATATACACATGAAAACTATTCATAATTGAATCACATAATGTGATCACACATCCCAGGGTGTTCCATTTTCACCTTGCGAATCTGTGTGTGTGTGTGTGTGGGTGTTTTGTGTGTGGTCCTGGAGACAGCAATTGTAGCGGGAACTACCACAGAAGCCTGTTTTGAGCCCTTTGCCAGGTGTCTGTGGATGGATTTTCTTTTTTCAGCGCGATGGAGCCACAACCGTGAAAGATGCAGTCATTAAACGAAGATGGGTGTGGCTGGACCCACGAGTAGAAGACGTAGCCCAAGGTTTGCAGTTTGGGGTTGCTCAAGGGCACCTAGGAATTGAGCGGACACCTCTTCGGCTACCAGTCCACACCCTACTGACAGGCTTGTGCAGGTCTTGAGCCAGTCACCCTCCAGTCCCCAAGCCCCGAGCACCTTCTACCTACTTTGTTGTTGAGCCACCATACAATAAATGGACATGTAGTTAAAATTACGCTCGTCAAATTTAAAACTAAACAATGAGCAGAACAGACATCAGCATTTAAATAAACATGGATAAACAGAAGTGTCTTTTGTCTTGGACTGCCATATCTCCACAACATGAGGTAAAAGCAAGGATAGCAAGGCACAAAACATAAAGCACGTTTCAAACCAGTCTGGTATCCAGACTACAAGCTCAGCGCAGCAGTTAATACTGGGTGTCCACCCTCTAATTATAGGGTTACTAGGCTCCCAGAGACCATGCAATATCCACAAGCTTACAACTAGGATGGCAAACTGGTCACATGTGGGCCATTTCAGGTTCTTCTTCCAAACAGCTAGTCACCAACATTCATAAAGCCGTTACTGTATCTGTGTGCCCACTACACATCTGCAGTTTATATGAACAGTACTGCAATGTCCAGATCATCCAACGCAACTTACACACATGCAGAAATGTGTCACTCATAATAATACATTTATATTTTTTTCATTGAGCCTCCTGTGTGAAAGAAAAACAGTATGAACAAAATAGGAGTTAGGCTGAGGGATCTTTTCTTTATTTGTGCGTTGAAGAGGTTCACCCTAATTATGAAAAAAATAAAATGAATGATCTCCTCCCTCCGGCTGAGTCTCTCCAGCCAAGATAATGTTATTTTTTGTGCAGATTTGGAGAGATCCGTCCTGAAGATTTCTGCCTCCAGAATGGAAGTGAAGGAAATGCAGTTTGTGCTGCTCACAGCGTTGCAACACTTCATGAATAAAAATCACCAGTAACATTCAGAAACAGTGTTTTTGTATACGGATGTGTATATGTATAATCTGTAGAGCTCATTCACAATTTAATGTTTCTTTATTTCTTCTTTCTTATCCAACTAACTCAGCCAACTTACACTGATAACGAGTCTCCAGGATCCGTCTGATACAGGAGACAGTGACTGATCAAATCGTTAAATTATGTTAACTTTGCAGTAATTAATTAGAGCAGCAATGTCAGGAGAAAGGAATCTCTTCCGAGTCTTAAAAAGTTGGAGAAAGTTCCGACAAACAGCCTAAACAGTCACAAGCAGGTGCTGCTGTGTGAGGGAGAAAAGCTCGCCGTGGTGCTGCAGGTCAGACGCCAGACTGAAGTTAGTCTGATAATCACCGCCTGTTGAGTTGAAGGCTGTGAGAGTGCAACCAGTAAATAAGCTTTACTTGCTCCCTGGTAAAATACAGAGCAGCTAACAAGCCGTGAAAATAGCCCAGAAGGCTGTTCCTGAAAGCTTAAAGTACCAGAGACATGAAGAATGTTTAATTTAACAACCTTGTTCGGGTAAACGCGCTGATTCCCAACTTTAAACTCGCTAACCTTACCATGACCTACTGTTAACTAGTAAACTTTGGCTGGTTGAGTCCAGTCAGTTAAATAACTGTTGCAGCGGTCCAATTTCACCTCTTCCGTCAAGGTAGGTAAACTCACATCAAGTCAAATACATCAATTCATTCACACAAAATGCCCAAACCCATTTTCTCTCCGGGAAAACGGGAGTGAAAATGGCACAGACGTCAGGTACGCAAAAAAAATAAGACTTCTTAACAAATGCATTTCAACGACTATTCAAATGCACTTTTTTAGAAGCAGTGGTAGTGGTAGCCTGTTATTTGGACTAAATTGACCAATCCAAAGTCCCGCCCCCTCATTGTTAATCGGTTGGACCAGCAGAAACATGGTGAGGCCGGTCCCATTTAGCCGGGTGCCTCAGTGTTTACTACAGGCTGGCCACACTGGCAGCGTGTACAGCGTGTGTGCATGGCATAACGTCTCGCTTTTCATTTCAGGCAGTGTGGCCGGCCTGTTTTCGTCAGAGTCAGGAAATGCAGCTTCAAGAACCCAACAGCAAGGACTACAGTACAACGAAAGGATATACTGTATTTGTGATGTGAAGTTTTATGAACACGGCCAAACAAGGGCACACTGGGGCCAATTCAGTCCGCTCTCAACGGAAACGAGAGAAACCGTTATCTTAAAAAACAGCAGCAGCCAACCTATCTGTCCTTTTCTACATATTTACAATGTTAACATAGAAATAAGGAGGAAGCAAACCTGGCTGACGTTGGTGATCTGACATTAAGGTTAGGTCCCCTTGATGAAATGGTTGCTAACATTAGCTAAACCAAGATGTACCTATATACAGTAAAAATGTGATGTGTTGGGGCATTAACATAATGTCACTTAACATTGTAATGCTACCTTTGAACAAATGTGGGAGTCTTTGGCAGTGGTGTTGATGTTCAGCTGATGGTGAGGTCTACCACACAGCCTAATCCACCCCACGCATCAGACAAAACTTTGGTTTAGGGGGATGGGATAAATGCAACACTTCCACCTGGTCAGGGTGTCGACTGCTTTAAGAAGACCCCCGGCAACGTCTTTTAACCATCTTCTTAACTTGTTTTTCATTTCAATATAGACAAACCTAATTCAACGAATTTTGTATTATTTTTTTAGTACAAATACTGCATGTGTGTGTGTATATATATTTAATAATATAACTTATACAGTCCCTGACAAAAGTCTTGTCGCTTATCCAAGTTGTAGAAACAACAAATAATAACTTGACTTGTAGTTGATCAATTGGAATCAGAAATGGCTTATATGAAAGGCAAAGGCCTCTAGATTGTGCTTATTATACCAAAATAAAGTTGTGTATCAGTCATTGAGTTTTATCATTTAATTAGGACAGAAAGGTCAGATTTTGCTTGGACAAAAGTCTTGTCGGATACAAAAATAATGTATGGTAGAAATTATATTTTATTTTGAATACACAAACATGCAACAATAACATCTGAACATAAAGTCATGGTGCCTTGGGAAAAATAATTAATATCGTGTATGACTCCCATGAGCTTGGAGGACTGCATCCATATGTCTCGGCAATGACTCAAATAAGTTATGGATGAAGTCATCTGGAATGGCAAAGAAAGCAGTCTTGCAGGACTCCCAGAGTTCATCAAGATTCTTTGGTTTCAACTTCCAAGCCTCCTCCTTCATCTTACCCCAGACATGCTCAATAATGTTCATATCTGGTGACTGGGCTGGCCAATCCTGGAGAACCTTGACCTTCTTCGCTTTCAGGAACTTTGATGTGGAGGCTGAAGTATGAGAAGGAGCGCCATCCTGTTGAAGAATTTGCCCTCTCTTTTGGTTTGGAATGTAATTGTAGCAAGAATCTCTTGATACTTCAGGCTGTTGATGTTGCCATCCACTCTGCAGATCTCTCGCACACCCCCATACTGGATGTAACCCCAAACCATGATTTTTCCTCCACCAAACTTGACTGTTTTCTGGGTGAATCTTGGGTCCATGTGAGTTCCAACGGGTCTTCTGCAGTATTTGCGGCAATTGGGATGCAGTTCAATGGATGATTCATCAGAAAAATCAACCTTCTGCCACTTTTCCACTGTCCATCCTTTCCACAAACTGTGGGCCTTGGCAAATGCAACACAATTATTTTGTTGTCTTCTGTTTAATGCTGGTTTGTGAGCAGTAATTTGGCCATGGAGACCACTGCGTGAGAGAATTCGACAAACTGTTCTTGTAGAAACAGGGGTTTCTGGTGACCAGTTCCCATGTAGCTCTGCTGCAGTTGAAAAAGGGCTGGCCCTGGACTGCTGAAGCAACAAACGGTCTCCTCGAACAGTTGTTTTGCGGGGTCTGCCTGACCTTGGCTTGTCATGAACGTCACCAGTTTCTTCAAACCTTTTTTTTATCCTCTCCACTTGATGTTTGGATACATTAAAGATGTCTGCCACCTCAGCAGCAGACTTGGTCTTCAGGTTCTTGATGATCAGCACTTTGGTCTGTGGTTGAATCTTTGGCATGTTGTCAGAGGTCAGGTTGCACTTCACATGAAGGTCTGGTGTGCTGGGGTTCTTTTTATACACACCTGGGAATGTGTTAGTTACAGTATTTGTCACAGGTGGAGCTCTAATCTGTGATTGGTTGACTCGTTTAAAGACACGACAAGACTTTTGTCCAAGCAAAATCTGACCTTTCTGTCCTAATTAAATGATAAAACTCAATGAATGATACACAACTTTATTTTGGTATAATAAGCATAATCTAGAGGCCTTTGCCTTTCATATAAGCCATTTCTGATTCCAATTGATCAACTACAAGTCAAGTTATTATTTGTTGTTTCTGCAACTTGGATAAGCGACAAGACTTTTGTCAGGGACTGTATATAATAACCTATATTTGCTGCTTAACTGTGCCAGTTTACATTTACATTAGCAGATGCTTTTGTCCAAAGCGACTTACAGTAATTCATACACATATTCATATACTGATGGTAGTGGCTGTCATGCAAGGTGCCGACCAGCACATCAGGAGCAGTTTGGGGTTCAGTATCTTGCCCAGGGACACTACGACATGCAGACCAGGGGAATCGAACCAGCGACCGTCCGATAACAAGACACTGGCTCTACCCCTGAGCCACAGCCGTGGTATTTGCTGCAGTGATGTATCTGTCCACATGTAAATGTAAAAAAAAACTGAAAGCAGCCTTTCAAACCCTTAAAGTATATCATTCAAGAAAACACAAATTAAATGAAAAGAAAAGGCTTTCTTTGTGACGGGTCCTGCCCTTCTATTGAAGTTATTCTTTAGCCTTGTTTGTGGATGCATCTAAAAATTATTTTACAAAATGAGAGGGAGAAGGACCGAGGGAGCCATCAGGTCACTCAGTGACGCACGCCTAAAGCATGTGAGATCTGTGCATGTCACATAAGCTATGCTGGCTTGTGGCTTAATACCGGCGTCTCAATATTTTGGCGTAAGACAACATGACAGATGAAGATAAAAGAGGGTGTTTGTGTGTTGCTGTGAAACGAGGGTGGATCATTACAGGGTGTGTGTGTGTGTTTGGAGGTTCAGCCACTGAAACTGAGTAGCGACTGATCGATGGACAGACAGATAAACAGACATTACTTGGTCTCCTTGCTTTTAGTGATTGTAAAAAGAAGTTTGGGTATGGCAGTAATCCACAGACAGAAGGGAAACACGTGAAAAGTGAGGGGACAGTCAGAGAGAGAGAGAGAGAGAGAGAGAGAGAGAGGAGCTACACACTGGAAACAGCTGTTTCTATGCACCTCCCCTGCTGATTTTGAGAGGTTATTGTGAATATCTTATTAATAAATGTAAATACACAGCTTTGTTTGTGGTGACACTTCAGTTATGAACAATTGTCCTCTGAGGTTGTTAAAACAAGAAAGATTGTTGATCAAATATTAACCGACCCTATCCCCAGCCTCACCCGCTGCCTAGGACTCCATCTTCATGCTGATATTTCAGACCGCTGTCTTTCTCCAGCAGCACGGACCGCTCCTTGTTCTCAGACGAGCCGGGAATCGCTGTGCGGTCGCATTCCCAGAATGATCATTTCACCATTTCCATGGTGAAAATAACATTGATTCGATCACAGTGCAGACAGATTGCATGATATTACCGAGATTAAATGCAATAGATCACAGTTAAAGTGGCCAGTACGGTCATTATGTCAGCAAGGTAGCAGATTACAGGATAGGTGAGTCCCAGATCATTTAAGGGCTTCGTTGAAACGTGTCACATTAAAAAGGCAGAGCGTAGACAATCATACGGCTCCGTGCTTGGTCATGAGTTGAGTTCAATTTAGTATTCAGGTTTAATTGTATTGGCGTATGTGGCGATGATCTAAAGCACGCCTGCTATTTGCATTCATAGCACAGGGGTCAAAATGCAAAACACAAGCTGTCAGCATTAGCATATTTACCAGGCTGCATATTTTCAAAAACATTTCACGAAAATGCGACAAGAGCATTCAGCAGAGTTCAGGACAATAGCAGAGTAATAGAATAAATAATAGATTACTCAAAGCTGACTTTTAAACTGGGCTAACCATTCAAAGCACACAGAGCAGACACAATGCTGACAGGTTTGCATTATTCATGGTCCACACACATGCTGCTGCGAAGCCTCAGAAACAGAGATGAAGAGGAGCTGGGTTGGATGTTTTTCGTTATTCTTTAAGACACGAAGTGGCAATGTATGAAGAACGATTCATGTGAATGAGGAGCAGCTCGCGTGCCACTAATTTTCGATGACACTCCAGTGTCATGTCTTTGTGCCTTTAGGACACTTCTGAAAAAACATAAAATATAATAGTAATAGATACTGATAGCGTCTGTTTAGATATAGCAATCCTACAATGCAATTGTCTGAATGATGCTGATGGACAGCAGGATAAAGGGAAGTCAACTTGTGGTTACTTTTCTCAGTTCAGATCAATAGAGGACAAGAAAACTGCTGCCACCACGGGCAGCTAAACAAGCAAACCGAACAGGCCGCAGATAAATGCACTGATATAACTAAATAACTCTCTTAGTGTGGCAGAACTGACTCAAGTAGAAAGAGATTGGTGCTGCCGCCTCCAAGAATCAGCAACCACGACATAGGTATACATAGCGAGCTCACCGAGTGAATACCAAGCGAGCGATAAGATGAATCAGTCAGAGCACTTGGCCATTTGTCCCCGCCGCGAGACTCCAGCCTGCCGGTGTGAGCGAGGAGGAACCCCCAGAACAGATCCAGCGGCCCGGACAGCGGTCGTGACAATCGAAGAGGGCATTCTGCAATGTGACAGCTAGAATATCAAACAGTAGAGCGCGTACCTCGACCATGGCCACAACCGTCCCCATTAATCCAATATCAGACAAAATGATCTGCTATATCCAGATGTATTTTAATCTGCGTCAACTGACCCACTAAAGAGACAGATTTACGGGATTACGGGATCCAAACAAAGCAAACATCTTATCGGACAATGTCAAAGTAACTCCTGGATCTGTCCCTTTAATTGGATCTGCACCAAAAGTCTGTGGGGACTGTTCTGGACTGAGATCCATCCTCCATCCAGGCTTCATGGAAATCCGTTCGGTAGTTTTTGTGTAATCCTGCCGACAATCCACCCAGCAACCCAACAGACGGACGAGAACATAACCTCCTTGGCTGAGGTAATGATGTATCAGGATTGCCTGTAAAAAGCCACACTGGTAATATATTATTATTATAAAATCTCAGTTTGCTCTGTTTACGAGGGGAGAACAGTGACAAACACTGGTCTGCCCTTGTTGGCAGCTTTCCGGGCCACCTGACCATGATTAAGCGGCGGCAGAGCCAGTCGGGAAAAAGGGAAATGACTCTGATTGGCTGTTCGGCTAGTGCACTTCATCAGTGCACTGGAAAATAAACAGAAAAAGGGAAAGGTGAAGTCCATTCTGTCTGTCGCTGTAGTATCCACGATTCACCCATTTGGAGCGGTTTCTCCTGATTTGTTCGCCTGCGCCTCTTCAATGGTGCCATTTGTAGCTTTTTAGCAGACCAGTACATTGCATTTCCCATCCTACCATCGGCTTAAGTATGCCAGAGAAAGATTTAGTATGTCCCAATACCAAATTTGTGAAATGCAGTATGCCAAATATACCAGGATGTCCTACTACATCCAGTTGCAGTATGCAACCAGGATGTTCTCTGGACGCTATTCTGACCCACAATCCTCTGCGCATGCGGAAGATATGTCACATACGTCGTGTTGTGTCACACAAATACAAACAAAGTAGAGAGAGCACAAACATTTGACAGCTCACTGACAGGCGACAGATGCCATAATGACGGATGGAAGCACATTTAGGTGTGAGTACTACTTTGTATTCTTGATTGGGGTGGCTATGTTAGCATGAGTAGAAAAAAGGTCTTATGTTCCTCTTTTTTTCCAAAAAGGGACCTATGTTCCCCTGTAGCAATACATACCGGGGAGCATAGGACCCTTTTTCTGAAAAAGGGTCCTAGGTTAGGGTTGGGGTGGGTTAGGGTTAGGGTTAGCCCGTAGGCCTACATAGGCCTATTTGCCATGGAATTTTTCAGTAATGGTGGAAAAAGTAACAGACCGGGGAACATTTAAAAAAAAAAAGGGTCCTATGTTCCCCAGTCTCATACAAAGAGGGGAACATAGGACCCGGGGAACATAGAAACGCTCCCATCATAGCAACGGTTTGCCTCTCTGGGTTTTTCCAGCACTTTCTGGCTCTAGTCATACACCCGCTGCAGTCTACTAGTTCTGTGATGTCGGGTTAGTGTCTGATCTGGGGGCAGGTCTTAAGGTGAGATATCGATCACGGTCGCGGTCAAAATACAACGTCACGCTGTTTCCTCCGTTACCCCAGAGAGAGAGGGAGAGGGAGAGGGAGAGTTCTAATTCCCATAGGTGTCGTTACTAGAACGCTAACACATCATGCATTGCTTACTCACAGCCTTGGGAACAGTATGTGTGACAAAATAATCAAATTTTAGTCCACATTTTCCCAAAGATTTAGACCACATCTGATGGTCTTCTTTGGTAATTGGATGGGGGGCCATCACTCAGGATCCCACACTCACATGGTAACACCTCGCTCCATTTGCTAATTGGATCCACCAGGTGAGATGTGAAATAAGATGTGTTATTTTCCTGCATGAACATTACTGGTAAACAAACGTGTATAAATACTGAAATAGTTGATTTAGATTTAGTTGCTGTGCAGTGTTGAGCAGCCTGCAGTGTTGAGCAGTCCCCGTATTCAAAGCCTGGTTTTGAGGTTGTGTGGCGGCTAATTTGTTTACATTCAGACCACAGATTGGGCCTTAAACCCTGTATTTAATAATGAGCTTCAGTATGTCATGGTTTATTTAAGTCAGTCACATAATGGAGTCATTCCTCTGTGCCTTGCGATAAAGAGTTTTCCCCGGAGATACACAAATAAGAAATGCAAGACTCCAAAGGAGCAGGGTGTCTGAAGGAGCGGGGTCTATACATAGCTAAAACATTACTGAGATTAACACATATTCCAAGATATCCCCGTAATTAATGGTACAATCCTGATTAACGTCAATAGTATGGTCGGAAAATGTTCCCATAACCAAAAGATTGGCGGTTATTTAAACTTGATGAAGGATCACAGAAAACACAAAAGTGTTTAAACACTGAATTTGACTATTTTCAGAGTCACATGAAACAATCTGCTGGTTGGAGATAAAGTTGTTATCTTGGTGTATCAGGTATTAAAAATAAATGTGTGAACAGACAAAATTTGTTTTCCACACCATTTAGTTTGAGCCGCATATTCTTTCACTGAAATAAACGATTCCAACAGATGTATTTTTTAAAGGGAAGGATATTGTGGGGACATAGTCTATTCCTATAGCCTTCTTGCAGATAGTTAGATGAGAGGATTGATACCACTCTCATGTCTGTATGATAAATATGAAAGTATCACAGCTAACTTACTGTAGCCCGGCACAAAGACGGGTGGAGACAGCTAGCCCGGCTCTGTTCTGAGGTAATAAAATTCACCTTTAGCACCTCCGAAGCCCTTTACTTATCACATTGTCTCTTTTCTAATCCATACAAAGATGACAAATTGTCATTTTTTGGTCAGGATCAGTTGCCTGGCAACCTGCGGGAAGATACCGTTTTTCCGACCAAGAAATACATATTTTTTTCCTTTTATCATTGGTTTGTGATGTTTTGTCATTGATAAAGTCTTGAGCCACAACACGAAAAACCTGCACCCGCACTGCCTGCTAAATCATCCCATCCTATTTCTGAAAGTCTGTCACTGTTGCAAATGTGGCTCTGCTGCAATCTTGTCTGATGTCTCCTACCAGGATGGATTGAACAGGTGCCTAAAAAACTTTCCCCAGCCAATTTATTCTCCCAGACATCTGCTCATTGGTGCGGCAGTGCCAGTTTCTTCCAAGACGCTTCGCACATGAACAGAGCAGCTTGAATTTAGCCCGACAACATTAGCAGATCCAGGTCATGGAGGACACGGGATAGTCGAGTTGTACTGAAGTAATGGACCAGATAAACTGTGTGTGATTAATCCCTTTAACTCCGCTCCGTTTTTGAATTCAACTAGAAGTTTATTTAAAACGTAATAAACCTGGAGCTGTGATGACTGACATCGTTTCATCTGCTCGTGTTCAACACTCCCTTGAACTTGTAGGACGCTTACACGGATAAGCGCCATGATTCTGACTCAAACGTGACATCCTAGAGACAATTTTCTGGACACAATCCTGTGTCGCTTTAAAAAAGAAAGTTATTTGTCACGGAGAAGTTTTGCGTTTCGGAAATCTGGAACAGATTTTTTTCTTGTCCGGCCTGCCAATAAGCTAATCCGTCCAGCTAAAATCTGTGGTTATTTGGCTCTGGCCGGCCGTCGGCACGCACACATTGTCCTCGCTTGGATTAGTGGAGAGACTCTCCATATGACCAGCATGCAGTGTCAGCTCAGGAGACTCCTCTAACAAAGTTACAATATATAGACGTATGAGCCGAGTGTAGTAGGAGGGTGCAGTGGTCCCCTCGGTGTGCAGACACTCTGATAAATATTGATGATGGAAAGCAGGCCTGTTGACATAGCAAGTGGCTGTGACACAGTTACAGCTGGCAGTGAGCTGGGGAAAGCTGCACTCTTGGCACTCATCATTCTCACTGAATGCTGGGAGTGCTGAGCTGTGCAACATTCCCTCTATTAGATCACAGTAACGCATAATGAAATCAATCTCTATTTGTGCCTGCGATGTAGGCATTTTCTATACATGTAACGCCTTCGGAAACGCATGTCTGCATAAAGTGTCGTCCCTTTTTTATTTGCTCCGCATTAAAGTGCTGATGAATCATATTTCCCTGCTTTAATCAAGAGAAGAAACAAAGAGAAGAAATCTGTTTATTGTGGAATCAAATGATTGTGTGATGTGTGTTTTGAGCTATTCATTTGATCCAGTTATTTTTAAAATTGCAATATCTAAGAATAGTTGATTGTTGAGTCTCGCTCCAAGGAAGGCAAGTGCTGATGCTGTGGGCTGGTGGCTGTCCTGACCTGCCAACCGAAAGCATCATTAAAGGGATATTCCGGTGTAAATTTAATCCATGGTCTAACACACCTTGACACCTTGAGGTCAAGTTTGCTGACTGCTAGCTTAGCTAGTTTTAGCAACCTCAGAAAAGACCACACGAAAACAATACACTGCAGCTTATGCCTCCAACTAGAAACCGCAATCAAAAAGCCACAATTAATGATCAGAACAGCACCAAACTTCAGCAACAGTACATGTACAGTCCCAGCACACAGTACGAAGCATCAAACATCTGCTAGCTTTGCTGGATTTCTATTGAAAACACAGCACAACTCACCAGTGTCCTCTAGCAGCCTGCTCATTGCAGGGAAGCCCTGACGAGTCGATTACCGAGTGCAGTAGATTTCTGCAGCTCAAGGATGAAAATGTATGATTATTACTCCATGGAATGCTCAGTTCTTATTATCGAGAGCTGACAGGGAAAAGAACGGAAGTAATGGAGTAATAATCATACATTTTCATCCTTGAGCTAAAACTAGCTAAGCTAGCAGTCAGCAAACTTGACCTCTCGAGGGGGAGTCTTACTCGGTGTCAAGGTGTGTTAGACCATGGATTAAACTTACACTGGAATATCCCTTTAAGGCTAAACAAACAATACTCTTTTTCTAGAATCACCTTTTACACTTTTCAGACTATACATTTCATACAAAATGCTTTTTTTTAATATGGAGAGGAGTTTAAACTATTCAAACATGAATTCCATTATACTTCACTGACGCGCTGAAAAAAAACTGTGGGCGACGGTTCAGAGGCCTGGAATCTGGCTGCACACCTGGACAGCACAGGCAGACATCGATAATCTGTTCCAGCTCAGCCTTTTTTGAAATATTTTTTTTTTTCATTCATTCATTTTTTATAGTCTGCTGACATGAAAGCAAGTTGTTTGCACATTAACCCTGCACACAAAAGCCAGTTGAAGCAGATTAGAACACACTGAGAAACAGACACTGAAACATGCGACACTAGAACGAGACACACGAGGACAAAAGGGATAAAAAAAAGTTTAAACGGCATAAAAAGGCATCAAACCAGCTATGAATCATTGAACGAGAGTCAGAGCTTAGTTAAACCCCAAAGAACTTCTGCACAGTCACTGTGATCTGACCACTGCATATCAGATGAGTCCTGCATTAACTAGGTTTAATAAAACATTGAGGACACTCTATCAACAGCTTGTAAATGTCTTCAAAAGTGCATTCACAGCCAATTAACACCCACACTTATCTTCAAAATGTCATCCTCTGAAAATCAATTAACCCTGATTAGCGAATAAATATCACTTCCCGTTGAAGCGCTGATTAAAAAGGGTTAATCCGGCTGCAGCACCTGCAGCTACTCTAAGTGAATACCTAACTGTGTACCCGAGGAGTGCTCCTCACAGCAGAAACCCTGTTGAGCGAGGTTTTCTGTGTCAGTATGTCAGGTTTATTTCCATAATGTTGACTTCCTCAAAGCAACTTGAGCTAAGTCACCATGGAAACCAATCCTTCCTGACTTTCCTGTTTAGCACTGAGCTGCAAGTCAAGCTTATCTGTTATGGCACCGGTCCCACCTACAGCTCCCGCACTTTATTTACCTTTGGAAAAAACGG